>VWZK01009795.1:138273-199243 GCA_013396935.1 Baryphthengus martii
CAAGAGTTGGTAAGCTAGGCTGTGGCGTTTGTCCCTTTTAGCACCGATGGCAGGAGCAAGTTAGAATTCTGAGAGATGTCCCCTTCTTGCTTGCTTCGTGGCCATGAAGTCAAGACAGGCTATTGGTGTTGGAGAGCTTTATCTCAGGTGAGGTGCCAAGGTGGATGCAGCCTCAGGATGGAGAAAGGGCAGCAACAAGGCACTTTGCATCAAGGAAGAAACCCCCCTGCAATGCTCTGACCCTCACTATCCCCTCATCTCATCGCTGTCCTGGCCAGAGAATCTGAGAAGTCCTGGTCAAGGTCAATGTATGCAACTGTCTCCAGATACTCTCGCATATCTCCCGTGCTTGTGCTTGGCCCCCTTCATCTCCAGAGGCCTACAGGGAGTTGTAACCTGTCACGCACCTTTCTACTGCCCCAAGCCCAGATCCTACACTTAACCTTTGTCCTCAGACTTCTTATTTCATCCAATTTCCCTGCTCCCAACTACCATCACTTGGCCTCTCTGCTCTTGTGTCCTCAACCTTTTCTTTCCCTGGCAGGATCCTTTGGGGCTGTTTTTCTATCCAGGTGCCAGTATAGTCACTACACCTCAAAAACATGCTGGATTTCCTTCAGCCAGCTGTCCAGGTGCCCCATGAGCTGCAAGTCACAGGCTGGCCCATCATGTAGCTCCAATGGCACATCCACCATGACTGTGCAACTGATTCTGCCCAAAAACTGTCCTTTTGGTCTCCAAACAGCCCTTCAGAAGTACCTGCTAGAACTGAATCATGTGTGTCATGTGTGTCACATCCCTTGACATTTGCCACTGTGCAGGCATCTGCCATAACGTCCCTACAGGTTACTCAGGTCTTTTCCCTTCTTCTGTTGTTTTCTCTGCAGTCTGGGGCTGAACAGATTTAGCACAGCCATAACAACAGGTCTGTGCACAGCTTCACGCATCACAGTATGGGCAGCCTCCTCTGCAGAGATCAACCAGGAACCCGGCCACGGCAGCTACCGCCACCTCCTGCGTGGCTGGAGTCCAGGGCTTAACCTTACAGAGAGAGGGGGCTGGTGCAGCAGTGTCATGAGATTCCTGCCACCTCCTGGGTGCTAGGGGCATGAATAATATGCTGAAGTATTTTCTGTAACATGCAGCAAGGTCAGCATGTGGCAGGAGCCAAACAAACCCTTGCTAGACTTGGCAAATTAACCAGATTCTTTCTTCTCCTCCGGTAAAGACGGCACCAACCTCACAGCAGCCAATAACACACATTCACCTCTCAGCACACGGTGCTAGTCTCTGGCTAAAAGCAGGCCCATCCCATACACAGGGCTAATGGTCAGGTACCTTTCCTAGTTTGCAATGCACTATTTTCTTTGACAGAAGAGTTTCTTATATTTTGGGGTGGGTTTTTTTCCCCAGGGTGATGGTGTGGAGGATGTCTGGAAGGGGGAAAGTGCAGCAAAGGTGCATCACCCAATGGTCTTTAAGACAATTGTGTGACAACCTCCAGCCAAAGCCAGCTCAAGTCTTCTTGGCAGTCGGGATAAAATCCACTTTTGTGAGTCTGGGAGAGTTGTATGGAAAACAGGGGTGAGCAGAGGTCACAACCAGGCTGCTGATTCAAGCAAAGCGTGGCAGGGGAAGGCAGGCTGTGAGCAAGCTGGAGGAGATCTGCATGGGCTCAAGGAGGGGCTTCCTCCTCCCTTCAGCAAGCAAACAGACCCCCACACACACACAGAGTCAGCTTCCAGCTCACCCTCCAGTGCCAACTCAGCTTTGGGGGGCACAATACATGACAGGACTGCAAGGATCAAAGAACTTGATTACAGAGTATTAGTAGCCTGATCAGTCTTAAGCCAAGAGAAATGATACCAGTCTACTGCTTATAATTAAAGATTAACGGACTGTGCAGTGAATTTCTGCTTAGCAAAGAGTAGAGCAAAGATCACGTATCAGATTTTTTTTGTACTATGCTTGTCATATTCTGAAGGCCTAACACTGTACTTTAAATGAATAAATTGCTATCCCTGGAACACGCTTTCTAGTATAGCTGCTTTGCTATTTAACTTCCCTGTGCCTCCGTGTTCAACCGTGCTGCACTGAGCCAGCCAGCGTGAAAGCGTGGGAGAGCAAGGCCTCCTCCCCACCAGCTGAGGTTGGCACAAGTTACATGTATGTCAGCACTGGAATGGTATGGGGATGATAAAGGTCTCATAAGGGTGGTCAAAGCCCTGATGCAACCAGGGGATTGTGTCGGTTGCTGCATTGGTGTGCATGCCGCAGTCAGCGGTTTGCCTGAGCTGGTGCACAGTGATGCCACCGCTGAGGCCAGGGTCCTGTGGCCAGGCAGAGAGGAGCAACAGACTTCAAGGACAATTCAGCTTGACAACCAGGAGCAATACATGCAACACAGGGTGATGTCAAACCCTGATTCACCATGGTCCTGAGCCTTCCCTACCTGCAGAGCAATTTCACTTGGATCACAGACCTGTCTCTGCTAGTGCAAAACACCCCCAACTAGTCAGTCTTGGATAGAAAGCTGATTGTCCCTTTCACCAGCGAGCTATCTTCCAAATGGCCTAGCACCAGAGATACATCTCCAATCCCAAATTCCCTGTTATCCCACTCTATCCTAGCACTTTCCTCCACATCTAGTTGACAGGCATCAATACTTTCACACTCCCATGGTCAAAGGAAACTAATTTTGCTGTACTAAAAACCAAGGATCACATTCCCTGACTTGTGCTCAATTTCCAGGAGAAATTCCAGAAGCAAAGAGACCTGTATGTGAGGAGCAGGAGCAACCAAGACTGGTCTTCATGTGGGATTTCATCCCACAGTTGCAATCACAAGAATAAAAGAAATAAGAAAGTTTGAGTTAAACCTCACTTAAAACAGTTGCAGTGAGATCACCACCATTAATTCCTATAGTCAGTGATGGCAAGACAACAAGGATAAATCTGTAGCATCACAAACACCACAGCCTTGCAGGGGTACCACAGTTCCTGGCTGGAGCTGGCCAGCCACGCTGTGTGACAGAAGGACAAGGCTGATGTGGTGTCTGGAGGGAGGTGGGTGCCACTGCTGGGGGCTGGAGGCTGCCTCCTCCTGAGGCAGTGCTGGTCAGGGAGGCAGCGTGGACCAGCCATCTCAGTTTCCTTTCCAACTGGTTTTCAGGAAAAATATATATGTGGTTTAAATATGCCTTAAATTGCCTGTGAGTTCAACCCAAAGCTGTGAGCACTGCACCTGAACTGAGCTGGGTTACCAAAGCACCCACCCGGGGCACTTCTCCCAGTCACATGCACCCGCTCCATCCAGTTCCGTACCCTCTCTGCCCACAGGATCTGATGTGTGCCTCAGGCATCAGCTGTCTAAATATTTATGTTGTGCCAATCTTTTCTGTGCTGCCTCACTTTGCCTGTACATGGCAGTCATCAAAAGATGGGCTCCATGGTTCACCCCACCGAACTCACAAGTGATCCTGGCTGCAGCCGGCTCTAGGAACTGCGACCCACCATCTCCGTCTCTGCTGCCCACACTTTGAGCTCCCTGCTCCTTACAGCCAGCACATGCCCCCTTCAAGGACTGGATTGTGAGACAAAGTCGCCTTTTCTCCCTTTTACTGGGGTATTTACTTTATACATCCACTGTCTTTACTACTCAGACTGTGTTCTTGGCTGCCCACCGTACAGGCCTCCACAGTCCAGCTCTTAGCCCCAGCCCCCACGGATCCCAGCCAGGAGAAGCGGGCATTCCTGGCCTCTTTGGGATGCTGAATCAGGAGGAGATGGGCAGAGTCCTAGGAGAGCCTCTTTCTCTACCATGGATGCACCCACGTATTTCACTCCAAGGATTTTTTCACCTCCCAGTCTCCCGGATGCACTATTTTGTACTCTGCCCTGCTGGTGCTTACAGCAGCCTTGGGCACAGTTTTTCTCTAGGAAGAAAAGAGAGTAAAGCACAATAATGTGTACCCTGAACAAGAGATCGGTCCTTGGACTCCGGTGCTCATAATATCAACTAAGTAGGAGGGGTTCAGTCCTTGGTGCCTGGTCTTCTCCCCACCAGTGTCCTCTCCCTCAGCTACAAGCCCTTGGATAGGCCATGGAACCTTCACTGGCCTTCTCCACTGTCAATCCACAGACTATCATCTGGAGCATGCAGGGACTGAGCAATCACTCCATGTTTTCCAGGCTTAGATTCAATGTGGGGATACCAAAGACAGTGTTGTTTGTGAGGCAGACCCTGGGGTAAGATCTGCAGCCTGTGGGACTCAAAGATCCCCCCAGCACAGCCTGAGCGAAGGGCATGAGGATGCGAGTGCTGAACGTGGAGCATTGCGCTTTACACTTCAGTCAGATTTACCTCCGACAAACTAAGACAGAGCAAACTGTAGGGCTTTACTGAGCTCTCATCATCATTTCTCCACCACCGCTCTTTCATCACCTTTCCCAGATCACCATTTTCCATTGTAAATGCTGCATTCAGGCCCCAACGTGGAAGTGTCTTTTCCTATTTCATAAGCGGTCAGATGCCAGACAGCACCTGAGGCAATTGAACTTCACAGTATGAAATCGCTCAAGTAGAAAATCAGAGTGACCTTCTTTAGCAGCCAAACTGCTGAATGCTTTATTTGTTCCTGAAGCCTGAGGTTCCCTCTAGGGGTGCCTTGACTGGGAGCAGCATTATGCATGAGCCTACACCTGCCTGGAACAGGTGACCTTCTTACTCCCAGTTACACTTGAGCATCATGAGTGTGCCTCGGCCCCCCGAGGCTTTCCCAGACAAATAGACTCAAGAAATTACAGATGGCACAAGAAAAAGAACCTCATCACTAGGAACAAATCCTTTCTTCATGAGTCATATGGGTCCAAAGACATTACTGCAACAAAACATTCTTAACCGGCTCATGTCCATAGTTGTAATTCCATATCTGCCTTACTTTCTTCTCTCTGGATGTTGAACTCCACCACCTTATGGCTGCTGTTGTAAAGGCTGATCTCCGCCTTCACACCCCCAACCAGCTCTTCCTGTTTCTGAGTAACAGATCTAGCAGTGCATCTCCTGGTTTATTGATTATCTGCACAAAGAGGTTGTCTCCAACATGCTCCAAAAGTCTCCTGCATTGCCTGCACCCCGCCCTGTGGCCCTTCTGCCCCATCAAGGTGAGTGAGGTTCCCAATGAGCACCAGGACCTGCTATCGGGAGGCTTTTTCTAACCAAGACTTGATTTGCTTCCTCTCCTTGATCAGACAATGGTTATCTGTGTTCATCCATCCCCTGAGCCTTACCAACAAGCTCTTGGCTGGCCCCTCGCCTGTCCCCAAGCACAGCCCGTGCTCTCCAGCTTCCACTTCACACAGAGCACACCCCCTCTCCTCCTGTCTCTTCTGAACCACCTGCATCCAGCCGTGCAAACTACCCACCCACAGCACCTTTGTCTTTCCTCAAAAGTTCTTATTCCTCAGACTTGGTAAATGGATGTTAAAGTAACCCAGACATTAGTGTTTGAATGAAACCAGCCTAAGCGTCGCCTGGCTTGCAAACCTCACAGGACTGATGGCAAAGCACTTGCAATAGTGCTTTGCCCACAGCAAGCCCTCTCCTGGCTTTAAGAGGTATTGAGATGTGCATTGAAGATGACTCCTAAGGGAACAATTACTTAAGTCCTTAGCCCAGGAGCTGTGACCAGGATTAGTTAACTTAGGAAGGACTTGCTAGATCCAACCGACCATCCCCAGCCTTTCTCCCTCACCAGCACAATCGAGGAGATACCCTCCAGGCCTGCAGCCGTGGCCCTCACCCCAGAGCCAGATGGTCTCCAGGCATGCTGAGGGTGTCTCCAGACCATCTCCTTGTGCACACAGGGGTTGCCCGCTGGGTGCTTCTGGATCCTCCTGCTGGTTGTAAAGGAAGATGATTTTGTGCCTGCCATTTCCACATCAGCGTGATCCATCTGTCTTACACTTACCTTGAGGTCCACAATAAATCTACACTTTCCATCAAACTGCAGCCACAACCAAGGTCTCCTGTTCTGTTTTCATGCATTGTTTATTCCAGTGACAGGAAGATAAGAGGCAGAATCTCTACTGAAAAGCATCCTATTCCTTTCAGATAGATCTCCAGTTTGTTTAGGTAAGTTGGAATTTTAATCTTGTCTTTACAGTTTCTCCAGTTTGTCTTTTTCAAATTTCTGCCTGGTCCATATTGCATCTTCCACAATGCCCTTGGTTATTAGTGGGAGTGGATGAAGGATGAATCTGTCCAGGCCTCCCCTTTCCATGCACCCTCTGCTTTGACAGTGACTACCCTCAGAGTACAGCTTTCCAACCTAGAGCCCAGAAAAATCCTGGAACCAGGTGCAGCAACTCACCCTGCTGGCACCGAGGTATGGGATGGCTGAGCTGATCAAACCATGTTCTGTGGGTTAACTCCCTTCATCCTGCTCACTCATTCCCAAGGTGTAGCTCTCAGGCCACCCTCCCTTTCTTCCCAACACCTCCTTCAGAAGCTTGCAAGACCCTGGCACTGTCCCACTGTGCACAAGGCCTCCATGCTCTGCGCTGTGTTACCCTCATCTGGTGGTTCCTGGGCTCGGCGTCAACAGTGAAAGCTGTGGGTGCCTGATGAAACCCCATAAAAACCCCAAACCACACAGACAGAGTTACTGGAAATGTCATGGTCCATCCTAACAGGAATGACGTTGCCTTCAGCAATAATTTAACTCAATGACTGTTCCCTCATAAGAAAGCAAGACATTTTGTGGCTTGGTTGAAAAATCATGGAATGATCTTATTTTTAATGCAGAAATAAATGAACAAGGATTACTTGCAGGGAAAAGAAAAGCATGAAAGTACCAGTATCTCTAAGAAACCCCCATAAAACAATAGCACCTGAGTAACATGGAGGGGAAGAAGGCTGGAGGGTATGTCACAAATGAGAAAGCAATCAGGAACTAGTGCATAATTCAAACCTTTTAAAAATTAACTTCCATGCTGTCCATATGTTGCATTATTTAACATAGTGTGGTTACAATACGCTTGGAGTTATTCAGGTTGTCAGCTCTGAACCAACTTCCTGTGGCTCTAGAGATGTCTTGGCTGGAGAAACATTTCGGAAAAAAAATCCAGTTAAATCTACTGTTTGAGAGACCGGAACATGAGAGCAGGAGTGTCCTCCGGGTAAGAAGTACACCCACACACCACTGCCCTGTCTCTGCAGCCTGGCAAGAACAAGCCTTGGCTACCGCTTGCAGCAGTGAGTCTCGTGCCACAGGACGCATCCAGGGATGGTCCTGCCTGGGCTGGGCACGGCTGGCAGGAAACAGCCCGAAAAGAGCCTGAGATGACTTAGACAAGTGATCTCTCAGCTGCCCAAGGAGCTTCCTTAGCCTGGGTTAGCAGAACCTCCACTCTCCTTCTGACCAGCCCTGTGAGGCCAGGTCACAGAATCACAGTAGTGCTGTCGTGGGAACCCCTGGAATCCTCCAGTTCAGCCTCCCCCATGTAGTGGGACTATCCTCAAAACCAGATCCAGTTGGCTATGGCTTTGTCCGGCCAGCTCTTGAGGGAGGATGGAGAAGCCCCACTTCTCTGGTGATCTGGCCCAGGGCTGCACTCTCCTGGTGCAGAAGCTTTTCTTCTAATCCCTACTGCATGTCCAGGCATCATGCTTCGCCATGTGCTGGGCAGTGGTCCCCTCATCACAGAGAAGACCATGATCCACTTGCTTTCCAAGTCAATCTGCCCCCAACACACGGGCTATTTCAGGTGACCTGCCTTTCAGACGCTGCCTTGACCTTCTCCACCAGCTACAAGAGGAGGCACCAGAGTCTGACCTCACAGCTCCTGCTGCAGGTCCCTCTGAGAACATGTAAGCCCTTAGCCTCTGCACTACCCCACGTAACCATGTCTACACACTTCATTGTGTGCCAAGGGGAGAAGGACCGGTTGTGCTTTGGTTTGGTTTGCATCCATCAGTTTCTTCTGATGTCCCTAGCTCTTATTCTCAAAAAGGTAACAGGAGATTTGAGGTCTCCAGTCCACCTGGGATTATCTTTCACACACTCCTCAGGCATCTTCCCTGCAGTTCAAGCTGTCCTGATCTATTTGGTTCTTTTACACAAGTCATTCCAAGACTTCTGCTGCCTTGGCTGCCCTTTTCTGAACTCCTCCCAGGTCCGGTTCAACTTCTAGAAACAGACGTGTGAGCTGCAGACAGCATCACTATACAGATCAAGGATTTACACAGCATTGCAAACACGTCTGCTATTCTTTTTCAGTGCTTTTCTAACAGTTTCTGACATTTGACTGTAATTCAGACCCCATTGCTGTTTAGGTAAAATCAGGATCAGTTTTTTTACGCTGGTGGCTTCTCATTTCCAGTGGTTTTCTAGCCTTGCTGAGTAGTCACCATGGCCTTCATGAAAAGGGATATAAGCCTCCCATGATGTTATCTCCAAACGGGTTTCACACCTTCTGCAAGTATTTTACCCTTTGGCTTGTTCTTTTATTACATTTTTAACAGGATTTTTCATTTTGATTTGTCACCAAAGACTACTGCAGTCGACTTTGCTATTTGCCTGCCCCTGCACAAGTATCAAGTTAAAGACAAGTGAATCAAGCCCTGTGTGCCAGCTGGGCCGTCTCAAAAGTCACTTCTGTGCAGGTTCCCGGCTCTCTGCTCCACAACACAATTGCTCCTGGTATCCCTAAACTTAGCTCCAGCATCACACCCAATCTCCACAGGGGTAATCAGAGTCTCCCTTGATACTCCTTTTCCTGCCTTCAGCCTCTCCCATGTCCCTCTGTGTCCTGAGCCAGATCTCACACTGCTGCTTTAGCTTTTAGGTCTGTAACATGAATTCAGAAGGGTCCCAAATTATTTGTTGAGCCACTTATTTAACTAATGTGGCTTCAACATTTCCTCAACACACAGTACCACTCCCACAGCAAGGCTGGCGATCTCTGCTGTATGTCATGCTGTATGCAGCTTGGCATCAGAGGGACTTCCTCACACCAGGTGTCTGCTGTAATGTACTTTTTAGTGCCCTCATTTAAAACTAGGCTTTCAGCTCTTTCCTTTTGGCACCTGCAAGAAAGAGCCACTTGCAGAGCTACTGGGCATTAAATATGAAGCATTACAGCTCCTGTAACTCGAGATTCTGCCTCACCTGACTGCCTGCATGCCCCTGGCTATCACATGGGCACCTGCTCCCAAATTAATTAACTTTTACAAAATCCCAACAGCTGCCTTTGAACTACAACTACATAAACTCTGTCTTCAGCCTTCCGATCCCTCGCATTTATTTTTGCATGAAGCAGATCTGACAACTTCTGCAGCATAAGCAGCAGATTTCCTCTCTGCAGCCATCCTTTCATTGCTCCAGTGCAGGAAATCTCAGCAAATGCTACTCCATCACTGCCTTTATCTCCCAGCACCTGCCAGCTTTCTACTGCAGCAATTAGCAAGAGCCAGCACAGCAACATCAAATACACCAGGGTGTTACAAGCACCTGCCTAGGACGAGCATTAGCACTTTAAATGCCTTGGTAATAGATGATAAAAGCCCTCCCGCTGCCCACCAAGACTGGCAGAAAAAACCAAAAGTGGATAACAAATCCCATGGGCTATGCAGGGGGCGGGGGTCACCAAGTCAGCCCCAGCTCCCCATTCACTAATGGCCCTGTGGCCACACGTGTGTTAGAGGGGCACTGGAGGGCTGCACGCAAGCCACACGCTCCGGTCCTGCACGCACCATCCTGGCCCTTCCTTGTGTCCTCTTTCTGCTCTACTTAGCTGGGTTCCACGTGCAATTTCCAGGTAAGTCAAAGAATCCTAAAATGGTAGGGGTTGGAAGGGACCTCTGGAGATCATCGAGTCCAACCCCCCTGCCAGAGCAGGAGCACCCAGGGCAGGCCACACAGGAACAGATCCAGGGGGAGTTGGAAAGTCTCCAGAGAAGGAGACTCCACCACCTCTCTGGGCAGCCTGGGCCAGGCTCCCTCACCCTCCCAGCAAAGAAGTTTCTCCTCCTGTTGAGGTGGCACCTCCTGGGTTCCAGCTTGGACCTGTTATTCCTTGTCCTATCTCCGGGCACCACTGACAAGAGCCTGGCTCCTTCCACTTGACCCCCACCCCTCAGAGATTTATAGACATGAATAAGACCCCCTCTCACCCTTCTCTTCTCCAGACTAAACAGCCCCAGACTGTCCCCCTAGGGCAGCCTCTTTCCCTGGATGCAGCAGAACCCTGTGCTACGCTGATGTCTGGCTTCAGGGCACCTTCCCAACCAGCCCAGCACTGGAAGGTCTCCACAGTGGAAGCTCACTCACTCTCCTCCCATCACACCCCTGCATGCACCAGAGCTAAGAATTCCCATGTCCCTGTTGGAATCACCAGAGAGCAGAGCACAAGGCTCTCCAGATCCAACCATAACTGACCAGTTGGGACACAGCTCTTGGGGACAGCTGTCTGCAGAGACCTGAGCCCCGTGTCCCTAGACTGGTAAGAGATAGACTCTTGCTTAAAGCAGAAAGCCAGCCCATAGCGCTCTGAACACAACAGCCAGAGCAATGACAGGATAAGGAACAAGCTACCCCTGGCACAGGACTAGGCAGAGGTGAGAAGAAGACCCAAGTTGTCCAAGAAGGTCATAGCAAAGGTCTCTTTTGCCCAAGAGCGCTCCCCAGCGCATGCTGCAGTCACAGGACAGAGAATGATGTCTTCGTGTTTTATCTGCAGCTGATTCTGCTGATTCTTGCTTTCCACATCAATTCCCAGCCCTTTTCTTCAGGTTGCCCACTTCCATCTCCAGAGGAGCACGTGGCAGTGCAATGGCTGCATGGGAAAGGTTTACTCAGCCTGTCTGTGCAACTCGGGTACCCCCTTCGCCATGGTCCCAATTCGCTCCCACTGCAGACACTGCTCAGACAGAGCCTTCCTCACGCGGCTGATTCAGTAACATCCACCACCCAAGCCTTCCTCTGGGCTACTCAGAAGTCTTCTGAAGGTGCCTGTAAACGTTAGAAAGAGGCAGACATGGCTCTAGCAGGAACCTTGTGGGCAACAGTGGTTTCTAATCATTTTCAGAGGTGAGTCCTTAGAAGGCATCACATCCCAGACCGAGGACAGTGCAAAATCTCCCCACGAAGGGACCACCTTTTACTCCCACTCAGCACATTTGCATTTGTCCCACTTCTATTCCTGTAAACCTCAAAATCATCAAATTCCTCCTCTCTGATATGCAGTCTCCTCTGTACCACTCTCCTCAGGATGCCACACCAGAGCACTCTGTCAGAATATCAGGCCCACATAGAAAATATTTCAGAGGACTACCATACGTCAGAAACTTCACCTACAACTTGCTTTTGATTTCACTTCACCCCAAACCACCCTGGATGGAGCAAAGAGAAGAGATAAAGTGTGAACATGAACAGTGCCCATATTTTATTTTTCAGCTCTCCTGTACAATAAAATTTAAATGAAAACAGGATACTAACAAGCAAAAATTCAAGCTGCTGTGCCTGCAATGAAGACTGACCAGCCATCTGCATCCAGGCTGTGGTCTGTCTCACCACAGATCTTTGTTTACTACGAAACTTCACAAGTGAGTACCTGAGAGCAAAACTGCAGCCAGTTGATCTTTGCTGTGCTGACGGCTACAACCTTCCCGCAGAAGAACAGGCGGCTGTAACAACTGCTATAAGCTGTGAGGATCCATCGGCTCTTGCAGGAAACATCCTACAGCCTGATGGCTACCAAGAGATTAAAGGGCTGGTTGCATCTTAACTCCCCTGCCCCCCGGGCTGCTGATCAAAAGCCCAAGGACAGCACAGAGGGCAATCTCCTCTGTCCCAGCGAGTGGAAGCAAATGTAGGACATTCAGAGCACCCATCCAGCTCACCAAGTCATGGAAAACTACTCCATGGTTCAAAGGGGAATGTATTCAGAGCAGAGGTCCTTGCTCGCCCAGTTCTCCAGGCACAGCTGCTTTGCTTGGAACAGGAGACTTTCTGGGTTCAGCACGAGCATATCTAAATACGGATATAATATATTTATCTCTATGTAGGCAGGTCTCTCAGCAGCCACAGTGACTCTGCAACACTCCCCTCTGCCTGCTGTGACCAGGGCCCACACCCCAGGAAAACACTTTTTTTTTGCTAGTAAGTGATAAAGAAGGAGGAAACCAGAGCACTGGCCCCAGCACGGGTTCACTCCTGCTCTGCTGTGGATCTCCCCAGCACCACTCTCGAGGGAGCCCAGCTGTCAGCCTTGCACAAGGGGCTGGGGATCAGCCCCCCCTGCACCACAACCCCACGTGGCACAGGCACACAGTCTGCCTGAAAAATCATTCCCAAGTCACACAGGGGACATGAGGGCAATCTTAGGTTTAAATCATGACCCCGCAAGTATTTCAACGTACTCGGAGTGCCTCGGGATTTCTAAGCTGATTTGAGACACCTTCTGTCCCACCTCCGATTTGTAGGGAGCTACAAGGAGCCAGAGAAGCCCCAACCTGGAGAAGGGAAGCGAAGGTAGGAAGAGCCGCAGTGTCCCAGCTGAGGGAGCCAGGGCACAGGAATTAGAGGTTTTCACAGAATTTCAGTGTGAAGACCTTCTCCCTTGAAGGCACGACAAGTTTTGGTGTAGGAGGAAGCTGAGCGGAAGAACTTAAATGTGGGAGGCAATTACGGCAGCCGTGCCAGACAGACAGGAGGACGGATCATCACAGCAGACAATACGCAGGCAGAGGAGCTGTCACGCAGCTGTGGATGGATGAACAAAGGGGATAATGGGAGTTCACTGAAGTTCAAGACCAGGAAGTATCCTTTGGTTTCTGACCAGGCCTGGCAGACCATCACACACAAGCACACGGCCACCTCCCTGCATATGCATTTATTCTGCTGCCAGCATTTAGATGTTACCAATTACCTGTTACCTGCAATACTGGATCCAGTTTTGGGCTCCCCAGTGCAAAAGAGACAGGGATCTATTGGAAAGAGTTCAACGGACACTACGAGGATGATGAAGGGACTGGAACATCTCTCCTATGAGAGCCCTGGGGCTGTTTGGTCTGGAGAAGAGAAGCCTGAGACGGGATCTGATTCATGTCTATAAATCTCTGAGGGGTGGGGGTCAAGTGGAAGGAGCCAGGCTCTTTTCTGGGGTGCCCTGAGATAGGACAAGGAATAACAGGTCCAAGCTGGAACCCAGGAGGTGCCACCTCAACAGGAGGAGAAACTTCTTTGCTGGGAGGGTGAGGGAGCCTGGCCCAGGCTGCCCAGAGAGGTGGTGGAGTCTCCTTCTCTGGAGACTTTCCAACCTCCCCTGGATCTGTTCCTGTGTGGCCTGCCCTGGGTGCTCCTGCTCTGGCAGGGGGGTTGGACTCGATCTCCAGAGGTCCGTTCCAAACCCTTTCACATTCCATGATTCTGTGATCATTTTTCTGCTAACAAAAAGGTATTTTCAGCTTATACCACTTCACGGGAACACAGGTTAAACCGGAGTGACCCAGAGCATGGAAGGAGGGTAACAGCCTGGATATGCTCACACCAGCTGAGCTGGATTTACCCAGCTACACACACACACAAAGCTGAAGAAAAACGACAAAACTACTGAACATTTCAACAGGCACCTTTGGTTTTCACGGTATAGGGCTAATTAACTGGTAAATATTACACTTACAGAGTGTGGGGAAGGACAGCTCTGAAGAGGATGATGTTCTCCTAGTATCTCAGCAATCCGTATTCTTGGAGTGTAACATCTCATTTGACTACTGACTTTACCATTTCATTCGTCAAACTGTAGCAGAAACTGAAGTAACGCCATCGGCCCAAGGTTGCCAATGACAAGAACTGTTCCCAGGTGCAGTTTATATTTTACCACACCAGAGCAACATTTACCGTTGTTCTTCAGCTGAAAGAACACCCAGAGGATGTGCACATTCCAAGTACCCCCGCGGCACCCCCCCTTCCCCAGAACACAACTTACATGACATTTATTTCCAACTCACAACTTCCTTTTAAAAAAAACAACACCTGCAGGAATTGACACAATCAAAGGCAAATGTAAAACACGTTTATTCATGGGCTCGTGGATTCAAAGGGCAGTGGATGGTTCCTCATCTGCAAGCAGCTAATGATTCCTCCAGACCAGTCCTGGTTGAAAAGTGTCTCCCCTCTATTGGCCCAGGAAGGCAATACACTCACTTATTTACAGGATGGTAAAACCTACAAGATTTAACTCAAAATTTTTCCTTCATAGGAGACATTCCCTGAATAGCAATATCCCAGCCTCCTCTTGCCAGGGAGCACGCTGCCAGCCAGCACACCGTACCGTTACGAACCCAGAGCTGCATCCAGAGGACCGGGCACACGGCACTGACGCCACACAATGTGCCAAATGGTGGGATTTGAGAAGGCTGGGTGATTAGAGTTGAGTTCAACTTCAAAACTTTTTTGTTGTTGTTAGTGGGTTTTTTTGTTTGTTTGTTTTAAGTTGCCAAAGATGTTTGTTCTAGGATTAAATCTAACCTTCCTTTCTTGGCTGAGTCGCCAGAATAGTCTCACACCAGCTCCTGAATTTACCCTTTGGTAGCAGTTGTTTTCAGGACCTGTTCATTCCTGCTGTTCAGCAAGACTACTACAACATTACATGTAAAAAGGATTAAGCATGGGGGAAAAAAAAGAGTGTCTTTGAGTGATTCTGGTAATGTCTGCATAGCTGAAATGAAAAACAAAGCCCAAACTACATGACATGCCAGAACACTTCCACAGAAGAAAGGAGTTTGAGGCAATGCACACACACACCCACACCCCCACACCCCCCCCCAACTCTCGCCTCCTGAACACAGGTCTATCTATGCAGGGGCACAGGCCACGTTCCCCTGACTCTCTGTAAACAATCAAATGGAGGAACTGCAAACACAGCAAACAGAGCGAGGTGCTGCACATTAAAGACCACTGATTGCATTATGCTCTCTTCTCAGTCTTCCTTTGAAACAAAAACTAACAAGCCACGACGAAGCCAAACCCTTGGTATTGACGTAAGCACGAGGTAACTCCTAACTTCATATGGCTGGTTTCCCACAGGACTCAGAACTTCACAGGAATAAAATCACAAGACCACAACTTCCAATTTGTTTCATCATCATTTGCTAAACCAGCATTCAGTATTACACTTTTGCTTTATGAGAAGCTTCTT
Organism: Baryphthengus martii; assembly: GCA_013396935.1. Lineage (NCBI taxonomy): Eukaryota > Metazoa > Chordata > Aves > Coraciiformes > Momotidae > Baryphthengus > Baryphthengus martii. Next base: position 153,474 of record VWZK01009795.1, read on the forward strand.
CAAGTTTGCTTAAAATGGTTTTCTGTCTGATCTGAAGCATCAGGACGCTTCAGGAAGACACTCAAAACAGAGACACTATTAGAAACAGTCTTACATTTTGACCTGGCAGCTTAAGTTTCCCACCATTATGGGTTCTCTCCTCTCCTCTCCCCTGCACGATCCAAAGAGTATCTCACCGAGGACAAGCAACACGAGAACACTCAGACCCTTGGAAAACAGCCACAAAGCAATGACTTCAAAAAATGTTTATTCAAAAAACTGGACGTTACAAGAGGACCAGGTAGGAAATAAATTACACAAGGCACGTGCAGTTTGTGGTACACCGCAGAGAACGAGAGAGAACACACACATCCACGGCACGTGCGATACCCATGTGCAAACACACGTCACGCACCCACCTGAAACTGCCACCGTGGGGAAGTCACCGCTCAGATCACCTGTCACTACAGGCGGACGCCGGGGTTCTTCCAGAAGACGGCTAATCCACGGGATGTTTTACATTTACTGCAAAAGTACAGATTGTATGCATAATTTTAATGACATTTAAAATAAGACTCATACTCCAGAATTTCTACATCATTCTGCCAAGCTGTGGCATTAAGAAACTGTTTCTCCGAAAATACTGTAATCTAGATTTCAATTTCTTACATTTTCCCCCAGGAATAAGAAAATGTTATTGTCTACACATGGTTCTACTTAGCAAAGCATATCTGAGACTATTTGCCTGATTACCTAAGGGAGAAATTCAGAGACTTAATTATCTGTCAAAACAAGATTCACAAGCATGTCCTTCATAACCCAAATCAGAGAACTGAGACATACACCAGCTGACACTTCCATGAGGCTTCAGGGCAAACAGCACCTAAACTCGACCAAACCCAGGAATTCTTGTCTTTAAGGACAGCTACCAGCAACTAGCAGTCCCTCATCAGAGAGCAGAGCAATATTCAGCTGAATTCACAGCAGAGCAATAAATGAGCATCAGCAACTCAGTCGTCTCCAGCAACAGGCACTACACAGACACTCATTTTCAGATGGGAAAATGAACAGAAAAAAATCATTGCACTGAGCAGACTGGTGACTTTGCGTCAGGGTCTGTATCTCAAAGGACAAAAAGGTACTTCAAGAAGCATTAAAAACCTACTTCTCAAATTGGCCTCTTTTCTTCCCCCTGCTAAAACCAATGTCTTGGAGTGATTTTTGTCTTGGAGTTTATCCTATGTCGTCAGCCCATGCCCAGAAGAATGAATTTTATGCCTTCCTATGTCTTTAAACTGAGTCTGAGAAAGGAGAGAAGTTCTGGTTTTTTTTCTTNCTTGACATTGCTATGGTTTCAGCTGATCAATCCAGCATCTGGCCATAAAACTTTAATGATTAGATCAGAAAAAAAAACAACACACCAAACACACGCAGAACAAATGAACTACTGAGGGCTTGGTTGCCAACTCACTCTTTGCCCCCCCATCTCTGAACTTACCTTCTCTGTTGCAGCGCAGCTCCTGAATACGCTATAAAGGCAAACATTTCTATCAACACTGAAATTAATAAACTGAGAACAGAGAGAAACCACTGCCAAGAGACACAGGGCACCTCAGCCTTCTCCAGGTTTCTCAGACCACCAGGACCAGACACGAGTACCTCCCTTCAGAGTTCACGTTGCAAATCTGTGCTTTAGTGCCCATCACAGGGTCTATCCTTCATCATCTAAAAACAGATGAGAGTAGAAATAATTACATTTCAAACAGGAGAAAGTTGTCACAACAGAGCACAGGTTCTCTAACACTACACCAGGGAAAAGAAGAAATTGGCATTTAACAAACAAAGGCAGTAAATGAGATCTCTCTTTACAGAATAAAACAGACTTTATAGTCTAAAATAGGACTCCACAACCTCAGGAAAGGCTCTGCTGCCCTCTTCATTAACGTGGTGAACAATTTAATTGAGATTGCTGTTGGTGATATGATGATGTAAACAGCTAATCAGCTGTCATTAGTCTGAGACGGTGTTGGATTATGCTTCTTACTCCCCAGAAGTGCAAAACCAAAACTAAGTAAAATGAAGCAAGTCCTCTGTTTTACGTGCCATCAAACACTCTGAATTACTAAGGCACACTTGGAAAGATCCTGATCTGTATAATTGTCTATAAACTAAAACTGAGGACTGAATCTGGAAATGAGAAGGCAGGCTACACTTACCTGAGCTACTGCTTCAGCTCACTAAAAGAAACACAACATTCTGCCAGAGCTGATTTCAGCTGTTTTCACACTTTGCTCTTTGATTACTAGTTTGTCTCACGCTTGGTCCATGACAAGTAACAAATATCCACATTCCTCAACTTTAGTGGTGAGGCTTTCTTTCTTTTAACTCTGTTCCTCCTCTTGTATGTTGGAAGCTTCTTTGAAGTGTGCAGAATAAAAAGATATCCCAACTACTCCGGAACAGATCGTGAATATTTTCAAAATTAAGGATCAACCTGTATATCCTGCAGCTGAAATAAATGCAACAGTCACTTCAGTGTCTACACAGACATTTCATAAAGGTGTGCATTAATTAGCATTTGCTTACTCTTTCTTTCAAATAAACACACTAGGAACAGGAAAGGATTTTCAATCCTAAATGAGTCTAACGTGCTCACATGAAGGACAAACAAGCAGGCTGCAAGATTCCTTGGTGCCTATGTGAGTCTAAGTGATGATATCTGTCAAGGTATCGTCATCAACAAGGTGCTATCACAGCAGCCCGTGCACTACCACGCTCTCCTGAGAGCGTCCTCTAAGACTGATGGCCAAACATAGGGAATACAAAATGACCACCAATTTGAGAGAAACTACAAATTTTGATTCAAGAACTACCTGACAGCTGTGATTGCAACATGCAATTTCCCTTTTTTTTAAAAAAAAAAAGCAATGAAATCAAAGAAATCTTCGTTTCTTGAACCGCACAGAGATCAAGAGATGTATGTCAAGTCATAAAAAAATACAAAGTATGTGAAGCTCTAAAGGTCACTCAAAACAACTAAACTCTTGGGTCATAAGAAGTATAATTTGCATCAAAAAAGGACTCAGACAATAAAGCAAACCCAAGAGAGGCTTGATTTCCTCCTTTCTGCTACTTCTTGTGCTGTTCTGGAAGATGGAAATTCTGCCCAGTTGGCACTGGGCAAGGCTAGGCTGCTGCAGAGGTGGGAAGACCTCGACAGAATAGGAAAGTATTTGGAGTCAAAGCAGCAGCATCACCTCAAACAGCAAGGCTTCAAACACGACCTACTGCTGCCATGCCTCAGGGATTAACCAAGGCTCTAAGGGATGTCCGAAGGTTCTGCCAGCGTACACAGACAAAGACTCACCAAGCAGAACTAGGGGACTGAAAAGATTTTACTTACTGTAAACACAAGATGGACAGAAAGCTGAAAGACCAAGTTCTGAGAAGCCATCATGAAAAGGGGAAAGGGTCACACACAGAAGGGAAGCACAAAGAGACAAGCACATGCCTCTGGCAAAACACGTCAAGAGCCAAAAAGCCGCTGGCAAAGCTACGCTTTTGGTTGTTGCTGTTCGCGTTTTGGGTTCCGGTGAGACCAGGAACTTCCCCCTAATCAGGCTTGAGAGAAACTGGGAAGGACAGATATATTGGGCCTGACACATTTGTGAATTGAGCAGGAGAAAAGCCAGAGCAATCTCAGGGCCTGGCTTCTGCAATCAAGAAGAAGGAGAGCACACAACCACACTGCTTCCAGAGTCATGTGCTCGGACACTTTTGCGAATGTGTTGACGTAACCCCGCTCTCTCACCCCTGGAACACGGTCACTCAGCACAGCCAGCTCAGCTCAGGAGGACCTTAGCAGCTCCATGCAGACCCCTCTCAGGGGTCCCTGCCCTAGTTCCCTATCACACCCACAGTAACAGCTTTACGGAAAAAGTTCCACCTTCTCATAAACTCGTAGGTACTGGAGGCTGCAGGTGATGGCGACGCAGGTTCTTTGGTGGTTGTTAAGAAGATGCCAATATCTCCCATCTGTAATACTGGCAAAACATCAGAAGAAAACATAAGCTAGAAAAACAAAACTGTGAACACTGCAAGGAGTGCTTAGGAAAGACAAGCTGCACCAGTGCCTTACCAATCTGGAGCTCCCAAAGGTCCGCCCTCCTCTACCCAGAAGACACAGTGCTGCGCAGTTCTTCGAGATGATCAATGAACAAAACACCAAAACTATTCTTTCCAAATGCAAAAATAATGGGCAGTTACACAAATACTCCTCTATCCCACCTCCACTGAAAGCTCTTTACAACCCAGGTTCCTAAACACTTCAATTTAGAAGTACAGAAACAAAGGAAACAGGAAAATATCATTTAGCTCCTTTTTGTCTGTGTGTGTTTGCAAGAAGAACTAATTCTAGACTGTAAGGTAAGTGTGAATCAAGCCTTCTGACAGAGTGTTGACTGAAGTGCACGAGGAACCACAAGAAGCTGAGAGAGACAGATTCCAGGAAACCTAGAAAACACCTAGAAAAGGAAAAATACTGAATAAATACTGAACAGCAGTTAGAGTCCTGTAATCTTCTGTCCCATTTTGCTCTCAATTTTTATGTTGTGGAGGTTTTTTTTCTCTGATATAGGCTGTAAAAAGGAACATTGAAGAGCCCTCTACTGGAATGCTAAAATTTCTTAAATCATAGTACAACTGGAATTTGTGTGCAAAACAGCAAGAAGTAATTATAAATATTTAAAAGCAATGGTTTGCCCGAGCCATTTCAATTTAAAAAGCGCTGGGCTAAAATGAAGTTCAGTTTCAGTAGCGAAGCATAGCTTGGTTATACCAGGCATTACTGTGTCAACCTTAAGAACTTGGTACCCAGCACCAGAAACCATGATGTGATTGGTGGTATCTGTGCTCCAGTAACACCTTTCCTCTGTTAACTGTTCTGCAAAACATCACTTGAGAGACAGGTCAGTCAGAAGGTGGAAAGCAGCATCCCCCTGCAGGCCCTGAGCCAGAGCAATGCTGCAGGCTGGGATTCACCCCCTGGTAAGAGTTTATTTTGCAAGTTTTTTTTATAAATTTAAAGCATATCCAGGATCCAATTCACTCGGATCCTGGGACACAACTTCAGCACATTCGTACGTCTGCCGAGGCTGTGACACTAGACCGCCATAAATGAAGCACTAGGAATGCAGTATTTTCATAAAAGCCTGCAATCAAACTTCTCCAGAAGTATAAAGACAGATAACTTACCAGTCAGCTCAATTCACATGGCATCATGAATATTCTTCACAGATTATGAGAGACGAGACGAGAACAGCAGCTAAAACATCATTAGGAGATAAAAGGGACCACACATGTGTACACTGAAGATACCGGATAAAAAGATGAGTTTAAAATTTTTGGAGCCTGATTTCTAATTGCTATTCAATCAACTACCATTTCCAAAATATCTTATTTTATTTAGACAGCTACTTGACCAAAAAAAACAAACAAAAAAACAAAACCAAACAACAAACCTCTCATTTTACAGAGCCATAGGTTTTTGCTTCTCCTTTCATTCTGCCATTAGACATCATCTTGCAGACAGCAGTAACACACCTGCACTGGTTATAGCGACAGGACTGAGCCATGAGTATAACAAGCAAACATATGTTTAATCACATATTCCATCTCAATTTTCATCAAGCAATTCCATCTCTACAAGAAACACCAATCATCCTCAGTCTTTTGGTATTAAAATCTGATTGCGGTTTGTTTTTTTTTCTAGCCAGAGATTTTGTGGTCTCCACTTGGAACAGAGAAGAATTTACTGCGACCACAAGCAAAGGGCTCTGTGCATCAAAAAGTAGTCTGTCTTTGCCTGAGATCAGTGTGGCTCTGCCAGTCTCTCGCTTCCTCCTGGAGGTCCTCCTACATATTTACGTACTGCTGTCCCTCAGTGCTATGGGGACTCATAAATTCAGGCATCATCATCTAATTTTCACTTTCCAACACAGTAATTGCCAGCAGAGTTTTGTAGTCCTCAGATTCCTGTTACATCAAGCACAAAGCTCAGTCTCTATCACCAGATCCAGCTCAGCACCTGGAAGATATGCCTTTTATTGTATTTTTAATTTACCAGTTATTGGAAGCTTTGTAAGAAACACAAGATATGCTTTTTATTGTATTTTTAATTTACCAATTATTGGAAGCTTTGTAAGAAACACATGATAGTTAAAGATGTGAAACACAGAACTTACAGGACCTCAACCTGAAACATCCACAGCTACAGAAGACAGCACAGGTATAATTTAGTATTGCTACTTGCTACTCCCCTGCTGGTTACCAAGCCTACAAGCAACTTGTTACTCTTGATTCCAATTTCACAACAGGAAAAAGCTGCTCCATCATGATTTTTACCGTCCACTTGTAAAGTAGCTGACCTGTATCCTTACTCCAAAACGGTGCGCTCCTAGTGGGACTAATGCAACTGCAGAGGAAGAGATTAAAATGGGAAGATATAGCCCACTACAAGCATCTTCTTCCACAACAACAAGGCAGATGGTACTTTCCTAAAAAAAAACCAAGCAACTTTATCAGGTTTTCTCCATCCTACTCAAACGCTGCAGCTACTGTGTCCTCACTTAACACCCTAACAGCACAGGACGGAGACTGCATCATCTGACTGCATCAGATTTCTTTTAATGCAACTTTGATGTTACTGCAAGTGGTCCTTGCACTGGTACCACACAAAATTCTTTAGGAAACTTTTCCTACAATTCAGGATTTTCAGAGACTTCACATGTATTTTTGCTTCAGAAGTCTGAGATGACTTTCTTAGCCCTAAGTCACACATCTGGAAAGTGAAAGCACTCTAATAAGATCTATGGGTTCTGTGATGGGCATGCTGTTGGGAATGCAAGATGACTCATTCCAGCAGCACAGAGTCCAAACATATCCTTCAGATACATTATAGGGAGATTCAGGTCAAACAGAGAGACCCTCCAGCGTGCCGACTACCAGCTGATGTCATCGCACAGAGTTACGCAGAGCACAGTCCTTTCAAAAGATCCGGTACTGCGCAAAAAATGCCACTTCCTGACGCCTTTCCAGGCTTTGAGTGGAATTCCTCCGCTCACCCACAGAGATCCGTATCATTAGCTTTACTCTCCATCTTCAGCAGGCAGCAGCAGCAGCCACTATCCAATGGATATTCATCCCACTTGGATCACTTGGGTTTTCTATCCTTGTGCACGGGCATCACCACCAGATTATTCTGGTTTTTAACTCCAAGGAAAACCTACAAAGAAAGAAGTTGTAGGGGAACTGTCTGTCATTATCCTCTTCCCCTTTAAGCTGGACATCCAAAATCATTTTACTTATCTCACTGTCTCAGCTTTCCTACTCAATTCCTGGCAACTTCTTTATGGCACCCTTGACATAACTACTTCTGGTAAGAAATGCCGGCCTGCCCGACATGACAACACGGCCACGCGCACCAGCAGGGAGATGTAACCAACACGCTCCCAGTTTGTAAAACCAGACTAACAGAAGTACTTCCCATTCCAAAAGTCACATGGTAATTGATGGCATCCACCACACTTAATCCTTTAGAGTTAGTGCGAAGAGATAGGTGGTAGGGGTCCTCCTCCTACAGCTACTACCTGGGAGCACAGATCTAGGGATGAGCACAAAAAGCAGTATTTTGGTCCTTCCACAGCTATAGTTCTTAACCCTAAACAAAACCTGCACTAAACCCAAACCGGAAAAATGAAGTGTTACTGCTATCTTCAGCAAGCTCCTCAATGCAGACAACAGTCCCAGCAGAAGAAACGCCTGCATTAGAAAGTTCTGCTGTTTTTACTGACAGTGCCCTGACCAACACTGCCAGGTACTGATCCACACAGGATGACAGCAATTACTGTGTGGAAGCCCTTCCTTCTCACTCTGATGGCCAAATGAAGAGTTCTAGATGAGAAAACAGAGGAAAAAGTGAAAGCGAAGATCTTTTCCTAAACTTAGTAAAAACTCCAACACTCAGCTGTCAAAATTTCTTTAGATACACAATTGTCTGACTCCACCAAGTCTGGATGACCCTCCTCAATCTGACCAGTAGTAAGAAAGGACTTGTGCAGCTACAAGGAACGATCCAGAACTGATACACCACACTAAACAAAGGAGATCAGGAGAACATGGCTCTTTTAACATCTTTAGTAAGCCTGTTCTTGTGCTTCACACCGTTTTAGGCACGGTATCTTCCACTCCTCTTCCTGGTACAGGGCTTGCACCAAGCTCTCTCAGCTATATCACTTAATACTGGTAATAACACTAAATACCAGTAAATAACACATATGTACGGTGTGAGGAAGGGCAGGACAGATATCAACTGCCAAGGTTTTAACCACTGGAATAACGTATACGTCTAGGGTGTGCACCTTAAAAAACTAAAATGCAAAGGCATTGAACCAGGGAGAAACAAATCTCTTCATTTAAGATCATGGCTGGGTATGCAAGATTAGCAAACAATGCTCCTCACTGCAGTACCTTTGAAAGGAAATGAGACCCCACCTGGAGCCCCTATTCCAAGAAAGATCTGGACGTGCTGGAACGTGGCCAGAGAAGGGCCACAAGGATGATCCGAGGGCTGGAGTATCTCTCCTATGGAGACAGGCTGAGAGAGTTGGGGTTGTTCAGTCTGGAAAAAGAGAAGGCNGGAGTCTATGTGGTGCTCCAGAACTATTAACGTGAAGTATGGTTTTACTCACTTTTGAAACTACTGCTGTGTCTGTATTTTAACAGACAGGGATTCTTCAAGATCCTGTACACTGCACGGCTCAGCGCACGCTGCTTTCATGGCTGTCCCTTCCAGTGACAACATCCAAATGCAAGGCAAACAGACCTGGCACATTAATTAACCACATTCCTACCTTAGCTGAGTAGGTTGAATTCACAAATCAAAAGTTTCTTGAGAGCTACTCAAAGGCCACTTCACACCAGAAGTGGAAGAGAAGGACGGAAGGACGTGTCACAAGAGGAGGCTGTGAGCCAAGGTCACAGCCAGGAGGTCTCTTGGAGGTCCCCATCGGTGGCTTCCTGGCATACGCTATAGGTGCCTTGACCCTCCCCACAATATGGAGCTGGAGTCCAACATTAAGCCAGAAGGGCTGGACACCGTCCTCATTTTGTATCTTTTAAGTATTACTGCCACCTCCTAACTGCTGGGAAGTCTCCCACAGCTAGTGAGAAACGCGCCAACTCAGTTTTGTTCATGCGGACCTGCGTGCACTCAAAACACAAAGCGTTTGTTCCAGCTGGCTCCAACACGTTACACACCGCTGAGACAAACCCTCACTGCCAAGAGGTCTTCCAAAGGGAGAAGAAACTCCCACTAATGAAGGAGATGACTGGTTATACTTGTCTAATGCACAACTTTCCTTTTCCTTCTGTTATTCTAAAGGTTAGTCTTGAGTAGAAAACTTTCCTAGCTGATTCCCCTCAACTCCCTCAGATGAACAGCACTGAACAGAGACCAATTCATTAGAAAATCTCTGTTCGAAAAACCACGTACGCAGACACACGCTTCCAGTCGCACTTGACAGTTCAAACAAGATACGCCTACCCAAAAATAAGCAATTTTCTTTACTCCGTCAAAAAACCCCTACCTTGCAGGAAAAGTCTTCATGGAAAGCTACGCTATCATACTTCAATCCCAATCACTTAAATTCATGGCTTTTATATAATTAGAGAACAAAAAGCACTGAATTAATGTAAAAAGTTCAAGTAAGTGAAAATTGGTAACATTAAAGGAATAAGCATTCTAAGCGTTGCCTCCAAGGATGGCAATTCCCAACACCCCCCACCCTAGATTCTAAACTTTCTGCTCTAGCAGAAAAGCACTGATTTTTCATTTAGTTCTTAAATACAAATTTAATTTCAAAATCCATTATTACTATCTCTCGTTGGAAAGAACAGTGGAGCTTATTGCAGCAAGTCGGAGCTGGACAAGCGCATCGTTTCTCTCCCGTGTGCACGACCACGCTGCCAGTCCCAGACCGCGCCGCTCACTCGGAGCTACTCGAGGACTTGCACGTGTGTGTGTCTCATTTCAGCCCTTCTCCTGATACAGCCAGACATTTGCCATTCTTTAGCTGCTTCTATTTTAAACCTCAGCTCAGTGGCTAAAAGGATTTTTGAACCTATTTCCAAAGAAAGAGAAAAGGTGACCTACATTGGGGGAACCGCCTCACGCCGCGTGGAAGATGCGGCCCTCACCGCCCGTATCCTGCTCCAGCCCAGCGAAATAGATTTAATTTATGAGCTTTATATTTCGCATGCTACAATGCACAGCTTTTTAAGCACGCTCATAAGGCAGGGGGTTGAAGGCATCTATTTGACAGGAGAGAAAAGGCTGAAAACTGTACAATCAAGAGTCAGTCAAGCAATAAATAAAAGGAGAGGGGAAAAAAAAAAAAGCACATTTCTTTTCTATGGACTGCCATTAGAGAAACTACACAGGAGGACACACTGTGAAATATTTAACTTTTACAAGGAACGTTAAAGAAAACGTATGCTTCATGTATGTATACATGAAGAATAAGGAATGTTTATTTGCATAAAATGGGCAAATTAAACGAAAAATTAGCTAGTAAGTCCAAGTCTACAGTCCTGTGCACCATGTACCAGCTACAAATGCTGACAAAATTAGTAACTCAAGATCTCACGCTTCATGTAGATACGGTATTAAAGAATATCAAAGAAATTCAAAGAATCCTGTGGTATTTTGACCTTTATTTGAAAAATAGCAAGGTCCACTTAAAAAAAAAAACAAAACAACAACAAAAAACCCAACAAAACCAAAACCCTCAAGTCTTGCAGCTGAGCTTTGCACCTGTAGCTCACTGGCTATAGAGATCTAAGATACTGCAGGTAACACTTTTTTCTTCTCTCTCCTCCCTGCAAAGGACAACAAGCAGAGGTGTACATCCAGTCCAAGAAGGGATAGTAAAGGAAGAGTAGAACAGCAAAGCCAGAAATACCACACTTAGGACTCCAAGCATCCTCACTCATTTCTCAAGAAACGTTAAAATCAACGTCTCTACCAGTATCAATTGGTCTCTACAGCACCAGAGCAGCACAACCTTCAAGCAGCAAGTACATTTCACTCCAACAAGGAGCAACAGCACACTGGTGGTTGAATCCTGCTTGGAAACTGAACAAGAAGTAGCTGAGAGATTTTGCTTGCAAGCTTGTTCACTGGGAAACACTGCTAAGGACTTCCTCTTCAACCCAAAATTTATTTTTCACTCCTGACCTATGCATTTAGCTCTGCAACACTCTACCAAAAAGCCTACAGACTGCTCTCTTAGGATGTGATAAATGATCACCCTGTAAAAGTACAGCAATGAAAAAAACCAAAGCAACAGAAGTCTGACAAAATGTATGGGATAAAGACTGACTAACAAGTAGGATTTCCATTGTAAACCCCTAAACATCTAAAAGACTACAGGGGAGTCATAAAAACAAGTATCTGACAGAAATGTTTGTGACTGATAGTTCTCTTTCAAGTTTTGTACACCAAAATTTTACACTGAATGCAGAATTGTTGGAAAACAATGCAAATAAAGGCGGCTGCTCAGCTATCTGGAGGAAGCATGATGGTGCTTACTTGTGCAGTTACTGCTCAGCTATCTGGAGTAAGTATGATCGTGCCTACATTAGCCAAGGACCCTTCTGTCATACACACTATGTCAATTTTTGACCCTCTTGAAAATTCCTTGCAATCCCAAGGTATGTTAATTACCTATCGTCTAACTATCAGCCTTTTATAAATTGGAAGAATTTCAGTTCATCCAATCCTCTTTTCTGAAGGCATTAAAATTCCCAGTAGCCAGTTTTGGGTACTGATCATATGACTGGAAATATAAATTCGTGCACTGAAATCGTACAAATGAACTAAGCTGTACTATATTCCTTTAGCTTTAACCTAAGCTTTAACCTAATAAAGCTTTTTTTTTTGAGGAAAAAAAATCTTTTCCCCACCCACACACATTTTTTATAACTAAGTATTTTTAAAGACACTGTTGTTACAGCTCTACCAGCAAACTTAAGCGACTGGTTACCGAGTGCTCTAAGGAAACAATTCCTATAAGCAAGAATAGAAGTTATTTAACTCGTTAAAAAACCACGACTAAATAATTTGTCCCTGGCCTATCTGGAGATTCCCCCAGTTAATTTAACCTAACCTTTCTAGCTAGCTCCTTGGTATCAAAAATACTTCCCAGCATACCAGGGCACCGCTCTCTTTTGCTCCAACACTTTCAAAAGCATTCCTGATGGAAGCTCACAAGCTTTTCAAAAGCTGATAGACAAAAAACTAATCTTATCTTCTTTACCACACAGGTAGAACTTAACGAGCAGCCAGAGAACAGGCTACCTTGCCAGTGCGTAAGGTGCTCAGCACGCAGCTTTGATCCCCTCAACACAGCGCTCACAACAAAGTAAAAAGGTAAGTTGCAAGCAAGTAGAGCAGGATAAAAAGTACTTTCAAGATTGAAAATGAGGACGACTTTAGTTCAATGCAATCCCCCCAGACATGATATCACTCAGAACATGTACACCCCTTTAAAGGATCCCGAGCTGAAGCATTCGCTGACACCTGAAGAAGCCAAAAGCTCTCTTGTCAAAACAGCCCCAGAAGAGACTCCAACTCCCCTAATCAGTATGTTTATCTATGGATCAGCACATTATAAAGCTGTTAAAGCCTCTCCTGCACAACTAATCCACTAACACGGAGCACTTAGGTCAATTTGGTTGAGCTTTGGAAGGAAATGGGTGCGCAGGTACCAGAGGGCTTGGCAGCTGGTTCTCAGCCACCTCACAAGGTTGTTCTTCGCCGCACAATACCTAGAACCTGCCTGGAGACATTCACAGGAAGAGTTTAATCTGCATTTAACAATTATTTAATTTACCAGAGTAATTGATTTCTTCACAATGAAAAAAAACCTGCCTTAAGTGCATCCCAGCCTTTCAAGTGGCCGTTTCCAGTACACTTCCCACTCCAAGCAAGCTCATCAAAAAGCTCTGCGACAAAGACCTGGGGAGAAGTACCAGGTCAGCATGAGCTCTTTAACATGAACTTTATCAGAAGAGGAGGCAGACAAGAGTACATCTGTGTTCTAAAAGCAGAATCCCTCACAGCTGCTGACAATGGGGGACAGGCTTAGACTCCCTCAGCTCTGACTTTTCTACACCTCTCTTCTTTCCAATACCTTCAAGAGAAAAAAAATAAGCAGAATGTATTTGCTCCTACTCCTCCAAGTGGAAACAACCTAAGTACCTGAGTGCACAGTAACAGCCAGCAAAGCAACAGAAACAAAGAAAATAGGAAACACGGGGAAGACTGGAATGTGTATTTCATGCCCTAAGAAGAGCTACTACTACTGGTTGTTCAAGGGGGAAATAATAAAGGCTAAAATACTAACTAATAAGCTTGATATGCTGCCTTACAGGAATAATCACTTATGCTCAGTTCTGGGTTTTACTGGGTAAGTGGAGGTGCCAATGACTGACAACTGAATTAACAGTAACACCAATATATTTTGTCAAGCTGCTCACCAACAGCTTATGAGGCTGTGTTCAGCTGCCTGTATCCTCTTCCCACTGTCCAAAGGGAAATGCTCCATGCTGCATATCTGACCTCAGTCACAATCTCTGGGTCAATCACGTTAATTGAGATGGTTTGGATGTTGAGATCAGCAGCATTTCAATACAACTGCATATGAAAAATTCTTGCAGATGTTGCATATTGGCTCCAGTATTTGCACGTTACAGAACAGAAACCATTCAGTAAAGACTTGCATGATAGTAAGATTCACTGCAACGGTTCTTCCAAGCTGCTATAATCTCATGGATGCACAATACTAAGAGTTGGGAAGAATTCCTCTCCTACCATCTCAGCATTACTGAGCATCTAGTACGGAGCAGACCACAAAAAGGAGTCAAGAGCTCACCCAGAACAAAGGGAAGAAAAATCTGTAATTGCATTTGATTTTGACTAAAAACGCACAGGGATGAGTTCAAGACCTCCAGTCTTGATAGAACAGACGTGAAACTTGAAGCGTTCTTATTCTTTCTGGTGTTTGCTCTGCAAGTACTACCAGCAAAAAGGGACACTAACTCTCCTGCCGCGCTGGTTCAATATATTGAATTTTAAAACCTGCTTTACTTAATGTTCAGCATGGCACCTTAGAACCTGCTTCAAAGAATTCTTTCAGAAAGGAGCCTGCATCCAGGAACTGGTTAAAAAGTGAGCCTAAAAGATAAAAATTACTGCCTGTGCAACATGTATTCAGTTCTCCTGAGTACATGCATTACGATACTATCTTCAATTATGCACTTGAACTATTTTTAATCACAGGGCTTTTAGCCCATGTAGCATTTCACTTCCTTTTTTTTCTGTAGGAGTTAAAGTAGCACAGGAGGGAATTCAAAAAGAGAAAAGAGCATCCACTGCTAAAACAGCTGAATGCTCTCCAGAATTAAATTTTTCTTCCCTGTCACAAAATCAATGCTTACACCACATCCTCCCGTTCAGTATGCATTTTCTGCACGCCGGATCTGAAATGTCTGCAGGTCTGTCAGAATAACGTCATGTAAACAGGTGCTGATGCAACAGATAATCATTCCTTGCAAGGAAAAGGGAAATAAAACCACCTCTAACAGAGGCTGGTGTGAAGATTTTAAAAAAGAAAGAGAAGTAATTGTGTATCCTACACTCACATAAGCTCTGCAGAAAGCTGAAGGAGAAAATTACTGACCAAGACTGCATGCTCACTGGGGCTAAGGATGGAAAAACACAAAGGTGTACTTGGAGGAAGAAGAGCAGAAGTAAAGTTTGTTCTGTTTTGTTTTTTTTTTGTGGTTTGTTTTTTTTTTTTGTATTTAATGCAATTTAGCAGAATATAATCACAGAAATATATTTTGAATTTGTCTTTAAATTCATAAACCTCACTGTTAAGAGACTGATGTTTCTGATATACGAAAGGAGCATGGCTCATGGTGTACTTCTACACTTATCTCCAAATTCACATGTGAAAGCCAATCCAGTCAGTAGGGTTTTTTTTTTTTCCTGTAACAACTTTGTTGTCTGCTTCATTTCCAACAGTTATATTCAACAAGTCCCACTAATTAGCAGGAACACCTTATGACTCCAATGCAGACTGGAGAATCCAGAGTTAAGAGATCCATTTCTGTTCAAGATCTTTGAAGTGAAACAGCACTGATGGCTGCGTGATCAAAACCATTCCCAACTTGAGGCATGCCAGGTAAACTTCATCTGGAATTAAACAAACACTTCGTATCTGAAAAAATCCTTACAAAATACCTCTACTCACCAGTTACATTTCTTCTGTAGTTGGGGTCATAACTGGCACAGTTCCACAATAAGGACTGAACCTGGAATGCTGCTATAGCCTAGTAAGCTCTTTCTGACTTCTCTGCTCCTTTCAAAGTACTGCATAAAAGCACAACCAGGAAAAGAAAGGCCTCGACACTGCTGGCTGAGGAAATGGGCAAGATGAGCAGGTGCCATGAGTATTCATGTCCAAGTATCTCCAGTTTGATTTCCAAAGGCATTCTTCAGTTTTTGCTACTTATTTGTCTAGAATCAAAATATCATACCCTCTACAATAAAAAAAAACAACACCAAAATCCAGTGGTTTTATAAAAGGATAAACTACAATTGTCCCTCATTTTAATGGTAATGCTCTCTCAATTAATGATTTCTAAGCATTATCATGTTGAATAGATAAATGATTCAAACTCAGGATATGGAGTTTTGTTGCTATTTTCAAGATAAAATTTTATTATTTTACAGAGATCTACTTGGACACATTTCTTAACAGCATCGTTAGACTTTGAAGAAGTGTGCTCTAAGTTCTTTGCTTTTTCATGCTTGAGGGAGGAAAAAAAACCAACCAAAAACCACATCTGGATTTAATTACAGAGGAAAAATTTACCTGGTCAGAAGTCTTTTATGCTTCCAGAAAGGCTAAAATAGCATCCAGTTTTCTTTTAAGTGCCAGTCATCTTTATTTTCAAATTGATTTCTGTTGTAAGAACCTACACCATGCTCCTCTGCGACATGGACAAATTTAAATTTAACCTTTACCTTCAGCGCTTGGAATCTCTCCACGGTAATAGCAGATTTTCAACAATACTCCAGTGATGAGGTCTGTGGAGCTCATCTCCTCCCTCCTCCCACCCCAGCCCTTTAATATTACTGAAGGAAATGAGAAAGAAAGTTGTCTTACCGATAACTCCAAGGTTAATGTCCCTTGCGAACCCCACCTAGCAAGTCGACATCATGACATGTCAGGTCAGCCTCAACCACGCTTCCCTGATAGTCAGGTAAAAGGAAGGAGTTAAAATACAAAATTGACACTTGCAGAATTCTGGACATCAGAAAATGTGATGCAATACATTTTGTACTGTTCTTTCAGAGCTTCTGGTAACCTCCAAGTTGTTAAAACGTTTCTTCAGAAGGATTCTCCTTTTCTAAAATTTCAAAAGCTCCTGATCAGTAACCAAATATTACAGATCCACCTATTTTTTTTTTTTTGAATCAGAACAATAGCTTCATATTTCCCTTTAATACGAATTATTTTATTTTTTTTTCCCTACTCTGCACATTTTAATCAACTAATGTGTTCACTCTGGGTTTCCAAAGACAATTTAAGCCAACAGACTACAGCAGCTTCACTCAAATGCTAAGTTAACAGAAGCTCTCATTTTTATTTTTTTCCCCCCGTTTTTTTATTTAGAAAAAGCAGGTAACAAAACTTGGTACACTCTTTCTATAAGGCTCTGATCTACTCAAATAGTTGAGGTGAATGACAGAATACACTCTGGCAAACCTTCGCTGCACAAGCACTCGTTAAGCACACGGGGACTCCAGCTCAAGCCCTGCACAAAGACTGTTGATGACAGACCGGCAGGACAGGGTCCTTGTTGCTCTACATATGGGCCACCATCGGTTTTGGGTAACAATTAAGTCTTGCTGAAAATACAAACATCTGCATGAAATTCTACAGGTCTATGTGCCAAATATCTTTTACTAAGAGGTTTCAGACTTTTTGCTCGGTACTTGACGTTGCATTTTCCGCTAGCCTTATAACAAGAGTGCCTTCTGTATTTTTATTTTTTTTCTGCGTAGTTCAAAAATACAGAAATGGGCTTTATGTCCAAATACAGAGGGGGACAAAAAGTGGTCAGGCTTTTATAGTCACCAAAATCATGCGGTGATATCTTTTTGAAAAGGTTTAAGCAGTGCAGTTGTCATTCTTTAATAATTAAGACTACAGAAGCCAAGACCTGAAAATAAAAATTTACTACAAAAAATTAAATCTTTAATGCTTCGAAAAAAATGCATGCTATATTTAATGAATTATAAAATTAAAAGCTAAGTTTAGCAAACTGATTTTCTTAATAATGTGAAAGTGAGTGTAGTAACACAATAGCTGTAAAAAAATCTTTTGCTCAAGTTTTGGAATTGCTAGGAATCTGGCAACCTACTTATTTTTAAGGGAAGCAAGTTATCAATACAGACATTTAAGCAACTGCTATAAATGAGTGATCAAATGATTATTAAAATCCCATTTCATGGCTCCTCCTTCAATGCCAGCAGGACGCTCACAGAAGTTTAGTATTGTCTTGTAAGTTGAAATCCATTTTCAACATACTCTATACGAGGACTTTTGACAAGTTATGTTGAAGAAACGATCAGAACAGATGCACGAGAGTAAATTTAAATTTATTTTTTGACTATATATCAAAATTGTGCTGAGAAGCTAGTGCAAAATTCTTCCTTTGAGTTTCTGTCATCAGGCATGATAGATTTTTCCACTGTATTACAGTATCTTTGCTCAATAGTTATTTTCAATAATTTTCTTAAGTTCTTCAAGTTCAGCATACATCACTACTCAAGGAAGCTGCAGAACATGTTATCTCTAAGGATTCAGCAAAGCACTGCTGCAAATTTAAATTGTGAATTTTGAGTATCCATAAATCATGTAAATCAAAGAACTTGGTATATCTTGTAAATATAAACTTTTACTGATTTTAATTTTCAGTTATAAAAATGTATCGCTCACTTTTCATTAAAAATATTAACATAAACGGTGATCTGGGCAGAAATAAATACACAAGAGGCAGCTTTACAATTCTCAAGGAAGACAGTTTTAACATTTTTGTTCCTTAGTTGTTTTGTAAACATTATAGTAAGTGTTTCATTTCCTCCCCACACCCCCCCCCATAAGCATGCACTGCCACTTCACCTCTCCTGGGCTAACACCTAAAATGTGCAGTATTCGATTACTATTTTTCTTTATTCCAATTAATCTGCCTTTACAATGATTACTGAAAAACATATACTTATGGGACTGCTGCTCACCACCACAGAAGCTATAGAATTACTATAATACTGACAGGACAGCAAACCCTCGTATTAAAAATAAATAAATAAATAAAATACAAGCCAGATCCCTTCTACAAGCAAAAGCCTGAAAGGTATACCCAGGCAATAACCCCTCTGACTTGGCTGCTCAAGTAAGGAGCAGAGAGGACAGGGTTTGGCCCCACTAACTTTATTAAGTTAAAAAACAAACGAACCAAAAAAAAAAACCAAAACACCAAAACCCACTACACACACAAAAAAAAGAGAAAACCCCCACCAAAAAAAAACCAAAAAAACAAACCACAACCAAAAAACCACAAACCACCCCCCTCCCTCAAAATCAGGCTTTCACATACTACATACTAATTTTGAAAAGCACTTCAGATTATTTACGACCAATTCTATTAATTTGAAAGGGAGATGCTGACACAGGGGCACGCTCCTTTTTGAGAACCAGATGGACATTCTCACTTCAATTCAGGTCAAAAAAACTCAAACCATGCAACCGTACCCCAGCCCCACAAGAGTACAGCGTGGGAAGGCTCAGCTTTCGGTTTACATTCTGGCACAATACAGTTGAGACACACCAGGCAGGAATAGAAGACAAAGGGAGGAGTATGACCACTGAAGTTTAACTTCCTTTATAGTCTGTGTTTAGAATGCTGTAAATCAAGTACGAACAACGTCTTTGATTTGGATATTTGTGCTCCTGCAATAGTTTTCTTTAGAGCAAGTTTTAAATCCGTTTGTTTCTCTCTTTTCTTGAGAAGCAAATGTTCTTCACTGGGGCACGGAATGGCTCAGATGCAACAGAAGAGTAATGTCATGACTTGCCAGGTAAAATTAACATCTGGTAATGTCCAAGACAAGGGTCAAAGCAACACAGAATACCCCAATAACGTGGCTAGTAATGCCCCCAAAAGGTATTACGTTTGTTGGGTCTTTTTTGAACGGCCTTTATTACAAGGCATGAGAATTCTAAGGCAAATTGTTCATCATGGCAGAACATCAAATTAAAATGTCAAGACAGAAATAAGCAGAATACGGAGAGTACGTTTGTGTTCTCTGCAGCAAGTAGTTTACTGTGCCACAGCACCTAACTTAGAACGCTCATTCCTAGTCAAATATTATCTCCAATTAGACTAAGATGTTCGAGATCAAAAGCATTTCCCTAAGTGCTTATAGACTGACTACTACAACACGGCTGGGTCCTAACAGAACAGCCTCGGGAGGGTCTCCACAGCACAGATTAAAAAGGAACAAAATTAACACCATTGTAGGCTCTGCTTCCTTCTCCACATTACATGAGAAGATTATCTTTCAATTAGATGTGTGAACGTTTGGATACATTTCAACACTTTTTAAAGAAGAAAAAAAATCAGTTTCAAAATTAGATGCTGGTAAGCTACTGAACGGCAATTAAACAAAAGAGTGCCCTTGGGGCTATCTGTAATTTCTCCTAGTTTTCAGTCTGATGTCCACAGTGCTACATGTTGGAAAGCACAAGAAATTTTGCAGAAATTTGATCACTCACATAGGCAGTTATACTTTGAAAACAATGTTTTTCGCAAGAATTACCAATGAAATAATGTTTTAGGACACAATTGAATTTGAAATAGGTGATGTTTTGAATAGATTTTTGAGTTTTATTGAAATCTTACATGAACAAGAAATTGGAAATACAATCACATCAAGGAACAAATTGCCACGGCTTTGACGTTTTAAGCCAAACAAATTTTGTAGGGCAGATTTTCAAAAAGGTGTGAAGTTATAACAATTTAAAAACACAGTTAACCTACTTCTAGGAATGCAAAACATACAATCATGTTATTTTCAATACAAGAAAACTTAATTTGTTGTAATTTCTTAAAACTACTAAGACAAAGCACTAGCTTTTACTTTTATGTACAGCATACTCCTATGTAGTCTATCCCAAATCCAAAAAAAAAAAAAAAAGAAAAAAAAGGAAACTGTCCAAAACCAGAGGTTCTGCAAAATCATGATTGAACAGTGTGCCATTCCTGCTTTTAAACTGCTAAAATGAAGCCTAAAATGATAAAAGCATTGAAACCCCATACGGAGTTCAGGAATTCTGCAAGCCCAGTAATGTCCAAGTGCGTTTATGAAAAAAGAAAACTAAGAGACTCGAGTATATACACAATAGAGTGATTCTTCAGCCCAATACAAATGGCAGCCAATTGCTACTGAAGGATGAAACATTAAGCCAATTTTGTTTTGAAGGATGTAGAGCTATAGCCAATTCTAGGTTTCCAATATTCTCAATCCCTCCTCACTTGTCTACTTCCACTGTTGCCCGTAAGTATCCTGATAAAATTCCTGGTTGTCATTATTGTAACCATAGTTACCGGCATAGTCACCACCTTGCTGGAGCGGCTGTTGAGCGATGGGTTGGGAGCCCCAGTTCTGCTGGTTGTTGGTCTGACGGCGCTTGGAATCGGGTTGGTTGTACCCATCTGCCTTTCTCTTGCCTCCTACGTTGCCCCCACGGTTGCCCCTGGCTCCACGAGCACCGCGTCCTCTCTGCTGCTGCGCAGGACCCCCTCTCCCACCCCTGGCTCCTCTCGGCGGTCCCATGGGTGCCCCCCTCTGCGAATAGCCAGCTCTACCTCTTGGTGGTGGTGCTCCCCGCCCCCTAGGTGGTGGAGGGGCACCTCTCCCACCCCTTCCTCCTCCTCCTCTTCCTCTTATAGCATAGCCATCATCATAGCCGTAATAGGGATCTTCATAGCCACCACGGTAGTCATGATAGTCATAACCATAATAATCATCATAATAATCTTCATAGCCATAGTAATCTGGGGGATAGCCATATCCACCTCTCCCTCCACGGCCTCTGCCTCTAATAGGAGGTGGCATGCGAGGCGGAGGGTAGTAATAATAGTCTTCATACCTATTAAGAAAAAGAAACGTACAATTATTTATCTTCAAAAGTCTCCCAAAAGAAAGTCTAAGTTTCCCCTTGCTGATTAACACCACATAACATGGAGAGAAAAGCCACTTGGGTTCTTCTACACTAGCTGACGTTTCAGAGCCGAACTTCCCTCTGCAGTACGACAGCAGTGCAAGACTGAACACTCACGCGGTACTTCTGGAGGCCTGTCTGGCAGCCTGACGTTCTTTCCTTTTCTTATCCGGTGGCTTTGCTAATACTATTTCAATTTCTTCCCCTTCTATCTCTTTCCCATTCATTTCATTCATAGCCTGTAAAAAAAAAAAAAAAAAAAAAAAAAGAGAGAGAGAGAGAGAGGAGACAACATCTAAAAAGTTGTGTCTGTTCAAAAGGAAACTAAAACTTACTGAAGGAAACCAGAGGGCTAGGCTGCTCCGGGCCGAACTACGCCACGTGCATCACTTCTCTGCTGCTCAAACATGTTCCATATCATTCTTTCAAGTCCCATTTTACTCACCAGTTACATTAAAGCAGCATTTAAAAAAAATATATACTGTCTTTATATCGTAAGGTGGAAGACGGGATTAAAACACAGTGAGCATTAGTGAGGGGTTAGACTAGAGGACCCTTTGAGGTCCCTTCCAATCCCTAACATGCTGTGATTTTTTTATTATGTCTTGATTTTAAAAAAAAATAACACCATCGTTTTTTACCTTCCTATATCCTCTAGAAATGTTTCAGAAATACACTGGCAGAAGTTGTGATTACTCACACTGACACAAGCCCTCACCATACCTGTCGGGCAGCTTGAGCACATACACACAAAGGAGAGTTGGGGATCCTAGCCAGCTGAATGTGCTACATAAACGCCTTTGAGGAAATCAAGTATCCATCCTCAGAAATACTTAAGGGGGGGGAAATAAATTACTGAAACCTGGTGATCTCATCAAGTGAGGCAAGAATCCTCCAGAAAAGTAATGTGTAATTTTATTTAAGGTACATAAGCCAAAGCACGCTGAGGACTAGGTACCCACTCACCCCTCCCCAGTTCTTTACCTGGAGTTAACTGCTTTGTATTTAAGATTTCTGGGTATCAATATCTGCATTAACAAAGTCATTACATGCCTGCACAGCTACCTGCTTCAAAGACATTCCAGATTATGATGATTTATTTTCCAAGAAGCTATGAAACTAAGTAGACACTGGAATCCACGAGCCAATTCCATGCATTAATACCACAATGATTTCATTAAAAACCAAACACCACACATACACAAAAATCTCTCACAAAATTCACAAGCCAATTTAGTGGCCATAAACCAGTCACGTGGGGCAGCTGGGGTGGTATTCCAGCTTCTTTCAGAGAAGATGAACATTAAAGATACTTTGCTGTATTGCACTTGATCTAGTTTTTGTCATCTGCTACAAGTTTTCAGTTGCTCAAATCTAACAGAGTATTTAGACTTGAGGTGTGCTGGGAAGGGACTGGAGAGTGTTTAAAGACACACTACAACAAAACATGTCAGGTGTTGTCCACTCACCCTTTCTGTCAACAATCTCTTGAACGTGGTCTAAACCCATCTAAATTGACTTCAACTTGCTAAATACAAGTGACATTTATCCTAAAGCCAAACTCAAAGAGTATTCTAAAGAATATTCTACACTACCTTGTGCGTGGCAAACTGCAAGTGGTTATAAAAGGATTTATAATGGTAAGTAAAGAGCTTTTGAACTTTCTCTGCAGCCACATACATCACACACCTGCCCATGACTCCCAGGAGCAAAACGCTTCCTCCTCTCCTTGCTCCCCCCCCCCCATAAACTACAGGTTTGAAAAAACAGATGGAGTAACATCCATAGAATTCAAACTACTAAAGTACAAAGAGCAGAGATTACTGACCTTCTCCACAGCTCTCAGATCCCAGATGCCTGCCTTTGTCAGCACACACTAACGACCTCCAGCGTTTCAGAAGTCATCCTAAAGGAACCTTCTAGGAAGCATGTAGTGCTTCTTCCTATTTTTAACACTGAGTTGCTAGTGCTCTTCTCCCTCTTACATGTCTTTTGAACTACCTTGCAATCTATATTCAATACTTCTGCCACTCCAAAACCACACACAGCCTTTAAACAGAGGTCTCAGAGGTAACTGATACCTTCTGTCAGTGTTTCCTCAGAAAAACTGTCTAGGTTGATCTTTTTTTTCCCAGACCCCCTGCTTTTGTAGACTCTCCTGCATTGGTCTATACCTCTTTTCCAGTCTACTTGTTAACTTGCTACAGCTTTGTCTTTTCCAAGTTTCACATCCTCCTAGCTACTGAAATCACAGGAAAAAGACATTAGTGTTAAAATATTAATTAAAATAAAATATTTACAGTAAAGAAGTACCTTAAAACCTTTTGTAGAAAATAAATTGTTCACATCAATTTAGCTAGGAAAGAATAATCAACCTACCTTCACTGCTGCACCTCTGTCCTCAAAATGAACAAAAGCATAATCCTTCAACTTCTTTACTCTTTCCAGCTTTCCAAATTCAGAAAAGGATTTCTCAAGAATTTCTTCTGTCACAGTAGTGGCCAAGTTTCTTACAAATAAAACTTTCACCTGGTGAAAAACAAAAAAAAGAATGAGAGTTGTAATCTTTAAAAGTCAAACTTCAAAGGAAATCAACATGAACTAGTAAGATGTTATTCCCCTCTCTGCATTAAGAAATTTTGGATAACCTTTTTCAGTACCTGTTTCAAAAAAAATTTTTTTATTTTTTTTTTTTTTCAAATAGTCTTGTAGTCACCTGTATAAAGTTTCCACAGCTTCTCTCTTTCAACAAGTCCCTTCCATGGGCATGATACTGCAGAATATCCAACTTTGATTTTTCTGCTTCTGGGATGCTACAAATCCCAGTAAAATTTTAGTAATAGATCACAAGCAGCAAAGAGTTATCCCAAAACCCAGGGATAAAGACAGCATGTCGTTCCCTACGCTGAACTTCACCTTCAGTTCACTCAGAAAATAGTTTTACAAAATACCCACCTAGTATTCACTATCAGCAGAAATGGGTAACAAACAGACTGATAACCCTGAGCAGTAGGTTACAACAGCATCTTCCTAACACCTTACACCAGCGACCGACTGGCAGTGCTCGGACCAAGCCAGTTTCCATGGCTTACTACAAAAACGCCTCTAACGGCTTTTTGTGCCTCCAAAACTCTCATTGCTCAATTGAAACAAATCTTTGTCACTAAGGCATAAAGACATTCCTTCCAAAGCACAAGTTTTTACTTACCTTTGCCATGACTTCTGGGTCAGGTTCCTCCACCGGATCAGCCCATTCCACCGTCACTACGTTTCCCCAGACTTTTACTTTTCCACTCATTAAACGGCGTCGAGCTTGTGCTGCTGACTTGTGATCCTCGTATTCCAAGAAGCAGAATCCTCGATTCTTCTTTTTATCATCAGGTTGATGATACAAGATTACATCCACCAAACCCTCTGAAAAATAGGTCTTTAGTATTCAGCTTCAAAGGGAAAAACAAACAAACAAAAATCTAGAGACTACTCTAAAATGTCTTTACTTGTGTTTTGTAATAAACTGCCTTTGAATTTAACACCTGAAAGAGGAAGAGAGCACAAGAAAAGAAATATAAATGACAAATGTCCATCCAATTTACCCAGAAACAGGTCATCTAGCAGGTGAAAATCTCCAGAAGAAACTTACCTCACAATCAAATCCTGTAAAACATTAACCAACAGTTCACACAGAGTAAGTTTTCTGTATTTTGTTTTACTCTTTTTTCCATTTTTGAAAAGCAGTCAGCATTAATAGACAGCATCTCCCCTGCATACAGGGGAAGCTGGAAAGAATTCATTCCACATGATAATGAAATGAAAATTCACCTTCTCTTTTCAGCACTTTCATAAAGTACTTATAAATAGCAACTCTAAAAAAGAAGCAGTAGGTTAAAAAACTCTCCTACAGGAACAAGAGCAGGCGATCAGGACCTCAATCTCTTATTTAAAGCAGAAGGATTCTTCCAGTGATGAGTTGACTCCTCTTCTTCCTACCTGCTGCATATACTGGGGAACAACACCGAAGAACTGGGACAGAAATTAATCTGTCATTAACTGTTTCTACAACAACACTTCCTCTGAACTGATTTAGTATTCCCTCCTCCCCATCATTCCTCAACAATACAGTTGTTTGAGGCTCCAAAAACTTTTCAGTTTAAAAGCAGAATAAACTGGAGGCCCAATTATAAACACAGAACCTTCAACAGGCAGCTAGAACAGGTAACAGAATTAGGACCTTCACTTTTTTTTCTGAGTTCATTTGTGCTATTTCCATCTCAAATTGTAAATCCACAACGAACACAATTCATTTAACAATCAGTAAAACAGACTCTCAAAGTTTACAGTTGGGCTGGACGCCAGTCCCTTTACACTCCACCATAAAAGTTATCTGATATATACATTTTTTTACAAGAACAAAAAAACAAACAACACTTGGAATCCAACTTGGATATAATTTAAATAATAGCTGAACAAATCTGTCAAATAATTAGTCAGACAAAACAGAGAGACTGAGTGGTATTTCGGGGACAGTGCGAAAAACTCATCACTCACCTGTCACTTTACTGAACTCTTCCAATATATTTTCCTTAGTCTTGTTCTTTGGAATTGACCCAACAAATAACCTGTTGTTTGCCACAGAGATGCATACTCCAAGGTGCTTCCCAGGACGGATTTCATAGTTGTCACACTGAGAAAACAAAAAAGCCAATCATTTGCTTTATCCACAATAATGAATTTAAAAGAAAAAAAAAAATCCCCCAAATCACAAAATCAACTGTTTTCTTCATGATCTACTGCTATCACACGCAGCATACTGAACTCACATGACAAAATAAACGACTAGAACTGCAGTACGTGGGTCAGCATCCACTTGGAAGGACACTGCCGAGCTCCGGTTTTCTGTAGAAACTGCAGAAGTTCTACTAAAGGGAAAGCTGCAGAGAAACTCAGGTACAAGGAACACCACCTAACATACAAACTGCTTGGGGTAAATTCATTAACCTGCTGTTCATCTCAGACTTGAAAGATCTTCCTAGACAAGTGGTGACTGCTTCCTGCGCTGGGACTCAGTGCCATTGCTGCAGTTATTAATAAGCAAATGCAGAGCATTAGAGGCACTATGAGCTCTTCCACTTTAGCTTTTAAATACTCAACACATTTGCTGTGAGATATTCAGAAGTCTAAATCAGTTTGTGACCTTGTTGCCACCACCACCTCCCACCCCCACAGCACGGAATTTCTGGACCTTGTAAATGTCAGGACTTTGCAAATTTTACTGTTAAGTTCTAAAACTTGCCATGAAAAAAAAAAATAATTTAGCCCACTGATCCATGTTTGTGTTCACACCCGGATTACTCTGAACACCACCACTCCTGAAAAGTCTTTAAAGGTACAAGAGTTCAACCTTTTAAAGAAAGAAAGAAAGAAAGAAAGAATTCAAGATGGACAACATCTTTGTTTTAGGAAGGATTTTCAACCACAACCTACGAGGACGGGTATTTGATCACCAGTCAGCCTCAGAAAACCTCATCCAATTCTTCAATCAAGTTTTCATCCATTTTTACCCTAGCTGAGACACTGCCACACAGAGGACTGGGCAATGCTTTCAGTAACCCTCTTCATAGTCAAGTTCCAGACCAACATTGAGGTACCACAGGCTATCAAACAAGATCACTTCACAGAAGACAAAAACATTTCAGAATTTTGCTACATTTACAATAGTGATTCATAACACAATAAAACTTTTGTGTTCCAATGCCATGAACTTGATCTGAATGTGCTTTTCAAATTTTACGTTACGTTACAATGGCATTTTACCTACAATCAATCCCATTCCCAACACAATCAGAAGGTCCAGCTGGTGTACAGAACCCAAAACTTCCAAGCTTATTTTCTGAAAAAAACTCACTTTGCTACCAAGGTTTAATTAGATTCAAAAATTAGCATCTGTCCCTTCCTCAGTAGACTGTGGAAAGTGTTTCACCTACATACAAGCCTGGTCCCACTACTGGACAACAGCAGGGTGGAGGAGGTAGGGGGAAGGGAATCCAGATACAGGATTTGAGGAATATATTTGCACAAATTCACTTGTTTGGTGCAATACTCAGGGTATGGAGGCCGGTCTCCCACCAGTGGCACACTGCTTCCTACATCTCCCTCAATCAATAAAAATTTAAAGTAACAACTCTGAGCACCTTCAACTTGGTGAAAAACAAGAAAAGTTTCTAAACATTTTTTCCTTCATAAGTAACAATAACTCACATCCAGCACCTTCAAACAGTGAAACAGAAGCAATCAATTCAAAAACTTATCTGTGAATCTGCTTCAGGAAGCACCCAAGTAGGTTCTAGCAAGGAAATACAGCCTAAGCAGGGACATGCAGTTTCCAGCCCTGGAAGAGCCTACCATAACAACTGCAACTATTTTTAAATAGATGAAAATATTTGAGGGAACAAACACCAGACCATTTAGAGGCAACAACTCCTCTGGAAGCCTTTACAATGCAAGAGAAGCACTTTGAAGTCTCTCTAGGTTTCTTCTAGATCCTTAGGTTCTGAGCCCCCTTCACACAGAATCAGCTGAATTCTGCTAGGGTAAAGAAGTCAAAGCATTTCACCCATTTTGGTTCAAAGTCCAAGCAGCATTTCACAGCCATCTCCGAACCCCTGAGAGATACACAGCAACCTGCTTAACTCTGCTTCCCCCCATCAAGGCCAAATGAACTGCTACCTCTCATTTTAATTCGCTAGGGACCGCTGTGTCCTTTACCAATCACCCAGACCCAGGCCAAGTCAGGTTTCCATGCAGTGAGCTGACTGCACAACTGCCGCTGAAAAGAACTAAAGGCCACTGTGAACCACAAAGAGCGGCAAGTTAGAGACCTCCACCACAGCAGCAAAACAAAGCATTTCTAACTAGCTCAAAAAATATATTTGCTAGCTGCAATCAAGTAAGCTCTTACTGCGATCACCCAAGAACTCTGGCAGACAGCAGCAGGCTATAGCAGGTTATGGTCCTAAAAGCAGAACATGATTTGTAAATACGAAAATAAACTCAAGAGGCAGTTTTTAAGAAAGTAAAATTTTGACTCTGTCAGTGGATGCTTTAATGAGACACTTGAAAGACTTTATTATCTAAGAGATTACCACCGTGCTTGCTGTTTACATCATCTTGTCCAATCTGAAAGTGACTCACCAGTTTGACTGCTTCCTGCGCTGCATCTTTACTACAAAAGGTAATGAAAGCGTAACCTCTGTTTTGACCAGAAAGAGGATCCATCATGAGGCGCAGATCCCAGATCGGACCGGCTTTCTCAAAGAGTGGTACCAATTCATCTTCATACAAGTCTCG
Source organism: Baryphthengus martii (assembly GCA_013396935.1). NCBI lineage: Eukaryota > Metazoa > Chordata > Aves > Coraciiformes > Momotidae > Baryphthengus > Baryphthengus martii. The sequence continues at coordinate 182,213 of VWZK01009795.1, forward strand.
GGGAATCTTACCAACAAAAACCTAAAAAGAAAGAGGACACATCAGCAAAACTTTTTCAGGAATCCAAACTTAGTTTTAATACTTGAAAGCTCCTGGGAAAAGCAGTACATTTCAGCACAAACCATTACAGCAGAGACACTGCAGCCATCACTGCTGTGTGTCCTACTCAGCCTTCTAAACCTCCCACTCTTAGTACCAGGTTTTTACATGTGGAAAGCCTGGGTTTGTTATTTATTTTGAAGAGGTGGTAAATTTTCACCAAAGAGGCCAATGGTTATAATTTTGGCAATTCAAACCAAAAACCTTACAGAGTATCCAGCTGGGTATCCTAGACTAAAGAAAGTCAGGGCAAGACAGAAAAAAAATTCTACAAAAATCCTGACATAGCTCAGCGCACACTTTCCACTTCTAGTACATACTGCAATCTTTATTCTAGTCTGTATTTATTTCAGCTTCCACCAATGGAAAATTTTAATATTTGTTGGAGAAAAGCTGGAGTCCTTCTGCTTTTGTACCTTACACAAAGCAGCAACAACAACCTTTGGTAAAGTTCCGTCAAGGAGCTTTATCTCTTCATCTCCCTACAAAGCTTCCCCACCCCCCCAGTTATTTGATCATTGCAGCTCTCCTCGGAGTTCTCAAAATGTCTGAACTGCTAATACATTCCAAACACCCATTAAGATCAAATTCCTCTTATTTTAACTTTTGAGTATTTTTTGTAGTAAAAGAGCCTGGGAGTCAACCTTTTCCACCTGGGTGAGGCCTTGCCACAGCCATATCTGATACTGAAGGTTTAGCAGAGAATTCCAAAGCTGAAGACACTCCAGATACCCATGTAAGCATCGATATGAACAAACCTCTAAGGAGAGCTTGATGACTGAGCTGAAAAACACGGAACGTGTTATTTTCCTTCAAAGGAAAGCTAAAACCTTTAGATGTCTCTCCAAAAAAAAAAAAGCCTGAAAACCCCTACAAACAGGTATCTCCACTGTCGTTACATCTAGAATATTTAATTCCAAAACCCAAGCGCAGTTTCTAAAAGGCAAAAAAAGGCTGCCATCGTGGAAATGCACGAGACAGGAACTCCAACTTCCTACTAAGACAATGAAAGTGTCAGCTGAACTCTCCACAAACTGTAACTGGTTTCATGTCAGTCAAATATAAAAAAATCCGCACTACAGTCTCTGTTTCAGACGCCACCACTTCAAGCAGAAACTGAAGGTGACACACCAGAAAAGACAACGTGAAAGAAAAAGCCCTAATCCAAAGAAAGTCTACTTTTCCAGCTATTTGGCAAACATTTACCATTCTGAAAGCTCGTTTCCTCCTTTCCTTCCAGTCTCTTCAGCTCACTTTACAAACTTTAGACCAGTGCCAATTCCACAACACTGCTACTACAGCTCAGTTCAGGTTATACACTCTAGGAGCTAGTATGAGAAACAGAATTAAGGATTTCAATACGAATATATTCATATCTGGCCTATACTCTAAACCAGCTTTCATTTGGAACAGAAGGACTTAGGCTGGACTTGATGATCTCAGAGGTCTTTTCCAGCCTCAATAATGCTGTGATGCTGTGACTTGCTAATTCTGTGGGAGTAATTCACATTTAAGCGAATTTTCTCCGAGCCTGTAAACTTAATATGTTCCTGAACCACAAGATCAACACCAGACATGGCAAACACCAGGTGAACATCCCGCAGGAGTCAGAAGAAACATCTACAACAACTTTTTAGAGATGTCAATAAGCTTGAATGGCTGAAATACCAAAGGATGTAACTATCAGATGTCTTTTTTCACTTTTTACTTCCACAGAATATTGTGGAAAAACTCTGGAAACTGGTATTATCAGTGAGACAATGCAAGAGATCGAAGTAGGATGGTAAGTGCACCACTTTGGGGCCTTTGCTGCAGTCACTGACCATTAAACTGACTTCTTCTAGTTCTGCTTCCTAAAGGATGTGTACAAAGTACTTCATTTTAGTTCTTCCTTATTACTGTTTTAGATGATCAAGAAAAGTCTTAACCAGGAAAAAAAGTGACAATTTCAGTTTCCTCCACAACTTTCCAGAGTATTATCGAGGGATGCAATCCCCTCGTGCACTCTAGATGCGTCCTTCAGTTATTTCCACAACTGACAGGGCAAGCTCAGAGCAGCGAACGGCAGCGCTGCAACAGCTTCTTCAAAACCTCTCTAATACTGCTCTGCATCTGCTTGGCAGCAAAATTTTCCCAAATACCAGATTGAAGGGCTAATTAATGCAGGCCACGTGACTGCTTCACCTCATCCAAACCTACAGTCTTCATCAAAAAAATGAAGAAAATAATCTTAGAAACTGCAAAAACCTTTGAATCCCCAATAGCTCTTCCAGTTCCAAGGCAACATTCCATTTGTGTACTAAATCCAGCACAAGCTTTGTCTAGTTCAACTCCTGCTGAGTTTATTATACCAATGCTTTTTGAGTTATTACAGTATTTGATTCTTCCCACTCAATTTATTATGGACAAAAGCAGTTTAAATTGCCCCAACATCTCCAGTGACACGACATTTTCCAGATTACAACTCAGTCCCACAGCCCTTCTCTGACTTTTTGTTACAAATTCTGACCGGGCACCCAAGGAGCAGCAGATGCGATATCAACTTATCACCCACACAGCTAAATTTTGATAACAACATTCAAAGATGACATTTATCATATACTTACCCAATAAATTTCAGCTCTGAAAGGGACATGTAGCAATTCCTCCACTTTATACAGTCTGAACTGTTACACAGATATCTAAGCTTGCACGTCACGGGCAAATAACCTATTGCCAGAGTTTAAGTTTTTATTTCACATTGCTGAAAGACACCGAAATAGAAGTCTCTCAAAACTTTAAAGAGTAGAACTTTATCTGGAAATATGTCACTAAACCTGAAAGCACTGCAGCAATCAGTACAGACCCAAGTTAACCACTTTCTTCCTGATAAGGGCACTGGGCTCCTTTTGAAATGTGCTTTCCCCTTCTACCTATTCTAGTGGGATACAGGAGTGGTATTTTACAGTTCACATTGAACTCTCCTGTTCTTCAAATCATGTCTTAAATGGTATCCTATTCTTCACCTTTTGGTATAAAAGTACCACATCAGTCACCTCCTTAATTTTTGTCGTAGCATTAGCCCGGACAGGCACAGGCAAGTCAGATTTTTTCCTTTTTTTACTCTCCTCTAAAGAAGAAAGTTCTTAAAATTTTCTATCTATAAAAAAAATAAACTTATGATCTTTCAGTTTTCCTAAATTCAGCAACTTTAAGCTCCTCTGTCAGCAGACTGAAGATTGGGAGTGAAAAATATGTATTTTAACCTGTTTAGCAAATACTGCTCAATCTCATGAGACATCACCCACAAATGCAGACGCTACAGATGCAACGTTGGATTTCTCATCCAGCATTATCCAACTGAAACACTGAATGTTTACCCTGTTTGCATGAGAGCTTCATCATTCCTGACTACTGCTGGACTTTAACTAAAAGTCCTTTTGTTTCTTAGACACTTAAACTCCTCCTTGTCGCAACTGAATTTTAATGAAATATTTATGTTTGCTTTCTCTGACTTGTCTGTACTTAATCTCAAAAGTTACTGGAATTGCTAAGTAGATGTTGCTACTGTCCTCCAACGCTGCTGAACACCTGGTTTGTTTTAAACCACAACAGGACAACTTAAAGTACTCTTGTGTGGAAAAATAAAATAATCAAAAATCAAAATTTCAGTTTTTCCGCATTGTTTGCATAAACACTTTAGCAAAATGATAAACTATAATTAGTACACAACAAGAACACCTAAATAGAACTTCAGTTACATAAACCATCAGTTATTACCTTCCATTTCAAGGACCCATTCTAATTATTTCCCCCTACCAAGGAATTTATTCTTCTTCCTGGAATATGAATATTCCCTTTAGAAATCCTCCTTACTGTTACATTTCTAAATAACTTCTTGATGGTATAAACAAAGTCTTCAGCATCTTAAAGGACAGAAAAGCAATCTGTAAACTGAAAGACATTCAAGAAGTTGAACATTTTCTTTAACGTGAGGTGGTGCTTTACAGAACAACCACCACAACTCCTGTGTGAAAGACAACAGTGTGACTAAGAGTATTCAAAGTGGTTAGAAAGAACTACAAATCCATCTGCTAGGGACCAAAACCTTGCAGAATAATAAGGAAATACAAGCTCAAACATTTTTGTAAACAAACTGATGTTTGCTCATAACTTGCCAGCAAGATGAACAGGTTCAATCATCACCTTGAATTTCCAAATACACTTACGGACTAGATTTCATTCTTCAAAGGAAGAAAAAAACAGCATGCATTAAAAAAAATACTACTACTCTTTAAAACTCTTCTGACCATCTGAAACTTTCAAGAGAACAGCTGGTATAACAGGAGGCAAGAAAAGGCAGAGAAAAAAGATCTCAGAAATTTTAAGCAAAATGTGCAAGCCCCTTGAGGCTCAGCAGTTATCAAGGGCTGCAGATCCAAATGACAAAGCCAGTGGAAGGAGAGAGGGAAACACCCAAGTAATTGTTTCCACTCTCACCCAACAAACACTCCCATAAACCTCTCCAAGCATCAACATCCTGCGGCCTCACCATAAGCAAAATGCTTTATATTGGAGCAGCAAGGCCTTAAATGAAACAAATACCCAAGTATAAAATCAAATTCTGTTGCAATTATTTCATCCTCCAAGCTTCCACGTAGCTCTGACCACTTGGTCCTTATTACAAAACCACATTCCAAAAAGCTCTGGCTGCTCTTAAAGCCCATCCACTTCTAAACAATACACTGGACAGTTGCACCCCCTGTCTTTTCAGCAAAGTGTTCACTGGGACAACTTGTTCAAGATACTGAACATCCATAAGATTATTTATCAATGCTTTTGTTTTACTGCACAGTGTTCAAGTACACATTGAAAGAGTTAAAGCTATAGTTAACATAAAATGAATTGCACTTTATGTTTTAAAAAGACAAATTAGTTGGTGTACAAATATTTATAGTAGAAAGATCTCCTATATCTTCGGGGAAAAACATCTGCCTAGTATATGTCTTTTTGAAATCAGCAACAGTTCTTAGATATTCTTAAAAAAACAGAATTTTGCTATCACTGACATCAGTGACAGCTCTGAAAATAAGATATCTGAGCAGGCACAAGTTCTGAGCGCTTCAGTACCATTTCAGCAAATTTCAAACACTGAAGATTCACTGCAACAATCCAAAGGGATCCATCTTGTGTTTTTTCATATTTTTACCCAAAATATTAGAAAAGAGGTGTTATTACTCCTATATAACTAGAACTGTAAAGAACAAAACAGAAGTGGCTCTCAAAAGCCAAAAGGGGAAAACAAAACCCACAGAAAACACCAACCGAAACCCAACACACCCCCACCTCATTCTCGGCCAAAAAAGTGCCACACTAACATCCAGTCACTCGCATTTAAACACGCTCTGCCCAGTCCACTAAATCATCAGATTGTGTTTTGTTCATTACTAGGCCTCAGAGCTCAACAGCAAGAGCTCAAGACTAAATTTAATAAAGCATCTACCGACATCAGCAGGTGTTCAGCCAGCCAAACCAAGCCAAACGTCTAAAGCAGTAATGTCACAAAACGCCAGCAATAAATTAATTTGGTAGAATTATGGTTTCTGCAAGTAGTTGGTTGGGTTTTGCTCCAGCCCTTAATGTCAATTCATGGCAGAAGCACTTCTCTTATCTTAAGGGAGTTTCTGTAAGTTACCCATGCCAGGAAGCCTCCGGAACCATTCCCTCAATAGCATTCACGCACAGCCACCTTCACAGAATCACGGAACTGTAGGGGCTCAAAGGGACCTTTGGAGATACCGTGTCCAACCACCCTGCTCCAGCAGGTTCACCCACAGCACACTGCCCAGGATCGCATCGTCCAGGTGGGTTTTGAGTACCTCCTGAGAAGGAGACTCCACAACCTCTCTGGGCAGCCTGGTCCAGGCTCTGTCACCCACAAAGTGAAGAAGTTTTCTTACGCTCAGATGAAATCTCCAGTGTTCCAGTTTGTGTCTGTTGCCCCTTGTGTTGTCAGGCGCCACTGAGGAGAGTCTGGCCCCATTCCCTTGACCTCTGCCCTTTAGATATCGTTCAGCATTGATGAGACCCCCTCCCAGTCTTCTCTTCTCCAGAATAAACAGCACCAGGGCTCTCAGTCTTTAGTCATAAGAAAGATATTCCAGTCTCATCATCTTCAAAGTCCTCTGCCAGACTCTCTCCAGTAGTTCCATTGCTTTTGAACTGGGGAGCCCAGCACTGGACACAACACTCCAGAGGTGGCCTCACCAGGGCAGAGCAGAGGGGGAGGAGAACCTCCCTCAACTCTTCTTAATGCCCCCCAGGAGACCACTGGCCTTCTTGGCCACAAGGGCCCATGGCTGGCTCATGGGTAACCTGCTGCCCACCAGCACTCCCAGGTCCTTCTCAGAGCTGCTTTCCAGCAGGTCAGCCTCTGACCCGTCCTGGAGCAGGGGGTTATTCCTCCCCAGGTACAGGGCTCTACACCTGCCCTTGTTGAACTTCATGAGGTTCCTCTCCGCCCAACTCTCCAGCCTGTCCAGGCCCCACTGGATGGTGGCACAGCCTCCTGCTCTGTCAGCCACTCCTCCCAGTTTTGTAGCATCAGCAAACCCTCCGAGGGCACACTCCTTCCCTTCACCCAGCTCAGTGAGGAATACGCTGAACATACCCAACACCACGAGCTAGAGACCTCCAGCCAGACTCTGCATCAGCGATCACAGCCCTCGGAGTTCTGTTCTTCAGCCAGTTCTCAACTCACCTCATTGTCCACTCCTCTAACCCACAGACACCAGTGGGGTGCATATATACATTACATGAGTATCTAATGAATGAATATCTAATGTATATACCTTTAAGTGATGAACCATAAGCTTTAGGGGGGACCACGAAGTCTGATCATTTAACGATCTCTTTTACATCTTCTGAAATTTCACATAGCCTTTCCTAGTCTATTCCTCCTGCTTTTTCCCCCCTTAATCTTATTAATCAGTACTCTGCAAAATACAGGATAAAGATACACACAGAAGAATTTTATCCTCTACAATAAACTTTCACTTGTAACATAGCTTATTTTCAAGTATTTCCTATTTATCCGGTTTGCAAAACCATACAAAACAAGGGTCAGTTTAGTTTGCATATACCAACCTCTGTTCCAATGCCAGGCTGAACACCAGAATATACAGTATCTGGAGGAGGGCCCCCATATTTCCTCTGTCCTGTAGTTACATCCAAAGTGTAACCAGTCCGCTCTAGCAAAGCCTGAAAAAAACAATTGTCACATTGATTACAGGGGGGGTGGGGTAAGGAATAGTGGGTTAAAATACAAAGAATTTTTAAAAAGTGTCCTCAGATAGTAATTTCCTTAGCAGCCCCTTGCCACACTGCATAACAAGGTACATATGAACAGACAGAACTACAAAAAAAAATACCCCACATTATTTGGGGGCTTTAAAAACACACCACCGTGAACAGCAGTACTTTTTTTCTACTACAAAGTCACTGGAAAGAACTAGTTTTTCTTTTCCCTTATTTTCCATTTCACATGTAGCACCCCGAGAACTCCAGAACACCAGGCAATTCCTTTCACTCACTGTACTTGGGAGTTTTGCGCAACAGAACTTTCTAAAAATACTGATAACTTCTTGAAACGTCCAATCGCTTCGAAAATCTTTTCATGGGTGTGTAAAAGCTTTTATATTAAAAGCCAACTAAGACCATCCTTAAATAGATCTCCAATGTTTTTATAGACCTTACATAACACGAAGTTCATGCTTTTTGGCAATTGTATAACCAGGAAGAGGATCTGCATTTCAAGCAAGCCCTCTCTCTTCTGAATCTCCATCGTGCACGCACTTCTTGAAAGCCAAGTGTCCCCACACTTATCCAGGTGGTATGGATGCTTTTTAACTCCATCCAAATTGCTTCAGCCTCCATACAGGTTAATACAGAATAATCAGTATTTTTCTAGGTGTTACCTTAATCTTTGCTTCATCTGGTCCCTTCGTTGATTCCTGTACTTTGCTGCCTTGTTTCTCTCTTTGCCTGTAGGTCTTCATAACTCCACATAAAAATGCACTTTTGTTCTGTAGATACAATTTACAAAATAATTCAATTGCATGTACGACAAGCCCTGGGAATCCACTGAATCTTACACTCCATACCATGTGGCCACTATGTCAAGCCAATGCAATAAACAACATGCCCAAAGAAAAATATAACAATAAATTGAACAATCTAGTCAAAATGAAAAACAGCCAGATTCCAGACAGTATTTTTACCTTATTTTCTCAATTGCGCACTCGTTTTTATTATCTGTGAGCTTTTGCTTTGCACTCAAACACCTACACATTTAAGGCAATTTTAAGAGGCTTGTGATTTGGGTTTGAAATATAAGAATACAGCAACATCAATGAATTTCTAAGTTACAACTCTCCTGCCAGTAGTGCCAGAACACTATTTATACTTATGTGCTCACACTCCTGGAGCTCTCACCTTACCTGTACATGCGACAGGTCACTTTCTTTAAACTGCTGTAATACAGAGAGGGCTCCTTCTTCATTAAATTCCCTAAGAGCATCAATTGCTCTTTCATCAAGATCGACATAAGCTACCAACCCTAAAAGTTAAAGATAAAGAAGTTACAGATTTCTATTGAATTTCATACAAACTAAGAACTATGCAGTTTGCTTTTAAAGTCAAAAAAAGTTACGTTCCATAGCAACAGAATTATACATTTAATATAATTACATATTCCTACACAAGTATATGAAAGAACATGAGTACAACAATGAAAAAAAGTTTAAATTAAAATGTATATACCTAAGCACTAACTGACGTGCAAGATTAGACCTCCTGTGTAACACTCTTCTAACATTCAGGAACCCAATCTGCTGCATAAAAGCAGTTCTTACACACCAGGGTTTGAAATAATGAACTCTGGGTCACTTCTAGTAATTTGGATCGTATTTCTTTGTCTGTTGCTTTGGTTCACACTTCCTTCTCTTGAATGGAGCTGCTCTAGAGTAAGCTGGCCTGTGACCGTAACAGGTACCTAGTGTACGTGAAAGAGGAGCTCCCTGATAACCAAATAGTTAGGAAGTTCTAGGCACAAATCATTAAGAAATAGAATGGTTTGTTCACTCTTTCCTTCAGCTTCAAAAAGCAAAAATCAGTGGACTTGCTACACGTCTAAAATACTTCCTTTTTTAGTCATATTGTTGCTCTATGCAGCTCCAAGAGCCAGAATTCAAAAAGGTATTATTTCGAGCCCTGCTATGTACCTGAAAAAGCTAATGTTAATTTTACAGGTACAGACTCCCCCAAGGAACACTGGACCGGTTCTCAAGCACTTCTTTTTAAGGATCTTTAGAGGTTATTTGTTCTTCCTTTTGTAAGACACTTGCAAAAGCTGTGGAGCATGAGAAGTACAGACTAAGATTTGCACTTTTTAAACTGCACGGCAAAGTTTAGCACAGATACCAAGAACTCCACACACTTTGCAACAGTTTGATCTCCAAAACACGCCGACTGTTTAACTGATACTTGACTTCAAAAATGCACAGTAGTGCCGAGCCCGAGGACTACATTTCAGAAGTGATCCTGCATACTGGAAGGCACCTGTATCTTTTGTATAAGACCTCAGCAGATTAAAAATCCTTAAATTCAACCCCGAATTTAGCTCGGGTGTCAAAAGCTGTTTGCTTCACTGACAAACCCCTGCACAATGCAAACACCTTCAGTGGCATTAAGGAAGTGTGAATAAACGTTTTCAGGTTACTCGTGAAGTGGATTTATACTAGGTAGTCAGGTTCTGGGCTGAAAAGCTTTTAGATCCCTTGAGAACTCCTCACGACACAACCTAACTGCAACACGGGTTAGAGCCCCCCGAGTTCCTCTGCCCAGGCATTTACACCTTCTCTCAAGTCATCAAGTGCACAGCATCGTGACCCACGGTTAGAAAGTGCATGTCTAAGGCTAATAAAAGCTCGATGAAAGCTCACTGTGAATGACTTCCAAAAGACATCACCCACGTGAGCCAGAGTATCAGCCTGAAGATTGCTAAGGTATTGGTTTTGAACTGCCTGCGCTTGATCAGTGGAATTTTGACTCTTTTCAACAAAAACTGTCATCTTGCCACCAAGGCATTCAAGATCGGCACGTAGAGCAGTTCTACTGCTTCCTGTAAATCTGCTCACAGAACACGCTCTGAAGAGGAAAAGGAAGCCTCTGTCTATAGGACAAAATAATAAGGGGGTGACAAAAACAAAATAGAAAAACCTTTGTATGTAAAGAAACCTCTCTAAAAGTTGCAGAGACACTTGCTACCAGCAAGGTATTACTCGATTTGCTAGATAGCTTAGTCCTCAACTTTGTTGAGAAGTAGTTAAGTGTCAAACTACACATTTCAGTGTAATAACCAACATGGATTAAACTGTCCGCTCAGAACGAGAGAGAACAAAAAAATCCACAGGCAGACTCAATTCAAATGTAGTCCCAGGCAAGACAAGCTAGTTGCTTTCCTCACTAAGTCCCCTGTCCAGCCTTTGAGTGTTTAAGAACCACTGTGAGGAGTTGACAGTAGAAAAGTAAAAGCAAAATGATGATTTGGATTGAAGAAAAAAATAAAATCAAATGTACAGTGTAGTACGCTCAAACATACATCTTTATTTGACAATGTCTAAGAAACTAGTGCTCTGTGCCCTAAAGCAACTAAGGTATCACATACAACACTAAGGAGGTGTCAAGTAATTAGTCCATTTCAAACCCAATTTGCCTTTAGGGAAGCAAAACATTCAGAGCTACACAGATCAAAAACAATGAACTTTTAAACCTTAATCTATAAAACTGGAAAATGGTTTGCCCTCACTTTCATAACCAGTCAGAAACAAGAAATGCATATTATACCTGTCTGAAATATTTCATCAAGTCTCTCTGCCACCTTCTGTGGGAGGCCTGCCTCTATCAGTGTCTTGTAGTGTTCTGTGTGAGTTACACTGGAAGTATCCATTGGTTCTTCCTCTTCTTTTAACTGTACCGCATTACCATTCACCTGATTAGCCATTTTATTATGCTGCTGGAAAAAATTCAGGAGCTATATTACAATAAGCCAGAAATAACTAGTTTGTAGGACAATGCATGATTTATCTAAACTAATTTGTATACATGCTGCAAATGACCTGTATCAAAAGTTTTATTTAATACTTTTTGGATGCAGCTGATCTAAGGTTCAAAAGAAAGTACAACCCTTAATCCTGTGGAAAATGTACATGGAAGAATTTACTTTTTTTTTTTTTTTTTAAATGTACTTCATGTACATAACGATGTCTAAACTTTATCTGCTGATTGTCAGTAAGTTAACTGGTTACCATAGCAGCTAAAATGTACTGGGACACGATAACAACATCCTTCAGCCAAGAGTCAGAAGAGCTAACGCTATTTTCATTTCCCATTCCTCTACTTTCAAAAACAATCCCTTAAAATGTAGCGAACACGTAACCCTGCAGGGTAGCTTCACGTATAAAAATGTCAACGCTTGTTTGCTAAATTTCACTTTCTTGGCTTGTTGCCATGTCTTCCTTCAAACCCAAGGTGCTGCATAAGACCAAACACCTGCTCATGACGCTGTCAGAGCTCAGCAAGGACAGAAAAACTGCGCTCTACCGCACAGGATAGTTTGAAGCTGCAACTGAACTGCTCGCACACTTTCAGTTTCACTCAAACAGGAGCTCCACCATTCACAGTTGTTTGTTGTTGCTTCTTTTTTTATAATAGATAACTTATTGGTTTAAAAGGAAGCCATGACTGCAGCGTCTTAGTTCTTAGATTAATAAACAGATTTGCTTTCGGAATTAACAAACTGATTCCAAATATGCAGGCTGAAAAATGCACAACTATCTTCTCAGACAATTCCAGTGGGCATCGCCTAATTCATTAGAAACAGTTTCAATTTCTCAATTAGCCAGCCAGCTGATATTTAATACTCTCAAATAAAAAGGCTGACAAGAGACAATTCAACTACCCAGCAGAGAACATTAGGATGATCAGCTGTTAAATTCAGAAGTGAAATGAGCCTGGGGCTTTAAAAGACAAGGAAGAAGTTGATGACCAGCAGTGAAATGATAACCAGATCGACATATGCAGCATGGTTGGAGCAATGCAATTAAGTACTGGAGTACAGGTATGAAGATGATTCAAGAACAGGGTTTTTTTAAAAAAAAACCAAACACTGAAGCCTCAAGCTATTTACTCTGCTGCTAAAGGAGTCTCCAAACATAACCACGCCTCACTCATATACCCATCCCTTCTAGAATACAGCTCATGGACTTTTGGGAAGATATCCGATGTAGATCTGCAAGCTTAAGCAAGGAGAAAGGAAAAAAAATAAATCCTTTTTCTTCCGATTGAAAAGTACTGATTTTACTGAAGCTGTCCTGAAGGGTGATTTTAGAAAGATGCAACACAGCCTCACATCGCCTCTCTGTCAAATGGCACTTCTTTATGCAATTAGCTCCAAAAAGAAATGAAGTTTCCTACAGCTCCACAGCACACACACACACACACTCTATCACCCGACAAAGAGAAACTGCTTTCTAACCAAGTCCATTTATCCCAAAGCAACTGTGACTATAGTTTCATTACAGAAGAAAAGGATGCTCCCTGAAGACCACAATAATGCTTACCTACTCTTACAGGTGTTGACTAGCAAAACACCAGCTGAGTTTCTATCAGTTACAAAAATCACAGAAAACAAAACTCAGCTAGATGTCTGCTTGCTAGATAGCCTCTGCAAGATCGCAAATTTGCAACAGTGCAGGGTCGAGGAGGTTTAACTAAACTGAAAGTGCTTTGAGTACAGCCTCATTCTCAGCCCCTCTTCTCAAAAATGCACAGGATGATAGACACACACCAAAAAATACATGGAGGGGGGATTATTTCTGTGTCCACCTTTTTACTGCCTTATAAACCCAGTTACTTACACATATATTGTCTTTGCACACACACAAAAAAAAAAAAAAAAAAGGAAAAAAACCACACCAAGAACTGTGAAGCAAAGCCAGTCCTTAAATACAGAAAAGTCATCTGAAACAACTACAAGTATCTTCTAAACTTCAATGGCTCATGGTACTGTCCCCAGACAATTTTTTCCTGAACCCAGACAGCAAGTGTCACATACCCAAAAGTTTAGCACTCTTCTCAGTGTTGCCTACAACTAAACAAAAGGGTAACCTCTATTCTGTGTCCAGGCACAAACACCTCATCTGCAGTTCCGTACTCAAACTCCTGACAGGCAAGATTCGCAGCCTAACAGCACGACAAGATCTCCATCTCCATCACAAACACACACCAGTGTCTGGAGCAACACCTAAACCCTCACTATCAGATGACTCTAGAGCACCACAGCTGATCAAATGCGCTTTTAAGGCTTTCAGACAATGTAAATTAAGTCTCAGCATTTTAATTTGCTAGCTGTATGGTTTATTTTTGGTTCACAATTAGTATCCTCATAAAGAAGTAATTAAAGTCAAACGCAGTGCATGTTCACCAGCCAGAAAAGTTCAGTTTGGGTGTTCAGATTTTAGCTCTTTCCTGTCACACAAACTTAATTTGAAAGACTTTTCTTAAAGAAATTCACTCTGGAACATTTTGAAGTGACATAGCTGACAAAATATTCAGGTCCTGACAGCATCCAGAAGAAATAAATTTCTTTTCACAGTTATAGTAATAGATTCCCTGCTGGCTTTGCAAGCTTGGCCTGAAATCTGTTATTAGGCTGACTTCTCTTCCTGAATGATCACCAACAAGCAAAACTACATCTCTTACAATACGGAATCTGCACTCCGAGTTCAGCAGAGACACGTGGGTTAAAGCCGTGTCTGAAAAAGATCGTTTAGCTCTCCCTCTAGATAACCTGAGCCAGACGTATCTATCAAGAGAAGTACTTTTTACCATTAGAAAACATCTAATGACTTTATAAAAAAAGTCTAAAAGTCATTCTCCTCTAAAAAAATATATAAAAGGCATATTTAAAGCAGAAGAGAAGTGACACTGTTTGCAGGTGCAGTGTGCCCAGGTGACTCAGCCTCGGACAGGCCAGGCTACAGAGAGGAGCACCGGCACACACCGAAGTTTTGCATCCGTATTAAGTAACTCAAATCTCTAGAAAAGAGGGAGACTGGTTGAATCGAAAAGATTTTAAATGTGGATTGTAAGTAAAGGATTATGTATATTAGTATGTGTGGGATATGTGTTTGTTTTTAAAACATGCAGAAACTGATGGCTTCAAAACAAGGTACACAAAAAGGTGCTTACCAAACAAGCGGCATTAATAAATACACATTGGGGGCGACTTTACACAGGCGAGGAGAATTTCCACTGATGCCTGAGAGGTTACCTCGCTTCACGACCTTACAACTGTGTCTAAGCGGAAAGGGAGCATTGTCTTGTTTCAAACTTCACACTGTTGCTGCCAACGTTTTTCTGAAGACCGTGACTACTTCAGGATAGAAAACATGCTGTACCCATCCAGTTCTCTCTCCCCTAGGATTCCTGCATCTCAAAAGAATCACGTGCAGAGCAACTAGGCCCTTCCTTAAGCTCTCACCAGATGACAAGTAGGTAGTTAAAACTACAGGTGCTTCTAAATTTCCCAGAAACAAGATTCTTTTTCACCTTTATTAACTCAACTAGTAATTTTCCGAGGCAGGGGGGTTGGGGGGGGGTATGGATGTGGAGAGGAGGGGGATTGACACATACCTGGGCCTAACAGCATACGGCATCTTAAATCCAGAAATTTGATCTCAGCCTCAAGCCAACACTCACTGGTTAAATAACTATGATGTTACTATTCCCTGCATTTCATACCATGCCTCCAACAGAGGTTGCCACCCACAGATTATCTAAGTATAACTTCATCCAATTAATTATAAATGCACAGTCTAGTTAACTCAAAACATGCTTAGTAACAGCTTCAACGAGCAGGAATGGCAATTTCTGGCAAAGGGACAATATCTCAGATTACCATCACCAACTTGACAGTGTCCACACATGAACGCTGGTTTCAGCCTTCTGCTACGTAACTTTGGATTTCATGGAGAAACTGAACTCGTTTAGCTCAGGTGCACCAGAAGAGTAACTTAATTCACACGTAAAACTCCGCACGAGGTCATGCAACATGCTCTTCGTATTCAATACATTATCTGTGGCCGAGCATTAAAAACAGCATTGAGGGGAAGCTGGGGGTGGGGGGGGTGTTTGTTCTTGTTTTGTTGTTTGGGTTTTTTTTAAATGAACCACAAGAAAATAAATGTAGGCCCTATAAATAAATGAGCCTTAGACTTCAAGAAAGTTCTTGTCAAAACAGGAAGACAAGAAAGGTACCAGTGAGCAGAAGGTAACAACTCACATTAAAAGATTAAACTAGGGATTTATTAAAGCCTCACTTGCTCACAAACATCACTGGCACATCCCTTTATTTTTCACATGAAGGCATTATCCACATTTCAGTAACTTCATTACTATATACTGTTTATTAACACGAATTACAAGAAGTCTTGTTTCAAACTTATCAGACCCTGGAGACCTTTACCCATCAGCCAGGTTTCCAAACCAGCATTTCAAGAGGCAACCTATCTTTCCCATACAGCTTAGTTAGTACCCTCACCCCTCCAGCAGCAGAGTTCTCCGCAGTTCCCACTCCACAGCCCCACGGAATGAAAAAAGTCTGAGAAACTCCATCTACGCAGCCTTTCGAAACTCAGCTTCAGTATCTGCACAAGCAGCACGGAGACACGACTTTAGCACCACAGGTTAGCAAAGTGCACGTCCCTGCCATGAAAATACAGCACTGACTGCAGCAGCAGCTCCTAGGTTTTGCTAACCTGAACTCTAAAGTCTGTAACACCTTTGTTTCTAACCCGACCTGGCCCTTCATAGCTCATCTGCCTGTTTGGCTGGTACAGAACAACGTTCAGGGTGCTCCGCTACAAAGCGACGCTTCACAAAAACCAGCTTTGTTCTGACAAAGAACTTTTCAGATGTTTGCCTAAGAAAGCAGAGTGTTGCCTTTTTTTGACAAAATTAGTAAGCAGGAGGCTCAACCATTATTCCAAGTGTTCACATCTAGACAGAGAAACTAAGAGGTAAAGATATGAAGTCCTCATGGGAAATACAGTCTCTAGGATACAAAACAATCAAGCAGACTCCGCTAGCTACCTTGCAAACACCACAAGTTTGCATAGGTAAAAAAAAAAAAAAAAATTACACTGCAAGATGCAAAATTCTAGTTGGATTACCTTTACCTTAAGAAGATATGTAAAAAAAAAAATATATCAGTGTTAAATTGTAAACTCAAAGGAATAAAAAAAGGAAAAAAATCCCAAAACACCTCCAGGACCATTAACAACCTTTGCAGCACGAAGTGCTGGCGAGATCCACTAGCGTAGTAAACAGGGAAAGGGAAACCAAGCAACTTTTTCCAGAGCAGTAGTCTGTCAGAGCTGAAGTACATAATCAGCCACGTCCGAAAACTGACGAGCAACAAGGCTGCTGGGACCCAGTAACTAGAGCCTTGTTTTAAAAAGCAAAACTTTAGAAAAAAGGCCTTTGAATAAAAGACCATTTCAGAAAAGTGTCTTCGCAACAAAATTACGGATAATTTCTCCTTCGGAGCACTGAACAAGAGTTACTCTCTCAACCCGAATATCGAGCGCGAACCCGAGCCCTGTGACAAGGCAGGGCGCAGCTTTCCCTCCCTACAGCCAAACTCCACCGAAACGGAGGCTACGCAACAGTTCAGAGCGCGCGGTTTCACAGCGATGCCTTCGCTGCTCGAAGCTTTTCTTCGGTCCGCGCAGACCGGGCAGCGCCTGCCCCGTTACGGTCCCGCCGGCGCGGCGCAGCCCTCCCTCGCAGCAGCAGCAGCACGGCGAGGAGAGCGCGGCGCGGGTCCCCGCC
>VWZK01009795.1:199824-210162 GCA_013396935.1 Baryphthengus martii
GAGCCGTGCCCCGCCGCGGGCCGCGCGGTGCCCGGGCCGCTCACGGTTGGCCTCCGGGCCCGGAGCGAAGAGGGAAAGGCGTCCGGCAGCAGCGGGAGTTGCGCTTCGGATCCTTCTCGGGATATCGGCGTGAGGGAGTCTGTCTGGGCTGTTCTGTAATTAATCTGTGATTAAATGCAACGTACCTGCTTTACTTGGTCTGGCTCGCGAGGAGTGCAGACGTGACGTAACAAATTCGTAAATCCAGAGGAAATCGGCTTGTTTGCCCCAGTGCTGCGCTCTCCTCATCTCCTTCTGCCGTCCTGGAGCACCACAGTGCAGGCTGCTCGGTGGGGACAAGCTCCGTCCCGCAGCACTGCGGGAATCCAGAGAATCCGTGCGGATGTATAGGTACGTACGTCTACAGCTGGGCATCTGTACTGTCCCGCTGGAAAGAAATAAAAGTAGTAGCTCTCACTCTCTCAGAGAAGGTTTTTCCAGGAGTTTAACCACGAGATGACTCTCCTGAAGCCTGCGTGCAGCTGTGCGGAGTAGGAAGCGGCTGGATTTCCATTGCCGTTTCTGTGGAGCGTGAGTAAAAGCTGCACGTCTTGCCTGGTGGGAGTAAAAGAAGCTTTCTGATCCAGCAGCCGGGGGCAAACTTGGACAGATGTCGGAGGTGTTCAGTCTGTCTCGCTGAACCTGTCTGGTGGCAGACACGCTGCTGCTTCTCTTGCGAAGTTTGCACTGCCTCTGGGACTTCCCTCTCCGGATTAGGCAGGAGTGACAGCTCTTCTTTGCATACAGATGGCAGGAGGTAGCATTGTTCATTGCCTTGTCCGTTCAAGTTCACTGCGGCAGTTTATTTTCCCAGGAGTTAAGAACGATAGGTTTAAGGCAATCTTGCAGCATAAACGGTAAGAGTTGAGAGACCTGAGCACCTGTCGCTTTAGTGGAGCTTAATAAATGTCCTACAAAGTGCTTAAATATTTTAAAATATAGTATCTCGGAGTGAAATGCAGAGTATACTGACATATCTGCTGTCGGCAGACAACTGAATGTGATGAGACTATAGCAGAATGTATCTTGAGGTGTCTGTGCTCCTGGCAGTGTAATTTAATGTCAGTTGTAGAGCTCCACCAGATCTCAGAATAGGAAGATCCCTAACGTGCTAACTGCCCTGGTAGCATTGCTAACACTTTTAGCTGTTCTGCACTGGTATTTCCCAAGCCTTCTATGGGTTATTGATTACATGCTGATGGTTGTGAGCATTAGCAGGCTGTGGGGTTTGGGGGGAGGGCTTTTTTTTTTTTGTAGTTCTCATTTCCTACCCAGGATCAATATTGATTTTGTGTTAAACCTGGTATGGTTTTGCCAGTGCAGGACTTTACCATGATATTTTTCTGCTAGAGAATAATAATTTAAACAATTAGTAAGTCAGTATTCGTAAGATAGAATTTGCAGCTAAACATGGATCAACTCTAAGCTGCTGCTCTTCCCCCCCTGTGCTCTCTGAGAAGATCTAGCACTATTATTTTTTCACTGGTGTATTATCCTTACACTGAAATTACTTCACTTATAGTCCTGGTTCCATTGAGCAGTGTAGTTGATACTATTTTGCTGTGGTGAGGTCTAGAAGCTGTGAGGCACACGACAATAGAACCCTTGCTACACTGAGAGAAATAGTTTGAAAATTGTCTGCTATGAGCTTCAGAGTGCACACACTTTGTCTGTCCCGGGCTGGCTGAGCTCCGCTGGGAGGCCACCATCGGCACCCTGCAGTCCCTGCCACCCGGGAACGGGTGGTGCTGAGTGAATCACGCTGCTTTTTGTCCCCAGTTGAAGGTGGCCCTCTCTTTCTGTTTTTACTTTTGGATATTCTTGCCCTTTGTGTTTTGGGGGTCTGCCATCCTTTCTTTCTATAAGCTTGCTCCTCCCTGCTGTTCTTCTCTGGATGCTTGACAGTTAAAGGCAGCAGGACATCAGAAGAAAGTATCTTCTATTGTCCTGCCATTTAGTATAACGGTGCCAGAGCTCCAGGCTGGCTGCAGACCTCAGCCCTTCAGCTTACAGAGCAGGTTCCATCACTCCAGAATGTCTGCTGCTACCACCCCAGCTTCTGCCTGCGCTTCGGTCTCTGGTCTCACGCTCTGTGCGATAGCCTCAGCCCAGCGGGATCTGAACACCTGCAGGTAGCAAGGTTAGTCCAGTAAGCTGAGCATGAAAGGAGGTCCTAGATGCTCTGGGTCAAAGAGTAATTTTAAATTTTTGTTAGATTTTTCTATTTGAATTTTTGCTAGGAAACCTTGGAATGATACTAGTTACAGCTCTCTCTGGTTGGAACTAAACAGATGCACACAAGAACTGATTTAGTCTCGGTCCAAGGCAAAGCAGTACAAAAACCATCTTGGAAGCAAGGACCAGGTTTAATCTCTGCTGCAGAGAGCTTGCTTCCAGCAGTCTGGGAGGGCAGGCAGCAAGTCTCGCTGCCTGGTGAATGTGCAGAAGGTTATGGTATCCCTGCAGTCATCGGCTGATAACGAAGCAGAGAGTGAGACCATGGCTCCTGGCAGGACTCCCTGGATGCTGCAGAGGAGAAAGGTGAGCGTGTCCATTAGCAGAGGAGGCGAAGGGCTCAGCCTTTTGAGCAGCTCCGTGTACGATACCCTGCGACTTGTGAACATTGTCCTGTTGCCTGGATGGCCGGAGGTTGCGTTTTGCTGAGGCTCAGCCTGTTTCCATCAGTCTGCCACTCCTCCTCCAAGCTTGCAGTGAAATTCCTTTGTTTCCACAACAGTGGCAAGACAACAGAGTTGATTCTGCTGTTGCTTGCATGTGAGTTGTTAACATGTATATGGATATATGACTTTTTCCAGTGCTTTAGACTTTTTATTCTGACCAATTAGCAGTGCAGCTGTTACGGATAATGTTTTGTGGATGTGCCTGCCTCCAGCAAACATCTCATTCTCCAGAGCTCTTCTTGACTGTTGACTGAAGCTCAGGCTTCCAGAGAGAGGAAGGTTGTTTAAAAAAACCTACAGGCTTAAAGCAGGGAAATGCTCAGAAAATAAACAGCCTACAGAGGCCTTGCTGCTGTCTTTACCATGTGATTTTTTGCTCATGTGTTTAGTTTGCCTTGCACAGAGCCAGTGTATTTGATTTGGGGAAAACATAAGCATATGTTTTGTCTTTGTCCTACCTCATTCCCCTTGTCCTCCCCAGTCCGGAGCAGATTAGTGTGAGAAGAAGCCCCAAAGAGACCAGACTGGGCAACCTGGGTATCTTGCACTAAAAGCAGCTTGCTGAAGATCTTGGATGCATCACATTCCTCTCTTGTCACCTCTACCTCAACCCCTTAGCCAAGGATTCTTGGCAATTTCCATCATATTTGTGTAGAATGCAGCACAAACTAAGCACCTTGGAAAGAAGGTTCTGTTTGCTGCAGCAATAATCACCAGGTTGGTTTTAGCTGAAAAATGCACTTTCCTGGCTTCTGCAGTGGCCAGTGCTAGGCTGTGGTCTCTAGGAGCGAGATATGGACAGAGGATCTGGGGATAAGGAAGGACATACATCTCATTGAAACATAAAGGCCACTCCAAGTAACAAAGCTTTTGCCTCATGAATGTGTAGGTGGCTGTTGAGAGCTAGGGTGTTGTGAATGGGGTCAGTCCAACCCTGGGGAACAATCGAATGACCAGGGTGCACCAGTGCTGGCAGGGAAGAGAGAAGAATCCCTTCCTTTGTATACTCCTGTGCCTGTGGGACAGGGGAGGGGGGGCTATTCATGCCATCAACCCTTCTAGAGCAATTGAGCAAAGCCAGAACAATCAGCTCCTCTATGGCCTGTTATCCGAGTTAAGCGCCATCCTTGCAGCCTCACCAGCCCCAAACGTCAGCTTTGGGTTCTGGTTGCTCTGCACCAGAACTACCTGAAAACAGCTGCTGGTTTTTGTAGCTACTGATTTTCAAAGGATGGCTGAGCCCCGTCCTGCAGGTCCCACTGGACTGAGGGGGGAGTTCTGGGCAGGTCTCTAAACAGCTTGTGCCTTCTTAACCCCCAGTGACCATGTCAGGTCTGAGGTGCAATCCTGATTTGCTCCCTGGCGCTCCTGCTCTGAACTGGAGTTCTACAGCAAACCGCAGGCAACGAAGCGGCCACGGTCTGTAGCTGGCATCTCTCCATCTAGTAACCTTGGAAGTGGATGACTGAACCTTAGATAAGTGTTTGCTCCTCCTCACACACATGCTCACATCATTTGTCAGAAGCCCTACGGTGTTGTAGTGCACTCCAGAATACTAAACCCTGTTGGTGAAACGTCCATCAGATCAAAGGCAATCACCTCCACCTCCTTGGAGATGAAATACATCTGATAAGAGTCTGTAAACTCACTCAGACATCTTTTACATTTACCTGTCTCCTGATTCTCATCACAAGCACTGCCAAAGGAGCTGCAGAAAAAACACAGTACAAGCCTGCAACCAGGAGCTATTGCCACATTGCACTCCACTTGGAAGGAAAAGCTTAGTACAGCACCCCAGATCCAGTATACCTCCTGTGACGGGCTGCTGCTCTGTCACAAGAATCAGTATCGAGCAACATACGTTGGGAATTTCTTACAGAGACTGACAATTCAAAGTTCAATAGAAGAAAAAAAGATGCACTGATGATGAAACTACACAAAATGAGTTGATTTAACATCTCCCTGCCCAGAAAGCAGAAGTCCCTCTCAGACATCTACCCTGAGCCACCTTTGCAGCTGGTCAGACACTACACAAACTTTTTCTTCCTACTAACCCCATTGAAAAGGGGCTGATATTTCAGCAATTGAATCTGCGTATAGAGGTTTTAATGAGCACCAGAAACAGTGCAAGAAAAGAGATGTGATGCTGTGGCCAGGACTGGGGTGCTGGGAGCTCTTGTAGGAGCTCAGTTGCTCACAGAGTTGCCCCTGGTAAAGAGTTGGTACAAGAGGTGGGATGGGTGAGGTGCTTATGAGTTCTAGAGACATGTCCAGGAGAAGTGTCTTTTGCTCGGCAGAGATAGTTGCATTTCAAGGAAATGAAACAGAGCCTGTTAACTAGGAATGGCCAGAATATCGCCGGCATTAAACTAAAGCAAACTGATTTCAGGAAGATCTAGGTTATTGGGACTTTCTAGAAAAAGAGGTCAGTGGGTAGAACATCGTAGAGAAACCTCATTATGAGGACAAATTTAACAGACACTACTCAAGACATTAAGTTTCACAGTCAAGAGAACTCCCTGGTGGGAGGATGGCTGAAAAATCAATTACTGTGCCAGCTGGATAGAAATAGAGACCTTTGTAATTTAGCAAAGGTAATTTCAAGAGATGGAAGAAAGCTGCTCCCACCGCACACCTGCTTCCTCAGTACTCGCATTTGCTTGGTGATGATTTTGGCATTTTGGACTCCACGAGCCATTCAACTTGCTAACCTAGCAGAACATTCCCTGGGCTCAGTACAAAAATACAGGCTGGTGAGTTGACAGGCTGAATCACTCTCCCAGGAGTCATAGAATCATAGAATTGTTAATTGTTGGAAAAGACCTCCAAGATCATCCAGTCCAAC
Organism: Baryphthengus martii; assembly: GCA_013396935.1. Lineage (NCBI taxonomy): Eukaryota > Metazoa > Chordata > Aves > Coraciiformes > Momotidae > Baryphthengus > Baryphthengus martii. The sequence goes on from VWZK01009795.1 coordinate 205,390, forward strand.
CTTTTACCCACCAGCTCCATGACCACCAGACCATGTCCTGAAGTGCCACATCCACCCATTTTTTGAACACGTCCAGGGATGGTGACTCCACCACCTCCCTGGGCAGCCTGTTCCAATGCTTAACTACTCTTTCAGTAGAGAAATTCTTCCTAATCTCTGATCTGAACTTCCCCTGGAGCAATTTGTGGCCTTTTCTTCTTGTCCTGTTGTTAGTTGCTAGGGAGAAGTGGCCAACACCAGCCTCTCTACAGCCTCCTTTCAGGAAGCTGTTGAGAGCAATAAGGTTTCCTCTTGACCTCCTCTTCTTCAGGCTAAACAATCCCAGCTCCCTCCTTTTTTCCCCCATCCACTAGGCAGGTCACCCCATCATAGAAGGAGATCAGGTTGGTCCAGCAGGACCTGCCCTTCACGGTCCCATGTTGGCTGGGCCTGATCCCCTGGTTGCTCTGCACCTGCTGTGTGAATAGACCCAAGATGAACCACTCCACAGTCTTGCCCGGTTCTGAGGTCAGGCTGACAGGCCTGTAATTCCCCGGATCCTCCTTCCGGCCCTTCTGGCAGATGGGTGTTACTTTGGCAGCCTCCAGTTTTCTGGGACCTCCCCTGTTAACCAAGGACTGCTGATAAATGATGCAGAGTGGCTTTGCAAGCTCCTCCGCCAGCTCCCTCAGTGCTCCAGCCCCATAGACCTGTGGGTGTCCAAGTGCCACAGCAGGTCCTTAACCACTTCCTTCTGGATTATGAGGGCATTATTCTGCTCTCCATCCTTGTCTTCCAGTTCAAGGGACTGAATACCATGAGGATAACTGGTCTGATTATTAAAGACTGAGGCAAAGAAGGCACTAAGTACCTCAGCCACCCCATCCTTGGTGGCAGTATTCCCCTTCACATCCACTAAGGGGTGGAGATTCTTCTTGGCTCTCTTTTAGTTGTTAATGTATTTGTAAAAACACTTTTTATTATCTCGTACAGCAGTGGCCAGACTGAGTTCTAGCTGGGCTTTTGTCTTCCTGATGTTCTCTCTCTATGACCCGACCAAATCCCTGCACTCTTCTTGAGTTGCCTGCCCCTCCTTCCAAAGGTGGTAAACTCCTCTTCTTGTTAAGTCCCAGCAAAAGCTCTCTGTTTAGCCAGGCCGGTCGTTTTCTCTGCCAGTTCCTTATGGCACATGGAGATAGCCTGCTCCTGCACCTCTAAGAGTTCCTTCCTGAAAAGTGTCCAGCCTTCCTGGACCCCTTTGCCCTTCAGGACCATCTCCCAAGGGACTCTCTCAACCAGTGACCTGAACAGGCCAAAGTCTGCTCTCTGGAAGTCCATGATAAGGATTTTGCTGACCCTTCTTTCTTTACCAAGAATTGAATCCCACACGCCCAAGACAGTGAAAGGGAGGACGAGAGGAGGAAGCAGGAGGGAGACCATCCACTTTACACAGCAGCGTCATGAATCCATTCAGCTTCTCCAGCAGCCATGTAGGCATGTCTTTTCAACTAGCATGTGCCACTCAAACTTCTGCTGAAAGGGACTTCTCTCCCCAGCCCACTTGCTTGGTCAACATCTACAGCTGCCTGTCCTTGTCGTGCCAGAACCTGACAGAAGTTCAGGCAGCCTGCAAAGTACTAAATTGACTAGATGTTCCTCTCCAGCAAATGGGATGGGTTTATGAACATTTGTCAAGGTTTAGGGTCAGGGCAGCCACTAGAGCTATAACAGATGCTCTCTATTAACCCTTCTCCCTCCCCAAAGGGCAGGAGAAAGGGAACAAGGGAGAAAGAGGTATGGATTAGAAAGGAAAGCTAGAACAGCTTTAATTAAAACAATAATAAAGTGGAATATATACAGATAAAAACTAGTATCAAACCCAACCCCCTGATGGCAATTACATCCCCGACACCACTGATGCTGTGGAGCAGGCACTGGGGGAGTTCCAGTCTGGACTCAGCAGCAGTTGGGAGCTAGATTCAGGAGCTGGATTCTGGAACAGGATTCAGGAACACACGGATTGAGATCAAAGGCAGAACGGAGACCTCCTTGAATGTGGCCAGTGAAGAAGAGGCTTGACCCTGGTGATCCCTCAGCTTCATACCAAATATGATGCCCATGGGGTGGAATCCCTCGGGGGTCAGTTCAGGGTCACCCGTCCTGGCCGCTCCTCGCCCCAGGCGCAGGCTTTTACTTTCTGCGCCCCCAACGTGGGGCATGAGATCCAGCAGCGCCCTTGGTCTGCACACACCAGCCCTTGGCAGTAACTCTGAAGACGGAGCGTTATCCCTGCCAGGAGCAGAGAGTGCCTGTGGAAACACGCTGCGAACTGCACGCTGCAGGCACTTAGAAGAGACTGAGCTGAAAAGTAAAATCACCAAACAGAAGCTGTTCTACTCTCACTCAGACCAGGATATGTGGTAAGGGACCCAGCACATCCACCAGCCTAAAGAGCCCCCTGAAACTTGGGCAGTGTCAAAACACCATGGAAGAGAGGGGTGTGTCAGAGCGCTGGAGGGTGAGCAAGCTCTGCTCTGTAGCAAGATATTGTATCGCACACCAGCTCTGGAGGACTTCTGAGGGTTTGAAACACCGCTGCCTGTGGCACGGCAGATGGTAGTGGTCCAAATCACAACACTCGTCACAGAGTCTCACAGCAAATCCCTTCTCCCTTCCAGGCCCTTGGGCAGTGGTTCTGTGGCTGAGCTCACCTGCCATAGTCAAGCTTTTGGTGATGAACAAAAATGCAGAGTAAGTCACAAAGCCATGAATTTAAGCCTGCAGCTGTTCCCTTTCAGAATAAATGTGGCCAAGTATTTATTCCAGCTATTCCATAGTCCACCGTAGCTGCGATGCCAAGAAATTGGTCTGCAATGGGGACGTCTCGTGAGTGACTCCACAGCTTTTTGGGGAAGCCACTCAGCTGACAGATACAATAGGAAAAAGATTTTTAAATGGGTAAAAAATTGTATTTTTAAATGCGTAAAACCTAAGCAGGTCAATAGTCTATTGCTTTTCATGAGAGCTCTTCCCACCAGGTTTCATATGCCCAAGGAGGTGAAGAAACTACTGCTATTTTTAGCTCAGGTTAATCAGCCCCAACCAAAAAGAACGGTCCCCCCGGAGAGAGCTCTGCGCACAACTCGCTGCAACCCCACCTCCCGCAGAGGGAGCGGAGCCAGGCAGCGGCCCCCGTCGCAGAGCAGCCTCCCTCCTCCACGGCTGATCAGAGAGGTGAGATTTTCATTAACCAAGAGTTAAGGGCACGGGCTCTTCATCCGAGTGGCAGGGCTGCCGCTTCTCCTGCAGACAGGACGCAGCCCGGCTGCGGTATCCCTCGGGAAAGGGAGCGGCCGAAGGGGAGCAGCTGGTTTGGGATGGATTAGTTAATACAGGAGAAACTGGGACACCTTCAGCCAGCTCAAAGAGCTTTCTGCATCAAAGGCTCTCAGATTTGCCTCCTACCGTTTCAAACAGGGGAATTTCAGCCACTCATTGCCCCAGGCCACCTCCACTGCAACACTTTGCAGCGTGACAGGCGTGGGGAGGCTTTTACCAGTGGTAGAAACTGAGCCTGTTGAGGCAGATTTAGACAGTGCAGCTGAGGAAGGAACGGCTGCTTCCTCACCTGCCCATCCTTATTCCTTAAACCCCCTTTCTTGTCAGCACTTAGCGCAGCAAGGGCCACATCACTTCAGGTGGTCATCTGCCGTATGTTTTATGATGGATTGCTCATATTGAAATCACAAAAGTGACTCAACCTGTGTAAAATGAATCCATCCTTCTTTGGAAAGGGACTTAGATAAGGAACATCTTGGACTAGAGACAGAGAAAAAACCACCACTGGGCAATTAAAGTCTTTGCAGAGAAGAACATCCATGTAGGGGCGAGATCTCAGATATCTTACTCCAGGAACTTGCACCAACATGAGTGAAATCAGAATGGTTCTTAGAACCTGACTTGGAATAGTATTTTTCTCTCAGTCTATGGCACTAAACATCAAATCCAACAAGAGGACCTTTTTTTTTTGGAGATGCTCTGCTAGTTTAGTGGAGAGCCACCTCCCCCCTATACCACAGTGATACTTGAAATGTTATTTGTGTGAAGAGGTCACTACACAGATACCACCCCAACATTTCTTGCAGCTTTAACTGGAAAGTTAGCGCACTAAGCACAAATGGTCTTTTAAATAAATCTAAAGGAAATAATGAAGTTCTGTATGGGACTGTCTACTCAAGAGCACATCCTTAATTTGGAAGTACAATGAAGTTTAAAACAAGACAGTGGATTTTTTTTTCCCCTCATAAAACAGTTACTGAACAGAAGAGAGAGGCCGAGTAGTTTATTTGACATTGCTGCAGACCACAGTATAATTGGACGAATGTGGATTACGTTGGCCAAAGCATCGAGTCTTCAGTGCTGTTTTACATCTCACCAGTACTGGCTGCGTACGTTAAACACCACCATCGGCTTAGTCATCGTCTTTGAGCTTCTTGATCTTGTACTTATGACGCTCGATCTCCTTCTGCAGGCGCTCTATCTCTTTCTGGTGGTGATTGATCTCTTCCTCATGGTGTTTCCGTAAGGCAGAGAGCTGTTGTCTCTCTTTCTCCCTGCAAGAAAGCCCAGCGTAAGGCGCAGTCCCCGCACAGGCGGGGACAGCCCCTGGGGTTTGGCCGCAGCAGGGGGCCCGGCACTAGGCCGCCGGGCGAGGGAGGGGACGGTGGCGGTGAGGGAAGCCGCCCGCGGAGGCGCCCACGGCGGAGGCCGCTCACCTGAAGTACCGCTCCTCCT
>VWZK01009795.1:211228-246076 GCA_013396935.1 Baryphthengus martii
GGTGGAGTCACCATCCCTGGAGGTGTTTAAAAAACAAGTAGATGTGGCACTTGAGGCCATGGTCTAGGGGTTAGGGATGCTGGGATGGAGGTACTTTGCAACCATAGTGGTTATGATTCTATGATTCTAAATAGAGGGGAATGTTAAAAGCAAACTCATGATTTGATTGGACCTAATACCCTAAAGAACAAAAATTAAACTGAAGTAAACAACCTGTCATCAGAACGAAGTGGACTTGTGTGCTTGTACCAGTACCACTTAGAGTATTTAATGGGCTGTCCTGCCAACAATGGGTTAAAAGCAATAGTGTGGTAGATTTCCAAGGAGTCGTGGTGATACCACTCTAGTGTAGCAGCAAAGTGAAGGGAAAAGCCACAGCTGCCGAGCCAGTCGTAGGGGAGATGGCAGAAGTGCTCCCTAGGGCTTTTTGTAGTTAAAATGTGATGTTAAAAATGCTGTCATGCTGTAGAAAAGGCTAAAAAAAAATGTGCTCAGGTAGTGCCTGAGTAAAATATCTCCAGGCTTGGGATGAGCAAGAGCTGCTGTGAATTGGAGTACGGGACAGTGGCTGGTGTAGTAACGACACAGGAAAACAGGTAAGCACCTTGTGACTGTCAGTTAATCGAGGTCTCTGTTGTTCTTCAGGTAAAGCAAATTGAAAAACGAGACTCTGTTTTAACATCAAAAAACCAAATTGACAGGCTGACCCGACCTGGATCTTCCTATTTCAACTTGAACCCTTTTGAGGTTAGTTTGAACGTTTCGTCCTCCCTTCTGGCTCGATGTACCAGCTGCCAGATTTACCGGGTATTTGTTTCAGTCAAAGGATTAAACACACACACACAAAAATTCTCTAGATGTAGGTTATGGCACAGAAGCTTTAGGTAAGATAGTAGGATGCTCACTCTCTTTCTCACTGTCTATGACAGGTGCAAACTATGTTCCTTGGACACGTTTCCCTCGTGCAACAGCACTGGGAGGTTGGGCAGATGAATTCTAGGGCCTCCCTGGATGAGAACTTCCCAGCTCGGATGGCGTGCTTGTCAGGGTCTGTTCCCAGCTCTCCTTGTCTCGGCAGCTCTAGTCCTGGCTTCTGGTTTGGATTGCATCCTACTGAACTTGCCCAGTGCATAGAATGAGAGGGGGACTCTCACTGCTCGCACTGTGAGGAGACCCTGGAAAACGGGCGGTTCCCTCGCACGTCGCACAGTTTGATTCCAGTCACGGTCGGCTCCGAAGTCTTGGCGAGCACACGAGGAATGCAGTAGATACACCAAAGCAGTGGTCGTCTGGAACTGACTCTCCCCACGTGTGTTCCTTCACCATTGCACCTTCGTCTGCCTTTTTAAAGCCTCGGGTGCTTTTTTGTAGCCTCGGTTTAGGGTTGGTCAGCCAGATCGGTCGGCAGATTCACCTTGGCAATGTTCAGTTCTGTGCAGAACCTTGTCCTTAACTTGAAGATTAAACTAAGAAAGCCATTTACAAGTAGACTGCAACTGTCCTGTGAGAGTCTTTTATCGACTGATGTTCAGTGTCAGACCAGCGGGTGTCTGCGCTGACTGGGCTCACTTGTTGCTTTGGACTTGGGGTCAGTAGATTACTTCACCAAAGAGCTCTTAAACTCCACCCCATCCCTAAAGATCAGTAGACAAGTGGGCTCCTTTGTGGAAACCAAACAGTAAAACTCTTCTGTCTTCTTTCAAAATGATAAGATGAGTAAACTTAGAAAGTAGTGTGTTTCCTGCCCAAAGTCCTGAGTTACGAATGAGCTGACGGTGCCCTAAAGCCACCGCGTGCTTCTCTTCCTGCCAGACTAAGCAGATCTGGTTGGAGGTTTAGCCCAATTGTGACTATTTAGGGGTGGCAGCTGTCTACAGGAGATCTGAGTGTGGAAAGGACACTGCTATGGTCAGAGGAATCGAGTGTTGCTAGAAGTAGAAGGTCCCAAACATGGTGTCTGTTAAAATGTTTGTGTTTTACTAGGTGAAAATCGATGTCCTCTGGCAGCTCCCTGCCAGAGAGCTTCCTGGTGGTGAGTCTGTGTGCCAGGGAGCCAAGTGTTGGGAGCCAGGAACCTGAAATGTGGGGAGCATCCTCAAAGTTGCTCTGTTCTCACACTCTTTTTTAGGTCCTGCAGATGGATCCTGAAGCCACAGATGAAGAGATAAAGAAAAGATTCCGGCAGGTATTTGACTTTTGTACTTGAAGCCTCTGGAAGGAAACGAGAAGCTCAGCAGAGATTGTGCAGCTGCCCTTGGAAACCACAAAAATGGTGGTGAAGCTGTGTCTGGGCAGAGGAGTAGCCATTTGGGGAAGGAATGCCTAGAGCAATCCTTGTGGCACCAAGGGGAGCGCTGCAGCCGTGTCCCTGCTGCGCCCACGCTGTGCTGCTGTGCCTGCCAAGCGTGGGATGGGGCTGCTGCAAACTGCTGCCAGCTGATTGTGCTGTGCTTCAAGGTTCAAAATTCATCAGGAATTAAGAACCTTGAAAAGGTATTTTTCTGAAGTGGATCCAGGAGTGTATTTTCTGTGAGGTTTCTTCAAGAATTTCAGTGGTCACTCTTGGTGCCTAGGTTACCTGGAACAGAAGCAGCCCTGCTCGCTGACCCATCTGCATTGCTCTGTGCAGCACAGGACACGTTACCCCTGACTTAGTCCTCTGACAGATTTGCAGGAGAAATTTGAGTTTAATCAGTGCACGTAGCAAAGAAACCAAATACTTGGAGGGCTGTAGCCTCCAGCCTGAATTAGCGCTGTAAGCGTGAAGAACTGTCTTTGGACAGGAAACCGTGCTGGCCGATAGAGGAGCACTCCTGCCGAGTTGGGGTTGGGATGTCGGCTGCTTCGGTATGTGGGCAGTGGGAGGATAACCTCTTGGTCTTGCTGACTTGTCGGTTCTGAGAATCAAAAGCCTGGGGCTGTCTTAGCTTTAGGCTGGTAGAACACCACAGGGAAATGAAATGTTTTGAAGTCAGTACGGTGAAATGAAAAAGTGCGTGGAGTTGTGTGTTGAAGAAATCACACCCAGACCGTAGAACAGCCAACAGAAGGAAGAAAACATGGGCTGTAGCCAGTCAGAGAGCAGATCAGCAGCAGGCTGCTGTTTGGGACTGGAGGCAAACCTTTTTCCTGTGAACTAGAACGTGCCATCTGTGGAGTTCAGGAAACAATTATTTTGCATTCTTTGGCACTGATGCGGTTTCAGTTGCTGCGCTGTGACTGGTTTTGAAGGTTATACTTGGAAAGATGCAGATAAACTAGAGAGTCCTTACAGCAACAGCAAAAATAAGAGATGGGGGGAAGCCTCACAGGGAAAGTTTGAAAGAACTTTCTCTTTCTCTGGAAGGTGATTTCCAGCCCATTTAAGGTTGTTCTAAAGGTGTTAGTGATGTCCTCCTTGTGCTGGGGGCTCCAGAGCTGGAGCAGAGCTCCAGGTGGGGTCTCACCAGAGCAGAGCGGAGGGGCAGAATCACCTCCCTTGACTTGCTGGCCACACTTCTGATGCAGCCCAGGACGCAGTTGGCTTTTTGGGCCACCAGCGTTGCCCACTCGTGTCATGTCCTGGCTCTGCTGGAGGGAGAGTACAGGAAGGAGTTTGCTTAATTTTCAGTAAAGGAGCCTAAGGAAAAACTCACTTATTTAAGCAGTTTGATGTTTGAACAGCCTGAGGGATCACAAACTCATAGAATAGTTTAGGTTGAAAGAGACCTTCAAGATCATCTTGTCCCGACCCCCTGCCATGAGCAGGGACACCCCCCACTAGACCAGGTTGCTCAAAGCCCCATCCAACTTGGCCTTAAACACTTCCAGGGAGGTGACATCCACAACTTCTCTGGACAGCCTGGGCCAGGGTCTCACCACCCTCACTGTGAAGAATTTCTTCCTGAAACATCTGGTCTAAATCTACCCTTATCCAGTTTAAGCCGTTGATAGTGGAGAACTTCTTGGGAGACACTGTTGAGTAAAAGGTAAACTGGTTGAGGGTGACCTGTATAGATTTGTTTCTTCTCAACACCAAGGATACAAAACTTGGGTGATCAGGGGGTTCATACCAGCCCCGGGCACTGCAGCTGAAGGGTATTTGTGGTGTTCTGCCCATCCTGAGCTGCAGGTTTTCTCAGGCAGCCTGTTTGTTACAGGGATTGTGTTTGATTTCTAAGCTTTTACTTCTGCGAGTTGTCAGCTATTTGTCCAGATAAAAAGGAATGTGATCCCCTGTGTTTCCTTCTGTCTGAGACGATTTCCCTCCTCTCACAAAATTCTCTGAAATATTCTTCATCTTTACAATGATCTTGATAGCAAGATCCTTTCTCTTGCAGTTGTCAATATTGGTGCATCCAGACAAAAACCAAGATGATGCAGACAGAGCCCAGAAGGCATTTGAAGGTAATGCTCCCAGCCTTTGCGGGGCTGGAGTATGATGGTAATTGAACTGCTGTTTTTCTGAAGCTGGTGTAAATGTTTGTTAGGGGCAGAGGCTCCGCTAACAGAAGAATTGCCGTGGAGGTGCTTTAGGTGAGGGAGGAGCAGATGTGGGGGTGACATTTCAGCAGAAAATGTCACTAGGTGGCAGTAATTGTATTGTCGGTTCCCAACGGGGACGACCCTCCGTGGGCTTCCGAGGTTATTTGAGAAAGGCTGTTTAATCCCCACGTTAGATTTTCTTCAAAGACCACAGGACAGAACTAGTGTGGTGGTTTAATGTGTGTGCTTTGGGTTACCGTGAGGTGGTGTCACCTGAAACTTAACCTCCTGCCCTGTCACCTGCGAGGACTGATACTTTCACCCTGCAAACTCCAAAAGGGATCTGACAGTTTCTGCCATTACTGGGCCCCAGATCTCATTTGACTAATTGTGATATCGCTTACCTAGGTGTATTTAAAAAAAACAAACCACCAAACAAAAGCAACCAACCAACCAAACCCCCCCACACCCCCAATTCTAGGAAGCAAAATTTGTATGGTCAGCAAGCAGCGATCTGGTGATGCCTCGTGAAGGTGGCTGCTGGTGCTATTCACGTTGTTGCTTTTCCTTAGCTGTAGATAAAGCCTACAAGTTGCTGCTAGATCAGGAGCAAAAGAAGAGGGCCTTGGATGTGATACAGGCAGGAAAAGAGTATGTGGAGCACACTGTAAGTATTCCATGGGAACATCTGTGGGTGGAGGTGAGTGGTGTCATCAGTGGTCGGTGATTTGCTTTTTGGTGCAGCCGCTGCGCGTTTCGGTAGTGAAAAGGTGAGCTGAGCCAAGCTGGTGCTGAAGGTGTGCGGGTGAGCTCGGTGCCACGGCGCCAGCAAATCTGCTGAGCTCAGGGCAAGATAATGCACTGAAATTCAGGCCTTGAAATAATTAGGTCAGACCACATGATCTGACCTGATTTTTTTTTTTTTTTCTTCAAGTCTGTGAATGAACGATGCAGTTCAGGGGTGTGTAGGTGGAAGAAAATAGGTGGTGACAGCAGGAGACTGGGAAGTTTTGGGGAAAATGACCTATAAGATAAGAAAAGGAGCTTGGATTGCATTGGCCAAGAAGTTAGTTGAGTGATGTGGGTGGACTGAAATACAACAGGCTTGAGAAAGCGGATGATGTGGGAGGGCTCAGATACTCTAAACCAAGGAATGCTTGATGTTCTACTTGTTGTTGTTAGTCTTTTCAATATTACAGAGCAAAATAAACTTCCTACTGCTTTGAATGGTGTATTCTGGATATGAATATATCTTAAAACCAAACCCCAACAAAGCGTATGTATTGGATGAATTGTATCTAACAGAGCATTTCTAGTTACTGCAGTTCCTGTGATAGTGATCTTGGATGTGTTTATCTGGTCCTAGGACCAGGAGGTTTGGGTCTAAAATAAAACATTGATCCAAATCAAGAGCTTACTGTCACTCAGAATTCTTCCCACACAGCGGAGTAGGGAGGCAGAACTGCTTGGGTACAATTACGTAAGCTCTAGAAAACTTTTTAGGCTCTTATTTTTGCTCTTAATCTTTAGGTGAAAGAAAAAAAGAAGCAGTTGAAGAAGGATGGAAAACCTCCCACTGTAGAAGAGGATGATCCTGAAGTTGTAAGTCATACACTGTTCAGAGAAACTGGGGAGTACAAACTGTGTTTTGAGGGATTAAGAGTCAAAACCAGTACTGAAGTGTTTATTAGACTTGTTAGAGTGTTGTAAATCCTTGCACTTAGAGCAGAGCAAATTCTGATGAGCCACTGTAGAGTACCGTGGGTTGGGTAATACCTGGGTATTTTAGAAAATAGTTTAACTGTGGTGTAAAGAGTGAATATATCAGAAGATTATATAGCTCAAACTATCCAGTTCTTCTCTTGGAACAAGTCTTCGTTGCTTGCACATCATGCAGTCTTTTTTGAATGGAATTCCTTGTTGTATCCGGAATGCTGGAGCTGTGTCGTTTCTGCCAGCAGAGGCACGGCCGCAGCCCGCTGCAGCACGGCGGAAGCGTGCTCCGAGGGACGCTTTGTAGTAGGGGCTCTTTCAGCTGTTTCTTCCATATAGCACTTGAGGATGGATGTGCTGTTCTGTAACAAAACATTTTTAGTAAACAGGGCTTGACCCAGCTTTAGTTCTTCTTACCTGATATCTAGTCTTGAAAAGTCAAGAGATATTAGAGGCTGTAACGGGATGTCAATCAATGACATCATCAGTCTTAACTGTCATCAGCTTTTTTATTTTCTCTTGATATCACCACAGTAACCAGCCCTCATAACCATCCTTTTTCCCATTGATTTTCAGAAGTCTCTTGCTGTTCTTTAATAATGAAGCTTGTTTTAAGTGGACTGGTATTTCCTATTGGAAAACCAGACTTGGACTTTTACAGCACATCGGGAAGATCTGCTGGGAAATTACTATCTAAACAGTGACCCTTTTTTTGGTCAAATGTAACATTGCAAGACTTGACGGGGTAATAAGAGAGCTTGACACGAACAGTTCTATTTAGGCAGAGCTTCATGAATACAAATGAAAATGAGACAAATATGAGACTAATAAATAGCTGTTTCCTGGTGTTGGGGCCGAATTTAATCGGCGACGTTTTACAGTTTGGTTTTTTTTTGTTATGTCGCTGCTGCTGACTACTGACATAAACCAGACTTCTCTACCTGGGTTAATGGGCAGCATTTGAAGACTGGATTTGTCTTTTACAGTTCAAACAAGCTGTGTACAAACAGACAATGAAGCTCTTTGCCGAACTGGAAATTAAGAGGAAAGAAAGAGAAGCGAAAGAAATGCATGAAAGGTAAGAGCAGCATTCTGCTGGTGCAGTTCAGGCTCTTCTTCCCCCCTCATGCTTCTCAGGGAAGAGAGGGAATCATGGACTCCTAGAAAAGTTGGAAGTTGGAGCAGACCTCTGGAGATATCTGATCCAGCCTCCTGCTGAACACAGAGCTTTGGATTAGATTAACAAGGCTTCTGTCAAGATGCCTTCTAGTGCTGTGGATTCCACCACTCCTCTGGTCAACCTGTGGGTCATAGAACTGTGTGCTTGAGAAATGCAAACGGGAAACTTGGCGTCCTGACTTGAAAACATCGATAGATTTGGGCTGCTCATGTACTCCGTGTATCCGCGGAGGCCAGCTGAGACACTGCAACGGTGGCATGTTTCTGCCTGTCGTTAGCATGCACAAAACTTAATTTTAATTAAGTGCCAGAAGCACCCTGTGGCATGTTGTGATCACATCAACATGTTTTGATCACGTGTTGCCTGGGTGGTCGCTGTGGAGGTCCTCCTTAGAGCCAGGTTTCTGTGTTTGGCAGTCAGGAGATGCTTGCAGGGCACTCATTTTCATTACAGATAAAAATGGGGAGGGAATTAATTCTTGCCTTGCCTGCTCAAAATGTGTACTCTCAACAGTTTAGAGACTTATCACTAGAGTTCTGAAGGAGTCCAACTCGTTTTGCTGAGCAAGAGAAGCTGACTCTCTAATGAAGTACGTGCCGCCCGTGGTGCCATCCCATCTTCTGTGCTTGCTGCTCTTCTAGATTCAAAATCAAATTCTGTTTGGTGTGCTGTCTTAGCTGTGCATATTTAGCTCTTCTGAGAAGCACTTCAGTCTGTCGAGAAATCTGAGGTGCTTTGGGAGTGTTAATTTTAAGTAGATGCTTGTGGGGCCCTAACTTCTTTGTGGCTTCCCTTCCAGGAAGCGGCAGCGGGAAGAGGAAATTGAGGCACAAGAGAAAGCTAAACGAGAGCGAGAATGGCAGAAGAACTTTGAGGTAATCAGCAGCTTAACTTACAGGGTGGGCCCCAGCAATTCTTAACCATGCTGCAGGGAATGCCCTTAGAGAGGAGAGACTTTCTGTCTGCAGGTGTTCTAAGATAAGTTAAAGGGACTCTTCGTAAAAGATCCTGCACGAGCCTGGGTGTTGTCGTTGTGTGTGGAGAAGCCTCCACTGATGGGGCTTTGGTATCACTTTCCAGAAACAGGTCTGGTTAAAATGTGCGGCATTTTTCAGCTCCCTGAGTGGTTCATAGAATCATAGAATGGGAGGGGTTGAAAGGGACCTCTGGACATCGAGTCCAACCCCCCTGCCAGAGCAGGATCACCCAGGGCAGGCCACACAGGAACAGATCCAGGAGGGATTGGAAAGTCTCCAGAGAAGGAGACTCCACCACCTCTCTGGGCAGCCTGGGCCAGGCTCTGTCACCCTCCCAGCAAAGAAGTTTCTCCTCCTGTTGAGGTGGAACCTCCTGGGTTCCAGCTTGGACCTGTTATTTCTTGTCCTGTTACTGCGAAGCACCAAAAAGAGCCTGGCTCTTTCCACTTGACCCCCACCCCTCAGATATTTCTAGACAGGAATCAGATCCCCTCTCAGCCTTCTCTTCTCCGGACTAAACAGCCCCAGGTCTCTCAGCCTAGTCAGAAATTTGAGTTGCTGCTTGGCCCAGGTCACTAGTGACCAGTAAAAATCTGGCAGCTGTTCAAGCACTGGTGTGGCCTGGTGTTGGCACTTTTCAGACTGGTTACAAACCCCTGTGGAATCTGTACCTCCCGTGAATATCAGAGGCGTGAATGACAATCACCTCCCTTTGACCCTCCCACCCTGTATTCAGGGTTTAAGTGTATTAGAAGTAGCTTTGTGGTTGTTGTGCTGCTATCCTAGGGGTCAGACCTACAGCCTCCCAAAAGATTTGATCAAACCTGTAGTTTTTCCCCTGTTACACTCCAGAAGTGAAGTCTTGTGACATGGGGTGGGTAGGTGGGCAGGAAAGAAGTCGGTAACGGTGTGCAGGGCCTCCTGAGCTGGAGGGTTCGTTTGATGCAAAGCTGGATCCCAGTCTTCTGTTCAAGAGGGCTTTAAAAAAGAGGGTGTGTGGGGGAGAAGTGGATGAGTTGGGCTGGGGTCCTGTGGGAAGTGGACAGCTGGGATGTTTCTGGAGACTCGGCCGGGTAGAGTCTGTGTTTGTGGGCTGTGTAAGACGGGTGTAGGAAGCTGGGTGTTGTGGAAAACTTGCGTGATGCTGCCGTGTGGAGCGTGCTGTGGGTGTTGTCACGTCCCGCCAGACAGACAGAGGAGCGCGTCCCTGGCCGTGCGGCTGGCACAAGTTCTGTGCTCTCACAGCAGGAGTTGGGGTCCCTGCCGCGGGGGCGCAGCGAAGCCCAGCAGCGCAGGAGATGGGAGCAAGCGTTACAGGCAAATCGTGACGGACCGACAGGAGAGCGGCTGAATTACTGCTGTTGCAGCTCTGGGTACCTGCGTGTCCTCAACTGCTCTTGGGCAGCTGAACCTCTGCCCTTACAGGTGTCGTTGTTCTCCAGCCTTGCTGGTGGCCACCATTGGTTGAGGGCATTGAGGGTGGCTGGAGAGAAAATTTGTGGCTGCTCCTGTACGTGTTTAATTCAGTGGCTGCCTTTGAAATATATCCAAAAGGAATGTGGGTGTTGCTGCTGCAAATGATCACAGAATCATCTAGGTTGGAAAAGACCTTCAGGATCCTCAAGTCCAATCATCATATTTCAACCATAAAGGGAAAAAAAAAAAAAAAAGAAGAAGTTGGTACTCTGTAATGGTGGTTCTGTCTCAGTTTCAAAAAAAAAAAAACCACAGATAAATCCAAAAGAAAAATCCCAACCTTTGTATCTCTGCATTGCTCTTCTGGGCTTTCCTGCCCCTGGTGAGTGCAGTCCTCACCTGCACACTGCACCCTGCTTCTGGTCCTGGCGCTTTACCCTGAGGACCTGCAGGATTTGTCCCTTGTGTATGTTCTGCAGTGTTTCTGAATCCTCACAGGAATATCTGTGCCATCCAAGTGCTTGCCTGCTGTTTCTAAAATGTATTCACAGGCTACTTGCTTGATGTATTTTAGAAGGACCTCCCTGGAACATCTACTTTCTCCCATCACACCCTCTAAGTTTACTTTCTTAGTGATTTCACGAATAGCTTCCACCAATGAACTGTAAGAAATAAGAAGAACAGAAGTTGCCAGGCAGTCCTATCCTTAGGAAAAGTGTGATCACAGAACAGGTGAAGTTGGAAGGGTCCTCTAGGGTCCATCTGCTCCAACTCCCATGCTCAAGCAGGGCCACCTAGAGCCAGTTGCCCACGACCATCTCCCGATGACTTTTGAATATCCTCAACAATGGAGACCCCACAACGTCTCTGGGCCGTCTTCTTCCCACCGTCCTTCAGATACTTGTACACATTGATGAGATCCCTCCTGAGCCTTCTCTTCTCCAGGCAGAACAGTCCCAGCTCTCTCAGCCTTTTCTCTTATGAGAGATGCCCCAGTCCTGTAACCATCCTCGTGGCCCTTCGCCGGACTCTCTCCGGTATGTCCACGTCTCTTCTACTGGGGAGCCCAGGACCGGACACAGCACCCCGAGTGTGGCCTCCCCAGTGCCGAGCAGAGGGGCACCTCCCTCGACCTGCTGGCAGAGCTTTGCCTGATGCGGCCCAGGGCACCGGTCACTCACCTTCTTCTCAGTGAGGGCGCGTCGCCGGCTCAGGCTCCACCTCCTGTCCCCCAGGACCCTCGGGTTCTTTCCTACCAAGCTGCTCGCCAGACGGGCGGCCCCCAGCACGTGCTGGTGCTGGGCGTTGTTCCTTCCCAGGGGCAGAACGTTGCCCTTCTCTTTGTTGAACGGCATCAGGTTCCTGTGGCCTCCTTTCTCCAGCCTCTCGAGGTCCCTCTGGCACAGGGGCTGGGGGTGTGCTCTGCCCCCCTGCCTGGGTCACTGCGAGTGCTGCCTCCCGGCCATGGGGAGGGAGCGGAGCGGAGCCGGCGGCTCCTGTAGCCAGAGCAGCACCAGGGCTGCAGGCACAGCTACGGCCAGATGGGCCTTGGGCTGTGAAGGAGATCATCCCTGGACTTGGTCCATCCTACGGTGTGAAACCTTCAGCCTGTAGGGATCGCAGGCTGGCTCTCTGGGTAGTCCTTTTATTTTGTTGTATTTCAGGAGGTGTTTCTGCTGCTCTGCAGGTAGGCCAGGGAGAGGAGAAAAGAGCGCACCAGAGACCTTTTCTCATTGTGTCTTTGTGATGAAGCTTGGGGCAGGATGCACAAGAGAAGGGAGCGGTGTGTTTCCCTTCCCTCCTCTGCCCCCAGGCTGCAGCAGGAGGAGAGCCGTCTCAGAAATGGCGTATTCTGGGCTGACAGATGAGGAACATCCACGGGAAATGAGGTTTCTTCTTCCTTTTGCCCATCAGAGGATTCAGCAGGAACTAGTCAGGGCTGCACATCCCAAGCTGGTTGTATCTGAACCAAGCGTAAGGCTTATCCTGGTGGTTGTGAGCTCACTGGTAGTTCCCCTGTGCTCTGTCTGTTGCTCTGGCTTGTCGCAGTGTCCGTTTGTCCTGGCTGCCACATGCTGGATAGTGGGGAAATTGCTACTGTTCTCCTGACGCCGGTCGGTACCGCCTGTTCTCTGGCGCCTGCGCTTCTTAACTCTTGTTTCCTCTCTGGTGTTCCCAGGAAAGTCGTGACGGTCGCGTGGACAGCTGGAGGAATTTCCAGGCGAATACAAAGGGGAAGAAGGAAAAGAAAAACAGGACCTTCCTGAGACCTCCCAAAGTAAAAATGGAGCAGCGTGAATGATCGTGGCGGCACTGCTCTAGTGCAGCTCCTCAGTCCCCTCCCTGCTTTAAGGACTCATTGGCACCTAGAGTAAGAATTGCTTTTTAGTAGACTGTTTGTTTCCAGTACAATTAATTATTGGTCAAAGTATTTTTTGTACTCTGTCCATTTGAACTAGGGCCGTAGTAGGAAGTTGGCCAGGAATCCGCTACATGTAGAACACTTGGCTTAGGAGGGTCCCTGCCATTAGTGCTGTCCTGTTTGTCTGCTGCCCTGTAACTCGGTGTTTTGTACTTCACAGAGATTGTGCTGTTTCACCTCTCCCATTTCTAGTTTGAGAGCTGAACAAAATATTGGAAATGCACCTGTACCTTTCGAGGCGTCATCTTTCTCAGCAAGTTCAGCTTTGGCGAAGTCTGAACTGACTCTGAGAATCTGCTTCCAGCGCTGCGCTGCGCAGCTGAGCTGCAGCTAAAGCCCTGCAGCTCCTCACTGAACTGAGTGGTGCTTGGAAGGACCCCTCCCACAAGATCCAAGTTCCAAACTAAAATCCCAGCTCTCAGGCTTAGACTTCTGTTAATCTCAGACCAGCTGGTCACCTCCTGTAAAGTAAAAATAACTTCTCTTGATTAATAGTTAAGTTGCAATGGTCTGTATGTAAAATAAATTTTTACCCAAGTTACCGTTTCTTTGGGGTTTTTTTCTTGGACTTCTTCAAAGATAGAAGTGCAAGGGCGTGAGTGGAGCGCTGGGCACTGAAATGCTGCTGCTCTGCAGTGTGAGCACTTTCCCCGAGAAGGGTCTGCTGTCCTCCCAAGGACTTGACTTTTGAAGTGACAGTGACCCAGGAGGACAGGGAAAAGATCACGGAACCTGGGCTGGAAAAGACCTTCAAGATCATCAAATCCATGTCCACTGCTAACCCGTGTCCCTCAGCACTTCTGAACACGGCCGGGGATGGGGATCCAACCGCTGCCCTGGGCAGCCTGTTCCAGGGCTCGACAACCCTTTCAGTGAAAAAAGTCTTCCCAATGTCCAACCTAAACCTCCCCTGGCACAACCTGAGGCCATTTCTTCTTGTCCTGTCTCTTCCCTGGGTGCTGACTGGGTGGCTGCAGGTGTGCCAGAGCCTGGGCTGAAAACGGAGCTCGTCGCTCTGCCTTTGGGGAGCGTGGGCGTGTTGGGAGGACTCGGGCACCTGGCAGGAGTGTAAACTCCTCAGAACTGTGGGATGAGCTCAAACTCCTGACTTCTGGGTTTTAAAATCCTGCTTTGTGTGTGTATTTTAAGTTTTTAAGAGGTTTTTTTTCAACTGCTTAAAGGTGTTCAAAGTGGAGTATACAGCAGGTTCACATGTGCCTGGCAGAATCCTCTGGAGGCATTTTCACAAACTCTTCCCATCTATCGCGGTGGGTCCTGTGGGTAGCTGCCTCCAGGAAGTTAGTGCTTCTCTTCCTCCTCACTGCTGTTAGCCAGCTCCTGTCGCTTGGACTTGCCGTCTTAGCTGTTCTCATCTTCAAATAAGTGCAATCCTTTGTGCTGCTCCTCGTGTCTTGGGCATTGACAAGATCTCTGTTCGGAAAGATCGGAGCTGCTGCCCCTGAAGGGATGCCTCCATCTTCTGGTGTCTCTACTCTTCAAGTTTTGATTAATTGCTTTCTATTTCTGCCTGCTAGGGAGGAGGGACATGATCAAGCTGTTGTGTTACTAAACAGATTTCTGCAAGAAAAGCAGCTCCCGAGGAAGGTGGTGCCTTCTGACAGAGCCCGGAGTCTGCTGAAAGGTGGTCGGTGTTCTCCATCTGCCTTCCTTTGTGCACTGCTCTGGGTGACCAGATGTAAAGTGAAACATCCTTTCCCAATAAAACAAAGATATTTTGGTGTTTTACACGTTAAATAGCTCTTAGAACAGTAGAATACGGTTCCTATTTTCTTTGTAAATATGGGAATGCAGTTTCTTTACCTTATTTGTCCTGCTGGGTATGACACGTTGGATCTATAGCTCGAGCTGAACCTCACGGGGCAAAACGTAGCTAAAAAACGAGGTGATGTCTGGGCGGCACAAGAGCCAGACAATAGCCAGCAACAGACTGAGGTGGGCTGACAGGTCTGGGAGGCGCTGAGCGGCGCAGCATTGCTTCATTCACGCACTGAAATTCCTTTTTGTTGGCAGAGCCTGATCCTCCATGAACTGGGAGCGTGTTGGGAGGACACAACTTCCTCGTCAAGGCAACAATTACCACAGTTGTTCTGGCGAAAGCCTCAGTTCACTTTTATCTGCGGTCTCAGATGCAATCTCTTTGTGGGTGCTGGGCAGCAGCTCCGAGTGTCAGAGTATTTCTAAATGCAGCCTCTCACCCGGAGGTCATGCTGCCCTCTGACTTCTCTGCCTCTTCTTCCCCTGTCCAAGTGTTCTAGCTTAGAGATCTGTCCCAGTCACTCTTGTCACAGAGTCCTTCCTTTTGATGTTGAAGCGCTGCTGTGTGATGTCTTTGCTGAACGATGGTACTGACCTTTCGATCAGTACCTTTCGACCTTTACATTTTTTTCAGGTAGCTCAGGATGAGTCCTGAGAGAGTTCAAAATGTTTAGAAGACCCGTATTATGCATCTGATTCTGCTTCTCAGAGATGTCTGTGTGAGAGTTGGACCAGTGGAGTGGCTGGTGCTGGGTCTCGAGGAGTGCAGCCTGTGGCCAAAGGCACCCAGCTGCTAGTCCTACCAGGCATTTTTTCCACTGGCTATGACTTGGTCACTGGTAACACCACTGTCTCGTTCTCTCTTTAGCTGTTCCCATTTCCTCTCCTTCCTGCCCTGCCCATGACTGGCTTTGCTGTCAATGTGCAGTATTGCTCCTCTCTTAGCTTCTCAGCCAAGCCCTGTGCAGCTTTCCAGCTGCCAGGTGGGCTTCAGCAGCACCAAAATACCTGGCCCTGTGCTGCATTTGTCTCTGTTCCACTGGAGGGAACCTGGGAGGTTAATTTTGATCCTTGTATTCAGGCTTTCCAAAGCAAACTGCCTTGAATTGCCTGTGTGAGGCTTGGACCCTGCAGGTGCAGGTTGGGCTGTTGCCTGGTCTCTGCACGCAGGCCAGGGCAGTGGAATGGGTTGAATGAAACATTTCAAGAGGTAGAGATGTAGATCTCTAGGCTGCCCTCCTTCTTGGAGCTCTTATGAGTCAGTGGTCCTTGTAGATGAAAATATTTCTCCTTGATATGCAGGACAAGAAAATATGTCAGTGGAAATAAGGAGTAATTTCTTTTTCTTTTGGGAGGAGAAAAGGTACCAGGTAGCTACAGAAGCACCTTTCAGCAGGGCCTTGGCTTCCATTTTCTTGGAAATAATTGTCCTCTGCGTCCAGTTCTCACAGAATGTACACAGGGGTCTACCAGAGTCCGACTCGGTTCCTTGCTGCTTTCTGGGAGTCCAGAGATCGCTCCTGAGGCTCTTGGTTCCCTTCGGAGGCAGGGAGGTCGCCTGCCCCTCCCTGGCTTCTATTCAGCGCTAGTGGGTTGGGAAAGGACCTTTGCAAGTGGGTTTCTTGTGTCTGAAAATTGAAAAAGGGAAACGGCAGCAGAAACCTACTCCTTTGTGGGTTAAAGGAGGCAGGGTGCGGGACCTTCTTGTCTGGTGCTGCCGTGTGGTCGGGGGATGAGAATGGAGGATCCCCTGAGCGTGTAGACAGGCCTGAGTCGAGATTTCACCAGAAGTTCACCAGGTGAGCGAGATTTCACCGTGTAGAAAAACTATTCGGTAAATGGTATCTGGCAGCTATAGGAAGCCCGAGAGTGATCAGCCAGAGATGAAATCTGTTCTTGACAAGGCATAAACAAGTGTTACTTAGCATTCATCTCTTTGATAAATGAAGTGATGCGCTCGAAACGAGCTGTGCCCCCTTCTCCTTGGGCAGCCACAACTTTTTCACTGTATGTGATTTGTATTTCAGGAGCGTAACGAGTCCTGAGGGATTAACCACAGCCACTTAGTGTTGGATAGACGGACCCAGGGGGGAGACCAAGGGCTCGTGCTCTCCTCATCCAGATTTTATTTTGCTAGTCTTTCTTGGCCCTCTTAAAATGCCTGAAACTGGAGAGAAACTGTGAGAGGTTGGCCTTAGTGTAGGAAGTGTCCCTCAGAAAGAGTTGGGCAATTGCAGTCTGTTATCTACAGCTCAGGGGCTGTCTTGACTTCCTTTTCCTCTTGCAAGCTACAGTGTGAGCAAGACCTCCCCTGCGTGGGCAGCTGAGCCCTACAACTCACAAGCAGAAAAGGGGCATCGTCCCGTGTCCCGTGCACCGGCAGAGCGTGCTGGGCCCGGCAGCCTGTGAGGCTGCGCCGCCCGGATTTGAAATCTCCGTGGGTTCATTTTCCAGAACACCTGCTGGCACTGCCCCTGCTGCTGGCGGTTCCCCGGCCTTCGGCTCTGGGGGTAGCTCCTTTTGTCCCTTGAAAGGTGAAGGTCTCACAGCCCTGGCTTTGAGCTGTGCACAAGATGGGCACAGCCGGGGTCATTGAACCATGACATGGAATGTTTTGGGTTGGAAGGGACCTTAAGGATCATCGAGTTCTGCCCTCACTGCCATGGGCAGGGACACCTCCCATTACAGCAGGTTGCTCAGAGCCCCATCTAGCCTGCCCTTGAACACTTCCAGGGATGAGGCTCCACAACTCCTCTGGGCAACCCATTCCAGTGTCTCACCATCCTCAGAGTAAAGAACTTCTTCCCAATTTCTAATCTAAATCTACCCTTTCTGTTTAAAACTACTACCCCTCATCCTGTCCCCACATGGCCTTACAAAAAGTCCCTCCCCAGCTTTCTTGTAAGCTCCCTTCACATACTGGAAGGCCACTATAAGGTCTCACCAGAGCTTTATCTTCTCCAGGCTGAGCAACCCCAACTCTCTCAGGCCTCAACTGGCCTCACCAGACAGGTGCTCCAGCCCTCAGATCATCTTCATGGCCCTGCTCTGGACCCACTCTAACGGACTCACGTCCTTCTTGTGTTGGGGGCTCCAGNTTCTGTTTAAAACTACTACCCCTCATCCTGTCCCCACATGGCCTTACAAAAAGTCCCTCCCCAGCTTTCTTGTAAGCTCCCTTCACATACTGGAAGGCCACTATAAGGTCTCACCAGAGCTTTATCTTCTCCAGGCTGAGCAACCCCAACTCTCTCAGGCCTCAACTGGCCTCACCAGACAGGTGCTCCAGCCCTCAGATCATCTTCATGGCCCTGCTCTGGACCCACTCTAACGGACTCACGTCCTTCTTGTGTTGGGGGCTCCAGACCTGGACACAGTGCTCCAGGTGAGGTCTCACAAGAGAGCACAGGTGCAGAACCACCTCTCTCAACCTGCCGGCCACGCTTCTCTTGATGCAGCCCAGGATGTGATCGGTGATTGGCTTTCTGAGCTGCAAACACACTTTGCCAGGTCATGTTGAGCTTCTTGTCAAGCAACACCCCCAAGTCCTTCTCCTCAGGGCTACTCTCAATTCTCTCATGGCCCAGCCTGTAGTTGTGCTTGGTGTTGCCCCGACTCACACGCAGGACCTTGCATTTGGCCTTGTTGAACTTCATGGGATTCGCACTGGCCCAACTCTCAAGCCTGTCAAGGGCCTTCTAGATGACATCCCTTCCCTCCAGCGTGTCGACTGCACCACACAGCTTGGGGTCGTCAGCAAACGTGCTGAGGGTGCCTCGACCCTTGTCCTGTCCTTGTCGCTCCGGTCCCAGCACCACAGGGAGCACTGCGCACGCCCTCGGAAGTAGATGAGCTGCCTGACTCACTGTTGAGCTTGGCAGACTTCCTTCTGGGAAAACTCCCTGTCACACCAGCCGGAGGGCTTTGGACTCCCAGGGCAAGAATGGACATGCTCTTTGGGGAAATTAGATGTTTCCTTTGTAGAAGGAGATCTGTGCCTAAGCCTGTTCTGTACCATTAAAACGGACTCTTCTGCATTACTATCCTTCCTGGCCACCCGCTTCCTTCCCTTTCTCCTTCTGGGATGTTCAGTTGTCCTGCGGCAGCAGCGGAGTCCAGGGGCAGCATTAACATCAAGGTGCAAAGTCCTCTGCTTTACGGCCACTGCTAGCTTGTCAGTGAAGCAAACAAGGGCGTAGCGTGAAAATAATCGGTGGGATTTTTTTTGTATCACCCATCTTCTCGAGTCTGGTCAGATGTTTCCTTCTCAAAAGCTGCCCAGAGAGGTTGTGGAGTCTCTTTCTCTGGAGACTTTCCAACCCCTCCTGCATCTGTTCCTGTGTGGCCTGCCCTGGGTGGTCCTGCTCTGGCAGGGGGGTTGGACTCGATGATCTCCAGAGGTCCCTCCCAACCCCTACCATTCTAGGATTCTATGAAATGCTGACAGGCTCCCTCTAGGCAGTTTGGTCGCAGTTTTCCTGTGTGGAACAGGGTTTGCAGGAGTGCATTTTGGTGCCACGGAGAGCACCTGTAACGGAAGGTCACACTGGCACACGGGCAGTTCAAAGGACAGAACTGAACTGCCTTGGGGAACGACTTCTGCAGGTCTTCAGCTCGACCTTGTGTTGGAAGTGGGGTGGTCACTACTGCGAGGGGAGGTCAGCTCAGTGGTAAAAATGAGACTCTTGGCCTCTCTGAGTTCCTGTCCCAGGGGTGCACAGCCCTTCTAGTGAAAATATGTCACCAGTGTCCATCCTGACTGTCCTGCACTCCAGTTTGTGGCTGTTGCCCCCTGTCACACCATTGACCACTACTGAGAAGAGTTTGCCACTGTCCTCTTTGCCCTTCCCTTCCAGCAGCTGCAGGTAGTGACCAGATCGTCTCTCAGCCCGTGGGCTATCCCAGCAGAGCCCAGCTCCCTCCACGGGACATACCCCAGGGCTCCAGGGCTCGGGCCATGGTGGCAGCTCTCTGCTCAGGCCTCTCCAGTTCTCTGTATGTCTTTTGAGTTGCACGTGCCGGTCCAGGTGCGGTGTCACCAGTACCGAGCAGACGGGACATTAACCGTCCTCACCCTGCGGACCACGCTCCTGGCGTAGCCCAGCTTTCCTCTTTCACAAGAGCGCACTGGTGAACTGTTCTGGTGGGAAGGGCCGTAGTTAAACTGGTGCAGCTTTGCTGTTTGGTTGGGAAATCGGGGTATTTGCTGCAGCTCTGCCTGCGGCAGCTGGGGGTGGGGCAGGCCTAGGTGGGGGGACCACAGGGCGTGCAAACAGCCAGTTCCTCCAGTAGTGGCACAGGTCGCACGCCTGCTCTGATCTGCTTTCAATGTGCTTTTGTGCACCAACCAGTTGTGACTGTCTGGCCCTTCAGGGCTGCCTCAGAGACCTCACAACTTCTTCCTTGCAGAAACCCCTGCCAGGAAAACCCAACAACATTTCCTTGTTAAAAACCCACGGTGAATGAAGGGAGCAGAAACGCATGTGATTTCTTGTTGTAACACCAGTGACTCAGGCGGATGTTATGCCCGTGACCTAAATGATGCCGGTGCCACACAACAGACCTGGGGAAATCCCATGTGAGACCTGAGCAGAGCGATGCCAGAGCTGCTGTCCTGGGACTGCGGCAGCCAAGGAGCGGGTCCCCCCTGTGTCTGTCGCCCCTCTCTTCCTGGGCTGCAGGAGCACAAGAAGCGAAGAGGGGGTTATAATGCTGCAGAGAGGACAAGGAAATGAGCTGCCACAGCCTGGGATGTTTTTCTGGCTAATGTTTCCCCATACGGGAAACTCATCCAGCAAACTGGTCTCACCCTGACGCATTGCCTCACGGCAGCGAGTCTCTGCCTCCAACAGAAGCATTTCGACAAGCACTTGGAGCTGTGCTGGCTCCCGGTCCCGGTACCTGGAAGGAAACGAGAAGCCCAGAGGACAGATTTGCCGAGGGCGGTGGCCTCCCTTGCCAAAACCGGGCCACTTCTGTGACCCCGGGCCAGGCCGGGAGCGCCCCTGGGCTGGAGCTGCCGCGGGGCAGGGTCACCCCGTCTCAGGCCTGCGAGGCACCGAGACGCGGGAGCAGGACGAGCCCCCGGCCCGACGGAGCCTCCGCCGCTCCTTCCCTACTACCGCCTGCTCGAGGAAGGGCCCCGGGAGTCGGTGTCAAGCTGCGGGCGCAGCCGGGGCGCGTCCGAACTGTGCCAAGAGGGAAGTGAGTCAGGGACCTGAGAGCGCAGCACCCTCCTTCCCATCCCGGCCCCTTCCCAGGCAGGAGCGGCTGAGGGCTCGGCCTGCCCGGCGGCTGCAGCAGAGACCGAGCAGGCTGTGGCTGCTGGGCCAGGTGCTCTGCGGCCCCGAGGTAAGAGGCTCCTTTCCCTTCTGGTTGCTCTCCCAGGGTTCTGCCCTCTCTCCCTGAACTCCACGGGTTCCTTCTGTGTCTGGGCGTCTCGGGACGTGAGCTGGCTGCACGTCCTCCCTGGATCGCTGAGCTCTGGTATCTCTGACAGCTCCAGGGGCTTCAGAGACCCCCTCCCCCTTTCCACCTGGGAGCGCTGGGAAGCCCTGTGCTCGCTCCCCATGGCCAGCAATCAGGGATGTGTCCTGATGACAGGAATCAGACCGGCATCGCCGGTGCCGTTGAGGCTGTGAGGATGGGGACCGCCCTCCTCTGGGTCCCGTCGTACCCTGGGTGGCGAGAATGACCCCGGCTTTGCTTGGACATTACAAAGCGAGGCGAAGAGGCCCCGGCCACGGACGTTCCTCCTGCGAGGAAGAGGGGCCATTGCTTGGAGCCTCTCAAGGAGCCCGGGTCCCTCGTCCTGCCGGTGCGCGGCCCATGTCCCTGCCCCTGCCAGGCCGGGCGAGGGGGCCAGGGCAGAGCCNGCCCCGCAGCCGGAGGCGGGAGCCGCGTCTTGCCCCGGCGGCTGCCAAACGGCGTCGAGGAAGCGTCGCTGCCCCAGGAGGGGCTTTTGGCGGCTGGGGGAGGGGGATGTATTTCCCTGCCAAGCAATCCGGGGCTCCAGGGCGCGTTCCTGCGGAGTTGGTAATAAGGTGGGGACATGTTGTGCTGGGCTCTGAAACGCTCGCAGGGAAAGCTACAGAGTTTGTTTAGTGTTTCTTTCCTGCAACGAGCAAAAGGAAATTGTGCGGAGGGTGTGAGGTGAGCGGTGGAAGCTCACAGGCAGTCGCGCTTAGCGTCAGATCATCGGTTGCTCTGGCTCGAAAAGAACTTGATGTCCCTTCAAAGAGCCGTCCTGGCACTTGAGACCGCGTCCTGGTGAGTGGGACAGGCAGGGCCGGCGCTCACTTCTGTGCTGGTCCCTCCCGCTGCCTGCACCACGGCATTGCAAGCCTGGGGGCAGCAGCCGGTGCTTTCACAGGCTCCTTGGCGGTGTTTTGTCTTGTCCTAGATCGCTGCTCTTGTCACAGAACAGGGTATTTGACCGTGCTTGCAGAGCCTGTTCGATAACGTGCTGCTCCTCTGTTCGCACGCCATGGAGAGCTCTTCTCCGCTAGTACACTGTGGGCTTGCTCTTGGAGAGAGACCTCTGGATATTTACTTATAATACTGTATTTTCAAAACCGAGAGATTTTCTGATACCTGCAAAATTTGTATGTGGTCATATGTTACTAACAGGCTCCATCTCAGAAGGAAATGAGCCCAATAAGACCTGCCAGAGGCAGCCTGTGAGGTACGAGGAGGCAGTTGTGCACCTCTCAGGGTGATGTGCACTTGCCAGGAGAGTGCCAGAGCCCAGGGGAGCAGCCCACTCCCTACCAACCAGTCTGCATGAAGTTATCTCCTCAAAACATCATTTGGAAGAGCTGCTCCAGGATCCGGTGTCCTGATACAACAACCTCAAGTACCATCAGTGCTACTTGACAGCATCAGATGGGAATCAGTTATAGTAAAAGACACTTATTTATTTTTTTATTAGGTTGCAAGTTTACTTGCTAAAAGTAAAGGCATATTGAAGGTTGTTTTTTAACTTAGCCTTGCGTGGGATTCAGTGTTGTTGGAATTTCTGTGCTTGCCCTGGACTGAGAACAGAGCAGTCAAAAACTGCCAGGACCACTTCATAAGCCCAGGCACCGCAAACAAAATGCACCTTATCCCTGGATTCAAAGTTCTGCGCTCGGCAACAGGCGGCAGCGCCGGGAGAGCGGCGGAGCAGAATGCCCAGGCTGGGAGGGATGCAAGAGGGAGGAGCACTGGCTGCGGGCGCTGTGCGGGGGGCGATGAGACGTGTCAGTGCCAAGCAGGCACGATGCAGTTTGGGGTGGGGGGCACACACCGGTCTCACCCTTTCTCTAATGTCTTGGTGCTGGGAGTGATGGATCTGAGGCCCCTTCTACTTTTCATGCTTTAAATGCAACAGATGAAATGGGAGATGATGAGGAAGGGAACTCTCCGACTAATTCAGAGGGGGACAAGGGCAAGCCCAGTGAGAGGCCAGTCGACACAACCCGGTGGTTGTTCTGGGTGTTTCTGTGACTCAGTATTTGAGGCCGAACCTGAGCATTTGTGGCAAAGCTGAAAAATGAGAAAATCTGGAGAGCAGTGAGGATGCACTGGCCAGCTCAGGGCAGGTAGAGGTGTCCTGATTCCAGTGTAAATGCTTAAATCAGAAAGCAAAGCTTATGTCACTGCTAGAGCTTCCACCCATCACGTCTCCTCGTGTCCTTCACCACTGAACTCGGTAGGCTTTGCTGTTTGGTTCTCACAAAAGATCTTTTTCACCAAACCTGGGTGATGTGCCCCATCAGCGGCAGAGCCGCTGCAGGGCTGAGCAGAGGAAGGATGAAGATTTCTGACAACAGCTCCTCCCTGGCTCTAAACCTCCTGGGCTTTCATTTCCCCTAAGAACTTGGACAGCAAGTTTTGTTTGGCCATTGCCAGAGCCTTTACAAGTGCTCCCCTTGGCCCCGTGAGCAGACATCCTCACTGGCTGCTCTGCCCAAAGGCCTGGGCTGGCTGCCAGCCACCCTCATTAGCATGCTTTTATCTCATTTTTAATTTAATCTCCCAGAAGCAGACTTATGTGTGTAGCCTCCGTCTGGTCCTTGAAGGGTCATGTTCCTCGGTCCATCTCTACAGTGGCTGACGGGGAAGGGAAAAGGAGGGAGGACGGTTGGTGGCGGAGGGAAGGCGACTGCTGCAGTCTCTGTCCCACCACAGGATCACTGCAGGAGCCTCATCTCACCCTTCAAGTCACCCTGATGTGGCCTGACCAAGACAGAGCCCGGCTGTTCCCTGTCTCCTGCTCCACGCAGCCAGAGCCCGGCGATTCCACAGCAGCTCAGGGCTCGTCCAGATCACCACATCTCCGTGCACCTTCGGGTGTTTAGGAGTTTCAGGTGCAGGACATTTGCACAGCAGTTTGCTGGCACAAGGCTCTGCCAGGCCGGGAGCTCGGCCAGGGCTGCTGGTGCTGCCGGGCTCCCGGGTGCTCATCCCAGGTGCTTCCCTCTACAGCGGCCCTGGGACCGGCCGGCTGCACCCTCTGGAGAAGTGCCAGGGAAGAGCCGACCAAGGCAAAGAAGCCTAGATCAGTGCTGGGGCACGGACAGAGTCAGGGCACCCTGCCAGCTGCCCCCATGCTCTGCAGCCTGTTGTCCTGAGACACCCAAGGCCGGGTGAGCCACAAGGCAGCATCTTGGCAGAGCAGCGTTGCTGCCCTGCCCGTCGGTGCCACATCTCCCCAGCTGATGAGGAGTTTGCTGTGTCCTGGTTTGGAGACAGGGTTCACCAGCTGTGATGGGATGACTTTGGCTGAGTGCCAGGCACCCACCAAGTCGCTCTGTCCCTCCCCCCAGCTCCTTCAGCACGACAAGGGGAGAGAGAATGAGATGGGAAGAGCCCGTGGGGTACGACAAAGGCAGTTTAATAGAAAAGCAGAAAAGCAAGGCTGCGCACGAAGCGAAGCAAACCAAGATTTTATTCTCTACTTCCCATGAACAGGCGAGGTCTGGCCTTTCCTGGGAAGCAGGGCTCTGGTGCACGTAGCAGTTGCCTCCTCCTTTTCTCTCCCTTTTACACTTGAGCTGACGTCACACGGTGTGGAATATCTCTTGGGTCAGGTTGGGTCAGCTGTCCTGACTGTGTCCCCTCCCCAGATCTTGCCCACCCCATCCCACTGTGGGGGAAGATGTTGGAAAGACATCCCTGGTGCTGTGCGAGCGCTGCTCAGCAGCAGCCACAACACCGGCGTCTTATCTGCCTCCCAGTACAAAGCCCAGCACCGTCAGAGTTGCTCTGGGGAGCAGTAACCCCATCCCAGCCAAACCCAATACCCCAGTTCAACAGCAAAAGAATGACTTGAAGGTATCTCAAGGTCCATGCCAGCTCCTGGTTCTCAGAGAAGCTTGGCTGCTTGTCCTCAACTGGTGTGGCCCAGGGGACACAACCCTCGGCCTCTCCCTGTGCTCCCAAGACACGACAGCACACCGTGGGGGGCTCTGGTGCTGTTTGCCATAGATGATGTGTCACGAGAAGAGCCAGGAGAGCACCAATGGGAACTGGCCTGTTCTGCTTCCACAGGGGCCCATGTTGTTCCTCGGCAGCCTTGTTGTGGGCTGAGGCACCTCTTTGTGCTGGGGATGGGCTTTGTGGTTCCATCCCTGTGTGCTGCACACCGAACCCAGGCACCACAGTTGGTATTTCAGTTCCTGTGGGTGTTTGCAGGTGTGGGGTTTGTGCAGGTTTGTGCTCCGAGCTCACATCTGCGCTGTGTGCAGGCGTAAGAGCGGCGTCTGCAGGGAGGGCGGGTTGACCATCCACATGGGAGCTACGATCTGGGATTTACGGCTTAGCTGGACCATGTTTGCAGCTTTACTTGTCACTGGCGTTTCCCTGGGCACCCCACCAATTTGCAGCACTGTGATGGGTGGTCTTCAAGCTGCCACAAATAATGGTGCTCATGATATGAAAGTGGATGGTCCTGGAGAAGACGTGCCGTGCTGTGCTGTCTCAGTGTCCGCTGAAGGTCCCTGAGATAAAAGGAGACTTGGGATGGCTGGATTCTTGGGTCTTTTTAACTCCAACACATGTGTAAAGGAGACTCTGCTAGGAAATGAGTCTGTCCATGGGATATCTGAGTTCCCTGGTGGTTCCTTTTCTCCAAGTTAAGTGAAAGCTCTTTGGCCTTATCCCATTCATCTGTTTGGAAGAAGGAAGTTCAAATGCTGTCTAATCCCAGATCACAGATCTAATCATGGACACGGAGTGCATTCCTATTCTGCCTTCAGAGGAAAATCCCAACTTTGCCCTGTTTCAGGATCACCAGAAGCAGAGATACTTTGAGGAAACAGCTTTAAGGACTTTCCAGATCTTTGCTGTGGTCGCTTGCCTTTCCTCTAACAGCTTATTTTATTTCTCATTTCCTTTACGCTGATGTCACACATTTCCTCTTCTCTAGTGACTCTGCAGTCATGCTGCAGTTTCTCCCTCCCTGGTGTCCTGCTCTCGAGAGCTGCCTGTGTGGAGACCTTCCAGCCCCAGGTCAAAGAAAATAACACTTGGAAGAAGACAGAGCATCCTCAGTGAAACACCCACCACTGCACTCCCTGAGCTGAAGATGGACGTATCGTGCTGAATCCTTTCAACTGTGGTAAGCAGAAAACATACTTTATTTGTACTGTTCCTCTTGGACCAGGCTTTTGTTGATGGCATTTGCCTTGGCTTGGCCTTAGCACCTTGCAGCCGTGAGCCCATCAATCCTTTTGGGAAAGCACAGCCCGTGGGAGCAGAGTCAGCACTTCTCCTGGCCGTGCTCCGCTGCGCAGCCGGTTCCTTCCACCTCTAGTTCTGCCTAACACGGAGCTGACGGCGCAAACCACTTGGGATTACTGGCTGGAGCGTCCAAGGCGTGTACAACGTGCACACCTGCACATTGCCGGGGATTTTGGCGATGCCGTGGAGCCTGACGCGGCCGAGAACGGGAGCCAGGCTCACCAGCCCGCGCCCCGGCCTCTGCGCCCCTGCCCCCTTCTCCTGGCACGCAGAACGGTTGCGTGTTTTACACGAAGGGGAACTGCTGCGTGAGATCCCCCACATGGTGCTCCTGAGTCTAGGGCTTAGGAGTCTTACAAGTGCATGGGAGATGGGAGCTCGAGTTCGTCAGGCTGTAGAGGGAAGTGGGCACTGAGTGAACTTAGTGGGGAGCGGTGCCGCTCTCATCGAGCTGCGTATTGTAGAATATCTGGCTTGACAAGCGAGAGGGGCAAAACAACTCTCTTGTGATTCCCTGGAGGACCTTGGCATTGGCACTGCACAGCCTACTAAAGCAAAGACAGAAGTGCTGTTGGGGCCGGGAGCCGCCGCCGCCATCTCCCACAGCCCGCCTGTGCCAGAGACTTCTAGCAGACGTAACAATGTAGAGCACGTCCTTGCATTTATCTCCCCACGTCAGATCACAGCCCCTTAGCTCAAACCCATCTTCTGTGCAGGACTTTGCAGCGCAGGGGACGTGCAGGTCCACTCTCCTTTCCACCCCATCTGCTAAATCTGGCAGCTGATGGGCAGGCCTGGAGACTCCACCAGTAAAGTTCACCAGAGCTCCTGGGCAACGTTTGGAGGCTGCCGTGCTGGTCTACAGCACCAGGAACGGAGAGGGAGGTGGAGAGTGTTCCACAGCACAGTCTAAAGGGACTTTGTGAATAACAGCTGTGCCTGTGTGCTGGGTGTGGGCACTTCTCTCCTCCTCGTGGATTCCACCAGTGAGATGCATCAACTTTTCTTCCTCCCTACTCTTAGTAGATTCAGGCCTGGTGCTACAGTGGTAGAGCACCTTCCATTGCAAAGCTTCTAGCTCCAAGCACCAGAACTATTTGCTGATGTTGGCAGAGAGTCAGAACAGTGGGTTTATGATGCTGATTTGAAAAAAAACTAGTTCTCTAATTATCTTAGAGAATTGGGACTTTTTTTTTTTTTCCTAACATCAGAGTACTAGATCAAACACGAAGCTCCCCACTCATTTCTCTTACCCCTGCGCAGCCTCACCCCTTCCCTGCACGGCTGCGTCTGCTCCGTGCCCTCCCGAGCTGAGGGCTGCAAACCCTTCCAGCTGGTGTACGTCCTTACCAGAGGTGTCCTTCCATGGGTGGGAGAGCTGGCCTTAGACATGGACATTTATTTAAGGCTGTGTTGTGACAATTAGCACTTTTCACACATAGATGAGGGTGTAGAAACAGAGCCATGAGATGACCAGTAGGACTTGCCTTGGGTCCCACATGAGTCAAAAGTAGAAGAGGGAACAGAATATGGGCCCCTGTCTGCTCTGGGGCCTCTCCACAGGAC
Source organism: Baryphthengus martii (assembly GCA_013396935.1). Lineage (NCBI taxonomy): Eukaryota > Metazoa > Chordata > Aves > Coraciiformes > Momotidae > Baryphthengus > Baryphthengus martii. The sequence goes on from VWZK01009795.1 coordinate 238,467, forward strand.
AGCAGGGAGTGACTCATTAAGTCTCAGGGCTGTGCAGACCTCTGGGGCCATACCCTGAGGTATCATAATCCTGACCATCCTCACCTCCTGGCCACCACTGGCTGAATCAGCTACCACCCTTTAGAAATCATCAGGGTGACAGAGATGAAGGTGACAGCTACATATGTCCCCTGGCCAGCTACCAGTACAGCCACAGCTACTTCTGAATTCACATGAAACACGGTTAAAAGACTGAGTTTAAAGACATGCAAACCCCAGTACTGCCCAGTATCATAGAATCATAGAATGGGAGGGGTTGGAAGGGACCTCTGGAGATCCTCGAGTCCTGCCAGAGCAGGAGCACCCAGGGCAGGCCACACAGGAACAGATCCAGGTGGGGTTGGAAAGTCTCCAGAGAAGGAGACTCCACCACTTCTCTGGGCAGCCTGGGCCAGGCTCTGTCATCCTCACAGCAAAGAAATTTCTCCTCCTGTTCAGGTGGAACCTCCTGGGTTCCAGCTTGTCCCTGTTATTCCTTGTCCTCTCCCAGGGCACCCCAGAAAAGAGCCTGGCCCCTTCCACTTGACCCCCACCCCTCAGATATTTATAGAATGAATCAGATCCCTTCTCAGCCTCCTCTTCTCCAGACTAAATGCAGTATGCAGCAGTCTGTGAAGGTCCAAGGACAAGTCGTGGTGTTGTGATGTCCTTAGGGGACCCGTGAGGGGTAAAGAGTGACAGGCTCAGGGAAGTGACTGTTGCCCTCCTCTCCTAACAAACGGAAAGAAACACCAAGGGGGTTGCCAAGTTCTCTGAAGAAGAGAAGAGCTTTCTCCAGCTAGAGCTGACTTCCCCATTTGCAGAGGCAAACTGCAAATGTGTAAATGAGGAACCAACAGCACATGGGCACAGAGAGGCTCAGCCCAGAGGGGGTGAGATGGGGATTCCTGCCACTCGTTGTTTCTGGGGAAGATGCAGAAAGTTTCGAGGAGGGGAAGGTGCCTCCTCAGGCTGCAGTGTCTGGGGAAGACGCCGGCAGAGCCGAGGGAAGCACGGTACAGTGCGCAGCACCCAGCCTTCCCATCACAACTTGCTCAAGAAGTTTAGGCTTCGTGACTGGTGGTACGATTTACTCATTCTGAAGGAAAACCACCATGTTCTGCAAACTAGGTTACGTTTACCATCAGTAAGCAACTTCAAACTGTCCTACCCGCGCTGCTGAGTGACCTTCCCGTGAAGGAAGAGGGGAAGAGTAACAAGCAGGTCTGCAGGATTGTGTCACGGTGCCTGCCCAGCCCCAGCCGGCGAGTTGGCGCTGGAGCCAAGAGCAGGCGCGTGCGTCCTCTCGACGGGAGAAGCAGCAGCTTAAAGCACTTAAAGCATACAGGGGATTAGAAGGAATCGGTGTAAATCTGAAATGAGAACGTGTGCAGTGTCGATGATGCAGGGATTTGATCTGTTCAGACTGTAGGCAAGATTTGAAGAGGTACAAACTGAGGTGGGGACTGGCAATGTGGAAAACCTGAAGGTGTCTCTTTAGGGACGGTGTTTGTCGGCAGCCTCACCGGTGACACGGGAAAGCACAGAGATGCTGCCGCTGCCGCTGCCGCCGCTCGCGTTTGCTGCAGAAATGGTAGGGGGGGAAAAAAAAAAAAGCGAGCCGGATTGGTTTGATGACAACTTGAACTCAAAACAATAGACAACAGCTAGGATTTCAAGAGAGATAAAGTGTAGTTAAAATCAGGACTATACCACAAAACGCCACCCTTTAGGTTAGTGACTCATCTTTTACACCATTCACTGAGTCAAAAAATGGAGAGGTCTGGTAGCCCGTGAAGTGAACGTGAGAGCCTCTGGTGCCTGCAACTGAGAAAACAAATCCAACCTTTACAAGCGTAAGCAGGAAACTGTCAGAAAACAACAAGTAGAGGGCAACTCTGGAAATGGCACCAGTGAGACATTTTTACCAGACATTGTTTCACTTCTGGAAATTCTAGGTTAAAATAAATGTAGGTTAGTTAGAAAGCATTAGGAACCACAGGGAGAAAAAAAACGAGACACAGAAAACCTGTTTCCTTATAGTAAAAGATTGAAAAGCTTGAGATGGAGCAGAGTAACGGATGATTTTACCTGAGGACCCTCATGTGGAAAAGTCTTCTGAGATTGGAGGTTAGTGACCCGAGATCTGCGCTGCAGCCAGCAATGCTGGATGAAGGCACAAGGGCTATTATGGTGTGAAAATGGGATCAAAGAGCCGGCCAAGGGGACAGGGCAGGTGTCTGGCTGGAGCCAAGGCAGGGAGCAGAACTCCTGTAGTCACAGACAGCTGAAGACGAAAGGTGGGTTTCGGCTTAGCGACGGCACCCTAGCAATCAGCTCATTTTATGCTTTATATTTTTAGGTTAGAAGAAAAGCTGCGGTAGAAAATTCTACTTCAGACAAGGCCACTCGGCACCACGATGTCTGGGAAGGGTGAAGGTGGTGCTGAAGGCAGTGCTGATTCCGTTTCATGCCACATAGACTCTGAGTTTCGCTACAGCCTCTTCACCGTTTTCTACAGCATCATTTTCATCCTGGGCTTTGCTGCCAACTGCTACGTACTCTGGATTTTCAGCCGTATTTACCCCACCAAGAAACTCAATGAAATCAAGATATTCATGGTGAACCTGACGGTAGCTGACCTGCTCTTCTTGGTTACAATGCCAATGTGGATTGTTTACTATCACCACCGCGGAGACTGGATCATGCCACAGCTCCTCTGTAACGTGGCTGGCTGTTTATTTTTTGTTAATACCTACTCTTCTGTTGCCTTTCTGATGGTCATCACATACAACCGTTACCAAGCTGTGACTAATCCCATTAAAGCCGCTCAGTTAACCACCCAGAGAAGGGGCATCTACATATCAGCAGCTATCTGGGTCGTAATAGTGGGCAGCTCTTTGTATTACCTTTTTGACAATAATACTAATCTAGAGGAGGTCAACTCGAAGAATTTCACGCGGTGCTTTGAAAGCTATAACTCCTCTAGCAGTGCTCCAGCTGTCCTCGCCATTCATGTCATCATCTGCGTCCTCTTCTACATCATTTTCCTTTTCATCCTAGGCTGGAACATCGTCATTATCAGGACCCTGTTCTCCAAGCCGGTGCAGCCACGGAAGAGCGCTCACGTCAAGCAAAGGGCGCTCTGGATGGTTTGCACAGTGCTGGCCGTGTTCATCATAAGCTTTGTACCTCATCACATAGTGGACCTGCCCTGGACTCTGACTGTTCTGGAGCAGTGGAAGAAGGAGAACTGTCAGTTGCGCCAACAACTCAACGACGCTCATCAGGTGACTTTGTGCCTCTTGAGTACAAACTGTGTGTTGGACCCTATCATCTACTGCTTCCTCACCAAGAAGTTCCAGAAGCATGTTTCAGAAAACCTGAAAAGCATGAAAGGCAGTCGCAAGTGCTCCAGGCAAACCACGGACACGGTGATTGAAGGCACCGTTCACCAAGAGGATGCCATCAGGATCTAGTTCGGCCCTGTTCCGATTGCAGATTCAGATGTGTGAATTAGTCACTCACCTTTTCTCAAGCCAAGGCACCGAAGGACACAATAGAGGACCAAGATATTACATTTCCTTTTTTCCATTAGACAGAAGAATGCACGCTCATTTCTTCTAGCACATGCAGCTAGAACTGGAACCTGCAGTAATCTGGCAGAAAGGCACCTTTTGTCTGGGCTGAGAACAGCTCATGGGCACTGAGAACAGCTCAATGTGCTTTTATGTGAAAGAAATGTCTCATTGAGTCTCTGCAGTGAGCAGCCAGAAGTGAAGTGCACTGAAATTATCCATTGGGTCAGCCCAAATAGCACTGTCCCTGGTCCTCTGCCTGCCCAGCTCCCAAGAAGAATCCAGTGTCGGAGCTGTAAGAGACTTCTAAAAGACCTGGAAGAACAGGCTGAGCTGCGGGATCACCAAGTGACTTTACGAAGCAGCTGGCATGGTTCTGTGAAGTGAGTCTGAGCTGAAGAAGCTCTTGAGTGGCTAGAAGGGATGCAGTCCAAGGAGTTCCCTAAATGGCATCAAAGCAGAGATCTGCACCTCTGATCCCTTCTCACCGACGCACGTGCTCTGCTGGGGTCCACACTTGTCACAAGTTTGGGAGTAGCTGTTACAAACTTCTGCCTTTGCTCCCAGCTCTTGAATCACATAACTGGACTAGGAGGCAGGAAAAGGAAGAGAATTTTGCAGTGCCTCGCCCCTCATCCCCAGATCAGCATTAAGCCAAAGGGGACTGCTGTCTGCCCTGGCGTCTTGTGCGACAGCGGAACCGGAAAACCAGCGGTCTCGTGCACTCAGTGTAGTAATTTTGGGCTGACTGCATGTGTCTGTGGAAATCAAATCTCACTTTGGAGGCTCCAGATAACAGGAGATTATGGTCAGCATGGGCATTACAATAAGAAAAAAAGCTTAAAATGCTTCAGTATCTTTGTTCTTATTTATTTAAATTCAGGTTGTAGCACCTGATGAGAAGCTCAACACGAGCCGTCAGCGCCCGCTTGCAGCCCAGAAAGCCAACCCTGTCCTGGGCTGCAGCAAGAGAAGTGTGGCCAGCAGGGCGAGGGGGGCAATTCTCCCCCTCTGCTCTACTCTGGTGAGACCCCACCTGGAGCTCTGCCTCCAGTTGTGGAGCCCCTATGGCAAGAAAGATCTGGATGTGCTGGAACATGTCCAGAGAAGGGCCACGAGGGTGATCCGAGGGCTGGAGCACCTCTCTTATAGAGACAGGCTGAGAGAATTGGGGTTGTTCAGTCTGGAGAAGAGAAGGCTCAGAGGAGACCTTCTGGTGGCCTTCCAGGATCTGAAGGGGGCTACAAGAAAGCTGGGGAGGGACTTTTGAGGATGTCGAGTAGTGATAGGACAAGGGGGAATGGATCCAAACTAGAGGAGGGCAGATTTAGATTGGACGTTAGGAAGAAGTTCTTCCCCATGAAGGTGGTGAGACCCTGGCACAGGTTGCCCAGAGAGGTGGTGGAAGCCCCATCCCTGGGAGTTTTTAAGGCCAGGTTAGATGGGGCTCTGGGCAACCTGCTGTAGTGGGAGGTGTCCCTGCCCATGGGAACTGGATGATCTTCAAGGTCCCTTCCAACGCTGACAATTTTGTGATTCTATTCCTTCCCCTGGCCTTTCTGTTTCTGCTACAATGAAATGAGTCTGACGAGTTCTCGATATCCCATGACAAGTGAAGTGCTGGCTCAGGCCGTGGCCGCTCTCCTGGTGCTGCAGGGGGACACAGTACGCTCGGCAGACAGGCAATCCACACACTCCGACAAGACCGGAGACTCCTCGCCCAGGGCTGGCTGCAGTCAGCTGGGGCCCAGGGCAAAGTGGTTTTCCCGGGGTGCTGACTTCTCTTACCATCATGAGACACTTGAGGTTCCTTTTCTGACCCAAATTGCTCAATTCAACACAGGAAATGGGGCAGGGAAGGGAACTTACTTGTTTTCACAACAGTTTTTGGTTCCCTAAACCACATAGGAGATTCTGGCTGGTGACAGGAAAAGTGTATCTGACCGGTGACACCCATTAGTCATACGCCAGGACAGCAGCCTTCCTACAGCCACCAGAGAATCTGAAAGACAAGCTGAAGTCTTTCGAAAGATAGGGCCAAAGTCTGTATCAGACTTTGTCTATGTTCTGTGAAGATACGGCTCCTTCAGATGCACCTCCTGAAGATCCCTCGGCAGCTTTTACGGCAACTCGTGCGGATGAGGGAGAGAACCAAGGCGTTTCTTTTTGCAATGCCATCTGCCGGGGCCAGCCACGCGCTCCAGGCCCGGTGCCAGCAGAGGAAGGGACGTGCTCGCAGTGTGAGGGATCTGAATGCGTGTCCCTCCTGCTGCTCGACTCTGCTCCAGCAACGGCCACCCGCAGGAGAACGTCTGCTGGCCCCTCTGAGCAGAGAGAGAACTTCCAGACTCCACTGTCAAAGCCTTGCCCTGAACTCGCAGACGTCGGAGCCACAGCACACGGCAAGGGGAGCGGTTTCTGTAATTTAACGGCCTAAACGTTGTTTGCTGGAGAAATCTGCCCTCCCCAGATGGCGTGTTCTGGCTGCGCAGCTCTTGCAGCTGGCAGGTGGGGTGGAAGTTTCCACTTTTCCCTGTTGATAGTGGAGCTTCAGAGCCCTTGAAGCGCTGAACAGATGGAGTTTGCCAACTCTTAAAGGAAACGGAAAGGGATTTCACATGGAGGTCTGGTAAATGTGTGATCTTCTGTTGATTCCTGGAAAGCTTGCAACAGCATCTACAGTTTAGGCTCCTTACTGAGGGTAACTATCAGGCTTTACTCCACAGAAAATAGCTCCAAGGCCAGTGTGGGCTCGGAGAACAGATGGAAATTTGCATCGAAGGAAAAGGGTAAATGGAGAAAAAGTCACTGAGGACACTTCAGAGGGATATGTCGCAGTGATTCAGTCAGTAACAATGTGTTCCTAAAAACCAGTCGGAGCTTCTACTTCTGTTCCTGGACTGACTTTCTCGGTTTTACCACAGTGCTGCACTACTCTGCTTTACTTTGCAATAAGACAGATCCTCAAAAGTTCTTTCAAATAAAGAGTGTTCTCTAAGTGTTTTCCCCTCTAACTTCTCTGACCTTCTCATCTTTCTGTGTTTGTACTCCAGGGAAAGGCCTCGGTACCACACTGACACAGCTTGAATTTGGTGGTGTGTTCTTTTTTTTAATCACTGTGTGAACACTTTGGAGAGGCGAAATGAAAGACCCGGTGAGTTTTGACCTGCTAAGAATGAAGGAGAGAGAAATAACTTCAGAAACAGCTTCTGAATTCACTAGAGCTCTGCAAAACCCAACCGCACAAAACCCCCGAAGGAACGTGACCTGCACACACGGGAAATTTCCTGTAGACACCCCATCACGTGGCTTTGACGCTCTGGCTGAGAACCGACAAACTATTTCACCTAATTTGCGTTGCAACACCTCCAACAGCCAGCTGGCAAAGCAGAGACAGCCCTACAGGTGTAACAGAATCACCCCAAGAGCCAGGTCAGCTGCCGAGCTGGGGCTGCTGAAGCCCCGTTCACCTGCTCTCACGCGGCACTGGTAGGACCAGGGAGGGACTTGAAGAATCACAGAATCGTAGAATGCCGGCTTGGAAGGCACCTCAAGGATCATCTGATCCAACTTTTTATGTAAAAAGTTTAAATGAGCTGGCCCAGCACCCTGCCAAGTTGTGTCTTAAAACTGCCCAGTGTAGAGGAGTCCACCACTTCCCTTGGGAGCTGATTCCAGTGTTTAATTGTTCTCGTTGTAAAGAACTTTCTTCTGGTCTCCAACCAGAATGTCCCCTGGAGCACCCTGCAGCCATTCCCACTTGTTTTCTCCATGTGACTCCTTGTAAAAAGGCAGTCTCCTTCCTCTTGGGAGCCACCCTTCAAGTGCTGGGACGTGGTAACAAGGTCTCCCCTGAGCCTTCTCTGCTGAAGGCTGAACAAACCCAGGTTTCTCAGCCTGTCTTCACACGGCAGCTCTTCCAGTCCCCTGATCATCTCCTGGCCCTTCTCTGGACCCTCCCCAGCCTGGCTGCGGCTTTTTTGTACAGCGGAGACCAAAACTGAGCACAGGACT
>VWZK01009795.1:248575-323526 GCA_013396935.1 Baryphthengus martii
GCTGCCTCCGAGCGCGGCGGGGTGTGCCCCGCGGTCCTGGTGCCCCAGCCGCTGCTGGCGGTGCCCGGAGGAGCTGGGGAGACAGCCGGGAGGTGCAGAAAAGACGCGAAGTGGATCCCTTAGCTTGGGTCAGGTAGCGAGGAGTGGCGTGTGCGAGGTAACCGGGAAAAGGAACTCGCCCTGGGGCGTGTACGAGGCTCGGTGGGTGTTCCGGGGCCAGCAGCAGTCGAGGGCTTCAGCTCAGGGCAACCCGGGTCGAACTGCGTTGGCCTTGCCGTTAGACATCACCTGTGCTCTCACCTGTGCTCTCCAGTCCTTGGGTCGGTTGAGTTGCTCACGCTGGAGCTTGTGCAGACAAGTCTAAAAGGACGGTTTTGGGCTTGGCAGGGCCGTGATCAGTTGGTCTTCGTGAGCTGTGTTGGATCCAGATCAGCTCTGCTGGATGTCCCTGTTTCTGGGAACACTGCTCAGAGTTGCTGAAGCTTTGTGTGGAGCCAGCTCAAGCACAGTGTGCCTTATTAGTATGGTTTCTGCACTCATGGTGTGGCTAAATTGTTTCCAGACTTGAGCTAGTCCTTGATGCGACAAAGCTGTAGGAATTTGGATTGAGCATTGTACAAAAAAAAAACCTTGGTAGACTTTTCTTTCGGTGTGGAGCTGGCTCTGCTGCTGCTTCAGTGATGCACTTAATCTGTAGGGTAACTTCCAGCTGGTAACTAAAAGTCAACCATACTGATTGAGATAAGATTTTTACGGTTATTGTTATCTGCCTCTATTGTTTGGTTTCCTTCAGTTTATTTGTTGCAGATTAGCTGAAATTCATGATACAGAGCGAGATAGGGTCTGTTGAGAATCATGGCAATTCACGAGCCTCAAGTGCCTCTTCTAGTATCTTCATCGATGATCTGGACAAGGGGATGGAGGGGACCCTCAGCCAGTTGGCTGATGATACAGAACTGGGAGGAGTGGCTGACACGCTGGAGGGCTGTGCTGCCATCCGGTGTGACCTGGGCAGGCTGGAGAGCTGGGCGGGGAGACATTTAATGCAATTCAAGAAGGGCAAGTGTAAAGTTCTGCATCTGGGGAAGAACAACCCCCTGGATCAGCACAGGCTGGGGGCTGAGCTGTTGGAGAGCAGCTCTGGGGAACAAAAGCCCTGGGAGTCCTGGTGGACGAGAGGATGCCCAGGAGCCAACGATGGGCCCTCGCGGCCAGGAAGGCCAAGGGGCTCCTGGGGGGCATTAGAAGGAGCGTGGCCAGGAGGGTGAGGAAGGTTCTCCTCCCCCTCTACTCTGCACTGGTGAGGCCCCACCTGGAGCACTGGATCCAGTTCTGGGCACCCCAGTTCCAGAAGGACAGGGAACTACTGGAGAGAGTCCAGCGCAGAGCCCCTGAGCTTCTGAAGGGAGTGGAGCATCTGCCTGCTGAGGAGAGGCTGAGGGAGCTGGGGCTCTGGAGCTTGGAGAAGAGGAGCTTGAGGGGGGACCTCAGGAATGTTTATAAATATGGAAAGGGCAGTGTCAGGAGGACAGAGCCAGGCTCTTCTTGGTGATTCCCAATGACAGGACAAGGGGCACTGGGTACAGCTGGAGCAGAGGAGGTTCTATGTAAACACAAGGAAACACTTTTTGATAGTGAGGGTGCCAGAGCCTGGCCCAGGCTGCCCAGAGAGGTGGTGGAGTCTCCTTCTCTGGAGACTTTCCAACCCCCCCTGGATCTGTTGCTGTGTGGCCTGCCCTGGGTGCTCCTGCTCTGGCAGGGGGGTTGGACTCGATGATCTCCAGAGGTCCCTTCCAACCCCTCCCAGTCTATGATTCTGTGATTGAAAAGCTGTCACTTGCCCATCGCAGACATCTGTGAGAGGTGTAATAATTCCTGAGTCAGTGGGGGCTTCAGAAGGATTTAGAGCTTCTCGAAACTTTGCCCTATGAATATCCAGATGTTGAATGAGTTTGGAATGGATTATGTCAGAGTACGCTGTAGTTATCCATGTTTTGCATGGATGAGTTGGTGCATCTCCACAGCAGGTTAAGGTACAAACCCCTCCGTGTACCAAAGGGTAGTTATATGGGACTAAAAGTAAACTGGATAAAATAGACTGAAATATTTTATTTGAATGAAGAGCCCAGCAAGCAGCGTGTTCCTGTGTGCAGGTCACGTTACACCTCGAGACTGGAGGCTGAAGGCAGATTCTCTGTCGTGTGGACACGAGTCACTCGCTACCTGTTCTCTTAGTTATCCGAAGCAGGGTTCATCTGTTTTCTCGCTCCGCAAGTCCGTGTTCTTTTTGTTTCCTGAAAGGTGCTCCTAGAAAGTGGGTGTTTGTTACAACTCGTTCTGGGTCTGCGAAACCCCGTGATCAAATGTCGGGATGGAGATGTACAGGAAACTTTTGAGGCCTTCAGTGGAATCCTGTCAGGGTTGAACAGCTGGTGTTTGGTGTGTGACCTCACACCGAGCAGTGTCTGCAGACAGCCCTCCTCCAGGCGGCAGCGCCTCTTGCAGCACCTCCAGCGTGGTGGTGTCCCCTAAACCGTGGCCACCGGCACGCACTGCTTAGGCCTAAGTTGAGGAAGGTCTTTTTCAGCTTTGTCTTTCTTTTGTTGTATCCTTAATTTATTCTCTTTCTTTCATCCTGATTTGTCTGGAAGTTTGTCCTTTAATTGGTTAAAGGGGAGCAAAACAAGCGTCTCATCAGCAGTGTTCTCTCTGGTGGTCTCTCTCCAGCAGTGATTCAAGGATGAGTCATAAAATCATAGAATCATTAATGTTGGAAAAGATCATCAAGTCTAAGTGTCGGCCCAGCACTGCCATGAGCACTAAACCATGTCCTGAAGGGCCACATCCACACGGTTTTGGTCATTTCTGGGAACGGTGACTCCACCACCTCCCTGGGCAGCCTGTTCCAAGGCCTCACCACTCTCTCAGTAAAGAATTTTTTCCTAATATCCGGTTTAAACCTCCCCTGGCACAAACTGAGCCCTTTTCCTCTTGTCCTATCACTGGTTACCTGGGAGAAAGAGACCAACCCCCACCTCACTACAACCTCCCTTCAGGGAGTTGTAGAGAGCAAGGAGGTCTCCCCTCAATCTCCTCTTCTCCAGACTAAACAATCCCAGCTCCCTCAGCCTCTGCTCACAAGACATGTTCTCCAGACCCCTCACCAGCTTGGTTGCTCTGGTCCTTCTGCAGCATCTCAATGTCTTTCTTAGGCTGGGGCACCCAAAGCTGAACTCAGTTTTCAAGCTGTGACGTCACCGGTGCCAAGTCCAGGGGCACAGTCACATCCCTACTCCTGCTGGGCACTCTGTTTTCAATCCGGGCCAGGATGCTGGTGGCCTTCTTGACCCCCTGGGCACACTGCTGGCTCACATTCAGCCAGCTGGCCACCAGCACTCCCAGGTTCCTTCCCTATGGGCAGTTTCCAGCCCCTCCTCTCCAAGCCTGGAGCGTTGCCTGGGGTTGTTGTGAAGAAGTGCAGAACCTCCTTGACCTTGGCCCGTTGATGTGGATACTGTGACTGGAGTCCCTCCAGTACCTGGGGGAGTAAGAGCCATCCTTACAGCCGTCTCCAGAGCTTCACTGAAGGTGGTGCTGCTGGGATTCCCATCTCCTCCTCATGCAGAACTCAGACCTGATGTTTAGGAGAGCGCTGTGGGCAGAAGACGCCGTGTGTCGTAGCAGGCCCTTCAGTGTAGGGTGTCGCTTTGATCCACACCAGCCACTGCTGTCTGGTCTTTTCCAGGTTGTCACTGGTCTGTCCCATAACTGAAAATCAAGCTTTATATTTAGAAAAATAATTTAGTATTATGATGAAGCTGCTTTGGGACTTTTTCCATCTCTTAAGTAAACTTTGGAGATTAAAGGTATGGCTGATTTCAGCTGAGATCGAGCAGTGCTTTGGGTCTGTCGTGAGTTGTGACACACACAGAGCTATTCTCATGTGCCAGGAGCTTCCTTCTGAGTCTGGAAATTTGTGTTGTTTGGGTTTGACTCCTGATAGTGCTGTTTTTCTGGGAGTCATCGACTGAAACTGAACACGAACTGGATGGCAGCTTTAAAGCTGGGGGGGTGGTTCATGTTTCTGTACATACCGTACTATCATCTGTGATTCCATTTTTGAAGATTCTACAAATCAGTCTCACACTAATGTCTTTTCTGTGACAATTTTTTTGCCCTGTTCTGTTTGAGAGAGGTTAAGAAATTATTCCTGAAATATGATTGATTTTGAGATGATCAGGGTAGAAAAATGCATATGGAAAAAGGAGGAGCTTCATTGTTCTTCAGAGCAGAGAAGAAAGGGGCAGCTGTTCTCAGAACCGGGTGGAAGTATTCTGAAGTGGGCTCCATCACTGGTTTCCTATTAAAATTTCCCCATACTGCTTTTTGGTGAAAGCCTAGTTGTTCTCCTAGACCTAGTGGGGAAAATACCATCACAGAAAACAACCCCGCTGGTTCCAGGCTTTGAAGCCCCCCAAAGAAGTCTGGTCCAATTTGCAATGCATCTGATGTTTTGTTTAATACCTTTATAATAGCTCGTGAAATTCAGAAGCTGTTGCTTTGATTATTCTGTGTGCTTTGAATCCCCGTTTCCTGTCCATCCAGAACTTTTTGGGTAAAGGGAGCTGGTCTTTCTAGAAGATAAAGATGCTCAAAGACAACAGGGGCTACTATTTTTGATTCATTAGCTTGGCTGGCATTTTGGAGAGCTATAAAGATGTGAGGTGTAATTCTTCTTTTTCTACTGGTTTTTTTTAGTTGTTTTTTTGTTTGTTTGGGTGTTGGTTTTTAATATTTTTTGTTTGGTTTGGGGTTTTTTTGTGTGTGTTGTTTTGTTTTTTTCCCCTGAGTAGTTAGTGCTTATGCCAAGCCTGCTACCGCGTTGACCTTTGTGGATATGAGGAAAAATGAATTCTTCTGGCTTTAAAAAAAAACAAACCACAAACCAAAAAAAAAAACAAGTTACAAAATACTCACTCTTGCCTGACCTGAAGAAAACCAGAAAGTCCCTGTGAGTCAGTAATACCGATACCACTTTTTACCACCAGCATTTAAAAATAAGATAACAAAAGTAGCTTGACCATTCTCTGCATTAGAAATCTGTGTAGTACCTTTCCAGGACCTGAAGAATTTCACTTTATGCTGAAGAAAAACCAGCACCAAGTTGTTGAGTAAGTTTCTCTGATCTGTGAATGAAATGCCCCTTTTTCTGGGTGCTGTTATAAAAAGCGTCGAGAATTGGTCTTTACTGAAAGCGCTGAGCTGCTGCCAGAACCCCCTGCGTGTCACTGCAGCTTCTTTTTCCAGTGAGGGAAGGAAAAAGTGGACTAATTCAAGTGGCTTCATTGGCTGGAATAGGCCTGAGGCAATCATAGAATCCTAGAATGGTTTGGGTTGGAAGGGACCTTAAAGATCATCGAGTTCCAACCCCCCCGCATAGGCAGGGACACCTCCCACTAGAGCAGGTTCTCAGGGCCCCATCCAGCCTGGCCTTCAACACTTCCAGGGATGGGGCGACTACCACTTCCTTGGGCAGCCCGTTCCAGCATCTCACCACCTTCACAGGAAAGAATTTTTTCCTAATGTCTGACCTAAATCTCCCCCCTTCAAGTTTGTAACCCTTTCCCCTTGTCCTCTCGTTCTGCACCCGTGTAAAAAGCCCCACCCCAGCTTTCTTGTCGGCCCCTTCAGATGTTGGAAAGCTGCTGTGAGGGCACCTCGGAGCCTCCTCTTCTCCAGGCTGAACAACCCCAACTTGCTCAGCCTGTCCTTACAGGGGACGTGCTCCAGCCCTCTGAGCGTTTGAGTTGCTCTCTTCCGGACACGATCCAGGAGCTCTATGTCCTTCTTAGGTTGGGGACTCCAGAACTGGAGACAGAGCTCCAGGTGGGGTCTCACAAGTGCAGGGGAGAGGGGGAGAATCCCCTCCCTTGACCGACTGTCTGAGCTGCTTTTGATGCAGCCCAGGGCAGGGTTGGCTTTCTGGGCTGCAAGCGCACCCCGATGGCTCATGGTAAACTTCTGGTCCACCCCCCACCCCCAAGTCCTTCTCCTCAGGGCTGTCCTCAATCCTTTCTCCTCCCAGTCTGTATTTGTGCATGGGATTGCCTCGACCCAGGGGCAGAACCTTGCACTTGGCCTCATTGAACTTCATGCAATTTGCACGAGCCCACTTCTCCAGCCTGTCCAGGTCCCTCTGGACGGCACCCCTTCCCTCCAGTGTGTTGACTTCACCACACAGTTTGGTGTGGGCAGCAAACTTACTGAGGGTGCGTTCAATTCCACTGTCCCTGTCGCCGACAAAGATGTTAACTATGCTGGTCCGAGTACTGACCCTTGAGGCGCACCGCTCGTGACACATCTGTGTTTGGACACTGAGTTGCGATCCTTTGATCGCAACTCTTTTGGTGCGACCATCCATCCGACTCCTTATCCAACGAGTGGTCCGTCCATGGAATCCGTATCGTTCCAGTTTAGAGATCAGAGTGTGGTGCGGGGCAGCGTCGGGTGCTTTGCACAGGTCCAGGAAGATGACGTCTGTTGCTGTGCCTTTGTCCACCGAGGCCATGACCCCAAGGATGTCAGCTCCTTGGGAAAGTCACTGATGCTGAGAGATTTTTTGGAGCTAAAAAGCAGCAGACAATCCTATGGACTGTTCTTTCTCCGAGGTTATCTGTTACCTATGGTCAGCAAGAAGATGCTGTTTCCTTGGGCTCTCCTTCAGCCCGGGCCGTACATCAGGCGGCTGCTTCTGCTGGAACTGGTCCTGTTGGTCGCTCGCCCCTAGCCCCTGGCTGCCCTGGGGGTGGGCCTGGATGGCAGAGCTACCAGGGCTCGGAGAGCTGAGAAAGTGAGTTGTGCCTGCGCTCCTTCCCCGTCCAGTTGTCAAACCAACGTGTCTGTAACTTAGCAGAGGGTCGGGTGAAGCTGGCTTCCCTCACAGCCGCAGCAGTTCGTGTAACGGGGTTCTCCTTGCAGCTGGTGGCGGCCAAGATTGAAATGCAGAATATTGTCCCTTGCCACAACTCAACTCATTACAAATACCTTGGTAAAACAACAGCCCTGTCAGTCATCTGTCCTCACCTATTTTCTGTTCTTGATTTTCTGCAATCACCAGAAAGCAGAACACACAGCACTATTTTTGATAGAATTTATCTGTTGTCTGGTTAGGGATTAATTCTCAATGACAAGGCCTGCAGGAGGTGCTGCCTTCATGATCTGGTTTGTTTACTCCTGCGCATACCAGAAGGTTAGAGGACCTCCTTTACATGCTGCCTGAAGCAGGGTAACTAATTCCCTCTTTGTTTTGTTTTGATTTGTTTGTTAAGTATTGTCCAGAGAATAGCACCCCCCTCACACCCCACCCCCCATGCTCTGGAAAGGTGCAGGCACAAAGTTGGAGTCTCTTCTTGTGACCACAGCTGTGTGAACCCTGAAGTCTCCTGCGTTTCTTTATCTCACCTCCAGTTTTCCCCCCTTTTAAAAGCTGTGACTGAGGAAAGGCAGTAAATTTAAAAAAAAAACCCAACCAACCAAACCAAAAAGCTCCCCCCAAACCTCCTTGTTGTCTCTCCATCGAGCCCAGTCGTCTGCTCCGTTGCCGTCCGTAGTAGGTGTAGCTGCCACTTGGCCGAGGCTGGCAGAACAGTCCGCCTGGGAGCCCTGTGGATCTGCAGCATCTCAGACAAGGCTTCTGACCTTCCTGCCGTGTCAGACCCTTCCTGCTGTGTTCCCTGGGCCCGTATCTTTAGTAGCTGTCGTCCTGCTGCTTCAGGGTTGTGAGTCTGTGTCAGGTTGTGTGTCTGTGCCAGGAGCTGGAAGTGCCTTTGGGAACCCTCTGGTGTTTCTGCCTGTGAGCGAGCCCAGGGGCTCAGTGCGTGCTGGTGGGCACTGCTCCATGCTGCGGTACTGGATGCTTTTCTGCCTTTACAAGAAGATTTGGGAGAATGGAGGGAGCAAAAACTGTCTTTGTAATAAAGAAAAAGTTTCAAGTCCAAAGACTGAAAGCTTCTATCACCGCAGTTTTGTTGTCTAGGCATTTGTTTGTTTTCTGGAGGAGAGAGTCATTGTTTGGAATGAGTCATTGTTTTTACAAGTTAGTATATTTGAGTACTCTTGAAAAGAAAATATTTTTTTATGGGCTAAATATAGAATATAAAAATGACTAAACTGGCAGATAATTCAAGTAAATAATGGCGTGAGTGAGGAAAAAGGAAATGGGAATGGATGGAAGGACAACAAGGAAGAGAAAGGAAATATAAAATGGGTTTTTACTGTGCAAATTTTGTTGTCCTGACTCTGATATCTTTTGAGGATTGTATAGAAACTATTTTTCTGCATTTGAATGTAGACTTTCAATGATTGTCCCAGTCTGGAGCATATGTGTCATGGCTTAACTCCACCTGGCAAGTAAGGCCCAGAGAGCCCCACGTTCGCTCCCTGCACCGAGGGACGGGGGAGAGAATCAGAAGGACATCCCTCTGGGCCGTGGGAGTCAGCTCTCCTGGCTGTGTCCCCTCCCAGGGCCTTGTGTCCCCCCCGCCCAAAACCTGCTCACTGGTGGGTGAGCTGAGAAGCAGAGAAGGCCTCAACTCTGTGTAAGCAACAAGGAAAACAGCTCTAAATTATCAACACTGGGTTTAGCACAAACCCAGCACATAGCCCCATAGTAGTTACTCTGAAGAAAATTAACTCTATCCCAGCTAAACCCAGCACAGTAGGTAAGCTTGAAGCATTCACAGTAAATAACAGCGCCTTCTCTTTTATAAAAAATAATGCCTGACATAGTCAGGGTCAGCTCAGAGATTCTTGAGTAGTATGTGAGTTGGTCACTGGTAGCACCCGTTAATTATAAATCGTACCGACAAGGACCTGAACTGACATGAAAGAGGAAGAAGGTTGGGAGAAATGAGTCCTTTAGGGTAGATTTGGAAGAAAAGTCATCAGACATTTCTTTGCCAGAATTGTACCTGGCAGAGGAGATGATGCTTTCATTTGTGAGGCGTTAATTCTGCTTTGAAAGTTGACTGAGCTGCCAAGAGCAGAGAGAGACAAGGATTTTAACAGTGAGCTGTGGCGAGAAGCAGCAAATCTTTTACCATCTGAGTCTGCATTGGTTTAGTACCTGTTGATAGGGTTGTAGTGCCCTGGTTTGGGGTGGTGTTGAATTCCAGGTGGAACATGTTCATTCTGGTTGTGGATCATTTGTGACATGGCAGTATTAAGTAGTTGTAGCTGTGAAAATAATTGCTATGGTTACATGTGGGGTTGGGGATGTTGTTTTGTGGTGCTTATGAGGAGCTAACCCCAGGATGACTGTCTCCTTGGGGTTAACTCCCCATCAGCACCACCAAAACAACTGTAGGAAGTGTCTCTGAGGTGGGGTGCCGGGTGGGATGGGGATCTAGCAGAAGATGGACTCTGTGCATGAAGGATTTTAGAATTACAAGTACAGGACGAGAGAAGCGTCCTTGAGTCTGGATGGGTGGAAATCCCAGACTTTAAATGTACTACTAGGATTACTCTGACAACCCCTGGATCAGGGCAGTGATAGTGAGCAGGGGGTAGTCACTGAGATCAGAGAGCCTGGACAGTTGGGAGAGTTAGAGTGGGAGATTTCAGCAGCCTGGACAGAGACCTCATCAGGAGGTGAGGCAGAGAGAACGTTCTTGGGACTCAATAAATGACTGTTTCCTACAGCAGGCAAGTTTAAACTGACAAGAGAAGCTGCTTTTCAGAGTGTCATGGTGTGTAGGACCTACCTTAAGCTAGTAGTGGGATGGCTTGTAGCAAGCACGGTGCAGTCAGATATAACTGAGTAGAAAGGGACAGCAGACAGAATAAATCCAGCACATGGATAATCAATTTCAAGAAATTAAATGACCTAAAAATGAATCAAGTAATTTAAAAATCCCCCAAACCTTAAAAAGATCTGTCCAAAAAGTGAGCAGTGTACAGGGAGCTTGGAGTCTGTTTAAAAAAAAAAAATGTCAGAAGCCAGGATACGCTGTTTGAAAACAAACAAATTGGTCGTGTCTCCCCCACCCTGCAAATCCCTGCATGGCTCAGAGGGAAACTGGAAAAGCCATCGTGGGGAAAAGATGAGCATTTAAAAAATGGAAAGCGTTGTGGGTGAGAACAAAAAAAAATCTGTAGCGTGGCTGGTGAAGTCTAAGGGGAGAATTAAAAAGGGTGAAGAGGAAGTTGAAGAGCACCTCGTACTCAAACCAGTAGTAATCAATTCTCTAAATCCATCAGGAGTGGGAATCCAGGTAGTGATTTTGTGGGACTGCTTGGTGAGCAAGGACAGTGGAATGGGCACCTTGGGGCCTGACAGAAACGCTCAGTGAATTCCTTGTTGTCACAGTGACTGATAAAGATGAGCTCTGGAGGCCATCCTGGGAACACCGTACGGGTGACTGACTTCCAGCAGCAAGAAGATGACAGGAGTTATCAAGTACGAAGGCACTGCTTAGTGGAAAATACAGTCCATTGAAAAAGAGAGTCGGCATGGCTTCTGTACAAAGAAGTTCCACCTTGTTGATGTGGAGTCCTGGAGTTCTGCACGTGTGTGGGGAGAGGGAAGCAGCAGCAGCAGGTGCCATCAGTTTTTCAGAAAACATTTGACAAAGTTGTTTTAAAGAAGCTACATTTTCCCAGGCGTGGAGGAGAGGGTCTCTGTCCGTGGAAAGCTGGTGAAAGCGTAGATTTGGACCGCAGGGGACCTCATGAGGTGCTCTCCTTCAGTCTCCTGCTTATGCTCGCAGAAGGTGGGTTGTTCAGCGTCTTGTTCACTGAGGTTTTGAAATTGTGCAAGGGTGGACATTTTCCCAGGCCTGTGGGTCGCTCTCTCAGTGCAGACCACTCACACGGTGAACAGAGTTTTCCTCACATCGAACTGGAATTTTCCTTGTTGCTGTTTATGCCCGTTGCCTCTTTTCCCTTGGCACTTGAGCTGAGTCTGGCTGTATCTTGTCTGTGATACCTTTTTTAGCCTAACTTGAGACAGGCCTTCACTGGTGAGCCTTCATTGATAAGCTTTCATCGTTGCCAAGACTCAAAGCTGATTCGTGTTGAACTTCTTGTCCACCAGGATCTA
This sequence comes from Baryphthengus martii, assembly GCA_013396935.1. NCBI lineage: Eukaryota > Metazoa > Chordata > Aves > Coraciiformes > Momotidae > Baryphthengus > Baryphthengus martii. The sequence continues at coordinate 259,674 of VWZK01009795.1, forward strand.
TTTCACTATTTCTTTTTTTCTGCAGAACTGTGACCTCTTTGTTTGTTCCCAGCCTGTCCTGTTGCGTGGAGTTGCTCCATCCCTAAGGCAGCCCATGGCACTTGCCCTTGTTGACCTTCACGAGGTTCCTGCTGGCCCGTTCTTCTAGCACATCACAGTCCATCTGAACTGCAGTTCAGCTTGTCAGGCTTTTGGATGGCACCCCCTCCCCCCCACTGGTTTGGCCTTGTGCACAGATTTCTTTTGAAGGGGTTTTCTGTACCGTTGCACTGGTCATGATGACGATACCAATATTGTGTCCACGACCAGCTCTTGTAGATAACTTCTTGTTAGCAGTCACCAGTTAGACTGCAGACCTGTAATCACAGTCTTTGGAACCTGGCAGCCCAGACAGTTTTTCATCCACCATGTGCTCTGTCCCCAGTTTATATCTGCCCAGTGCGGCTGCAAGGGTTTTGAAGGACACCGGATTACTAAAATGAGATACAGAATATCTGTACCACACTCATTCCTCACAGCAATTTCATCAGAAAGGGCAGTGGGATTGGCCAGGCACCATTTGCCCTTGGCGGATCCGTGCTTCTTGCTCCCAGTTGCTTTCTTGTCCGTTGTGTGTGTGTGTGAATGGTCTCCATGTGGAGTTTCTCCACAGTCCCCATAGACACTCTGAGGAGACAGGCAAGTCTGACTGACCTGTATCTCCCTTACTGCCTCTCTTGAAGGTGACACGTCGTGCCCTTTTGCAGTCATCAGTCACCTCCTGGATTGATAGGACTTTTCAAAACTGATAGAAAGCAGCCCCTTCTCCATCCTGTTTGGTCTTACAGAGTTCTGTAGGTCCTGTTTTCTTAAGGTGATTTCTAACTTCATCTTTCTGTACCATTGCTGGTATCTGGGAGCAGCAGGGACACGGTGGTCCCTGAGGGAAGGGATGCTGAGTGTAGTAGCAGGGCAGGCAGCAGCAGCCTCACCTGTAAGGGTGCGGTCCCCCAAGACCTGTGGGGGGAGCCGGGCGATGGCAGGTAGTTGGGTTAAGGCAAGAGCCCGAGTTGCTGGGTGGATCTGTGGTGAGGCAGCTTTGTGGTCAAGCTGGGAAGTCAAGTCTGTAGCCAAAGGTGAGAGCTGCAGCTTAAAAGCAGCTTGAAGCCTCCAGTAGAGCTTTCTGAAAAAACTGTCCCCCAAGGTCACCAGCTGTACTATCTTGGCCCTGAGCTCAAGTGACCAAACCCCCAGGAGGGGGAATATTTGCTGGGGGCCCTGGCAGGTGGCACTTTCTTCTCCAAGCTCTGCTATGAGGCACAAAGACTTGGGAGACCTGAGAGCAGCCCTTGATGGTAGAGCCCAAAGCAAGGAAGACACCGACTACCTCACCCTTTCCTCTGTCCTTAGTTGGTTGATTGCCTGCCCTGCTCAGCATCTGACCAACGGTTTTCTTAGTCTTTTTCCACTTACACAATCACAGGAGCCCTAGAAGCCTTTCTTGTGGCTCTTTACATCCCCTGCCAGATTTGAGCCAACCAAACTTCTGATCTCTGCGTGCTTCATCAGTTCTGGTGAAGTCCTCACACCTATCTGCTCTTTGCTTGACTTCCATATGCTTCCTTTTTGAGCTTAGTCAGAAGTTTGCATAGTTTGACTTAGTCCAGCCAAACTGTCCTTCTGCATCTGCTTGTTTTCTTGCGGGGATGGACTGTTCTTTTGTGGCTGGGGAAAGCTGACCTTGAGGATCGGCCTTTTCTCCTGGGCTGAATTGCTCCTGCAGGCCCTCCTGTAGGACCGGACCTATCACATCAGCCTCCTGACCAAACTGTAACCTGGCCATTTATTTTGTGACTTTTCATCTTTGCTTCTGCTGAGATCTTGAACTCTCACCATGTCACGTCATCATGTAAAAAAAAGTTATTGTTGATGCACTGAGACAGCTGGCTTTTGTTGGCCCCAGGGTGTTGCTCTCGCAGCAGCTGTCGGGGTGATGAAAGTCCCTTTTGCAGCCTGTGGTCTGCACTCGCTGGGTGTCTTCAGCTGGTTAAGGGTGGCTTTGTTCACTTCTTGACAGAGGCTCTGTGGTGGACATCCACCACAGTATTCTACTTCTTATTCTGACTGTTAAGAAGTCTGCCCATCACCCCGCAGCAGAGCTGGTTTGAGCATTTTTGTCACCCTGTCCACTGCTTTGTGGGTCTTCCCTGACAAACCCTCTAACTCCATCAGCAAGCCCAGGGAGCAGAGGACAGAGCTTAGTGGTCCCTTCCAAGGCTGGAGAAGAGAGAGCACTGTAACACCTTTGCTGGTGCTTAGATTGGTTTTGTCCAGTGTTTTCACCAGGGATCCAGAGAAATCAGTGACCAGTGAAATCTCCAAGTTTACTGATGTTGCTGAACTTTTGACTCATCCTCCTTGCTTTGGTGTGGCTTTTTATATCACCAAACTGAGTGATCTAGAAGGTGGCAGAAGAGCTTCAGTGTAGATGAATTTACGAGAACTTGAGGTAATTACCATAATTATGGTTTAGATTGCTTTCCCTAAATTAAGGGCAGTTCATCTAGGGAAACGCAATCTAAGCCATACCTGTGTAAGGCTGAACTCAGAACAGGCGGTGATCAGTCTGGGAGGAGAACCTGAGGACAACAAATGTTCACTGAAATGATTTCTCGGTGTGAATGGCAGCCAAAAGAAAAGCCCACGATGTTGTCTGTTGTTAGGAAGGGTGTTGAAAACAATAGAGACGTTATTTTACCGTTTGTAGTAAAGCTGGGGTTGCAGCTTCATCTCATATACTATAGAATCGTAGACTGGGAGGGGTTGGAAGGGACCTCTGGAGATCGAGTCCAACCCCCCTGCCAGAGCAGGATCACCCAGGGCAGGCCACACAGCAACAGATCCAGGGGGGGGTGGAAAGTCTCCAGAGAAGGAGACTCCACCACTTCTCTGGGCAGCCTGGACCAGGCTCTGTCACCCTCCCAGCAAAGAAGTTTCTCCTCCTGTTGAGGTGGAATCCCCTGGGTTCCAGCTGTTCCACCTGTTATTCCTTGTTCTGTTACTGGGCACCCCAGAAAAGAGCCTGGCCCCTTCCACTTGACCCCCACCCCTCAGAGATATTTCTAGACAGGAATCAGATCCCCTCTCAGCCTTCTCTTCTCTGGACTAAACAGTCCCAGTTCTCTCAGCCTTTCCTCACAGGAGGGATGTTCCAGTCCCTTTGTCGTCCTCGTAGCCTCCCTTGGACTCTCTCCAGTAGGTCCCTGTCTCTCTTGAACTGGGGAGCCCCAAACTGGATCCAGTATTGCAGGTGTGGTCTCCCCAGGGCAGAGTTACGTGCAGCTCTGATCGGTGGGTCTCAAGATGTAGCAGTGAGGGGCAGAACAGTGAGAGTAGGGGAGAGAGCAGATGCCTCCTGAAGAGAAGCCGAAGGCTGCGGCTCTGATGTGGGGAGAGAATGTGACCAAGGTGTGCAAAATCCTGCGGCCGGGAGATCTGCTGGTTGTCCCAGTTGCAGTACTGGGACTGAAGGCAGTTGGAAGCTGGGAGCCAGGCACAGCGAAAACAGCCAGGTTCTTTCCGTGGCAGGTTGTGAGCCGCCCCGGCTGCGGGAGCCACTGACAGCGCCCGGGTCACAGAGGCTGGCTGAATTCCTAGGAAACCGCTCCGTGAGCGGATGCTGGAGAACAAGGCAGGGATGTCACCTGTGGGGTCCCACACTTGTGGCTGCTGGAGGGTGGCCAGGCTCACGTGCTCCCTGCTGCTGCTGCTGCTGTTGGAGCCGGCACGGCGGGCTGGGCTAGACCTGGCACACCGGGCTGGGCTGGACGGACCTTTGGTCTGAGCCAGGAGGGTGTTTCTGTGCTCCCACCTGCCTCTGCCAGCAGGACTGATGCTGTGTGAAGCAAATGGTGTAATAAGTGCGTCTAATTAAAAGCAGTGGCTCTTACTGAGCAGCTGGGTGTTGAACACCATCATTGAAGCTGTTTTTTCCCCCAGTAAAAAATCTCAAATGCCCAGTATTTTATTCTTTCTTTAATTTTTTCGAGCAGGTTACTCTAGCAACTGTTGTTGCTAAGACACAAATAGCTACAGATGTTCTCAGAACTGATTGCACTGTGATAAATACCATGGCTGCCTCTAATGCAAAATAACAAAAGAAATAAGTAAATTTACCGTAGTCGCAACCTTTTGAATAAAATCGTGGTGAAAGTCGAGTCCTGAAGCCGTTTCTCTAATAGAACTGTAGGTTCATTTCCTGGTAACCTCTGGTGGTAACTCTGCGACTTTTTGCTACATATTGGTGAAATCCTTTTATTGAAACTAGAATTTCAAGCTGCAGAATGTGAATAATACCCTTTTGTGTGGTTATTGTGGTGCAGATTTGCTGTCTGACTGTCAGAGAATTAAAAATTTTGGTCATTTGGTCAGGAAATTTCCTAATCTATTTGGGCGCGTCTGAATTGCCTTCTGGCAATTAAAGGCAGGGTGCTCTGCTGTTTGAAAGTTTGTTTTAAAAAGCTTTTAAGACAAACAGCATTTTTTCCCTCTGAAGCTGCAGCTTTAGAGATTTGCCACCTATTTATCAGTTCTCTAAACCACAGAAATGTGTGGGAGGCGCTGGGTGCCGGCTATCTTATCGTAAAAAAATCCCTTGAGTCTCGCTGCAGGCTGAATCCTCACGAAGAGAGGAGAGAATGGACTTTTCTACTTTTCTTACGTTTGCATGAATTACCGTGCTTTGTTTTGTAACGAAGAGGTTACTGGCAGTTCTTGCGCCAGCTCCGTGGGTTAGATCGACCGAGAAGAAACCGCCGCCTTGTTTCTGGGCTTGGTGGGAGTTGTTTTTCTCAAGGATGGAGTTGTTGTTTCCAAATTGTCCTTTTGTGAAACCGGTTCTTTTTCCCCATTAAAAATTTCCCTGCTGCGTTTCGAGATCAAATTTAACAAAATTGCATAAGAGGCGGGAAGTCAAGGGGCGAGGGTGGCGCTGAGCAGGCGGAGGGAACTGCGGGGCAGCCGGAGCGCCGACAGCCCTGCGGGGGTCGGAAAATAACGGGCAGAGTCCTAGTAATGAAACAGGCGTTGCTTGGGGTAAAACTGTCTTTGTATTACCACGTTTAATTTCCGTAATTTTCTCACTTTAGAAATACTGCTCGATTTTATTATTTATTTTTCCGTTCTAAGGTGATGACATTTTAATCAAACGCTGAGGTTTCAGTCCTACGGGACTGTGTCGACAGACTTGTCACGGAAGCTCGTGCCTTCCAAAAGAGAGCGTGTAGTCTGCCTGCCTTTGCCTTCCCTGGCGCTCTTGCGGTGTTTTATTCCGAGTCTTTCCCAGTTAATACAGAAGGGAAGAGAGAGCGTGGAGAGCGAGCAGCAAACAGCTCGGCTGATCTCACGGCAGAGGTTTGTTCTTTGTTGTCCTTCAGAGCATTTCGCCGGTGTCGGGGTGTGCGGGGTGGGAGTATCTGAGTGTGTGGGTGTGTGCCTGGAGAGTGGGAAACGGCGGAGCGGAAATCTTGGCCAAGAGATCTGCTGGATTGGTGAAGCCTCTGAAGCCGGCAGGCTGCCGTGCGGCGCAGCTTTCATTCATTAACTCCAGTCCTACTTTTTTTTTTTTTTGGGATGGCTTCTCTCTGCTGCTGCAAAAGGAAAGTGGCAGGAACTGTACTTAGGAAAGGGGTGGATTTAACAAAGCAAAGTTAAGATAGAGTGCCTTGAAGACAGATTTTAGAGGGAATTTTTAAGAGTTGTTTTGGAGAGCCAGATTGTTTTCTGAGGAGTTGTTTAGCAACAGTGTTAGAACGTAGGGTTTGGGGCTATCACAATTGGAAGTTGGACACCCAAGCTCCTTTTCCCTCTTACCTCATTTGTCTCTTCAGACACCGAAGTAACGCCCCCGTTCTCATCTGCCTGGCACTTGTAGGGTGACTGTCAGATGCTGAATGTGCAGCCTTAATAGGAGATTGATAAATTAACTTGGGAGCACCACGGGTACGATATCGTTCATTGTGTAACTTGCAGGTCTGCTTGTGAAAGCAAATGATTTGTATTAAGTATTTAATTCCTTAGTGGAGGAGGAAAGCAAGATGGGCCCTGCTCTTCTGCTCGCCCCTGTCTTTCTTTGCACGTCACTGGAGCTGCATCAGTGTATTAAACGCCACAACGCCTTTTTCTTTGAAGTGTCTGAAGTTTTTTGAGTTTCTATTCAGACTCACCAGACAGAACATTTTACACACCCCGACACGTGTTTACTTTTCGTTTTGTTGGCATCATTGTGATGATACAATTTCATAAAGAATTTTCGTTATCCTGATTTTGCCTGAAGGAGGTATGCACAGAATCACAGAATTGTTCTGGTTGGGAGAGACCTTCGAGATCATCAAGTCCAACTGTTAACATGAAGTTCAGTACACAAAATTGTTTCAATTCACCACAGCCCTTAAGGGTTTTATGACACAGACCAAACCAGGAACCAGGCTGATGCTGCCATTTCCTGGGATCTTTCATCAGGCTGTTTAAAGGAAAAAAAAAGAAAAAAAAGGGAGATCTAAAAACTTCAGAGGATGCCTCTTTTTGCCAATTCTTCCTGAGAAATCCCGTAGGAGTGAGTAGCAGGCTGGGTTTGCTTCCCTGGTGTGGTTCAGAACACTAGCTTGGCTGTGTTAAGCACCAAGTTGGAAATATTTCAGCAGCTTGGCTGATGAAGCATTATCCCAGTTGTATGTAGGAATGCTGAGAGATACGGGGAAGGATAAAATCGTCAAGAAACTTTCCTGTGGAATGAGGAGGAGGAGATCTCGACCCTGCTGGGGAGGTCGCTGCCCTGTGGGAGGTGGCTGATCCTGTCTTTTGCCTGCAGATTAGAACTGAAGTTGTAAAAATTCAGAATAAAAAGCACTTGATAGCTGTGCAGAGCATAGTAATGTCAGGATGTGCCCCTTCTCTCTTTTCTTTTTGTATTTATTTCTTTGGATGTCTTTAATTAGATTTTAAAAAAAAGCAGGAGGGGAGCAGGATCTACCACATCTCCCTGTGCCATGTTCGAGTCTTCTCCGAAGGAAGCAGATTGTCACGTGGCGAATGGCAAGGAGGGAAAGCATATTGCGAGGAAACACCCTGCTCTGCTTGGGTGATGGTTCGGTGGCTTTGACTGAACCCTCCGGGCCCATCGGCACGTACTGCAGCAACACGGGGCACGTTTCCATGAAGTGCTCCACTGAAAACATGGGAAGTTTAGAGTCTTCTCCTGCTGCTTAATCCAAATATTTATTGCTGTTCATGGTGAGGTGCTGGCCCTTGAGTAATTAAGGAGTGGAAGTAACTGTGTAGATGGCATTATTAGGAATACAAAACATCATGGCTGCTGCTGTAAAAGGGAATAAAAATATTTCTATAAATACATCAGTAGCAAAAGGAAGGCTAGGGAGAATCTCCATCCTTTATTGGATGTGGGGGCGAGTGAGGAGAAGGCTGAGGTACCGAACACCTTCTTTTGCTCAGTCTTTAGTACTCAGACCAGTTGTCCTCTGAGTGGCCAGCCCCCTGGGATGCAAGACACAGATGGGGAGCAGAATGAGACCTCCATAATCCAAGAGGACACGCTCAGCGACCTGCTACACCACTCAGACACACCCAGGTCTGTGGGGCCAGGTGGGATCCACCCAAGGGTACTGAGGGAGCTGGTGGAAGTGCTCACCAAGCCCCTTGCCATCATCCATCAGCAGTCCTGGCTCACCAAAGAGATCCTGGTTGACAGGAGGTTAGAAAATGTGCCCCCCATCTCCAGGAAGGGCTGGAAGGAGGATCCGGGGAACTACAGGCCCGTCAGTCTGATGTCGGTGCCGGGGCAGGTTATGGAGCAGATCACCCCGAGTGCCATCGCGTGGCACATCTGGGACAAGCAGGCGATGAGGCCCAGTCAGCCCACGGGTTTATGAGGCAGGTCCTGCTTGACTGACCCCATCTCCTTCTGTGACAAGGTGACCGACAAGGTGACCACTTAGTGGTTGAGGGAAAGGCTGTGGGTGTGTCCACCTGGACTTGAGCAAAGCTTTGGACACTGCTTCCCACAGCATCCTCCTGGAGAAAGTGGCTGCTCATGGCTTGGATGGGCGTGCTCTTCACTGGATAAAGGATGGGCTGGGTGGCCGAGCCCAGAGAGTGGTGGTGAATGGAGTTAAATCCAGCTGGTGACCGGTCACAAGCGGTGTCCCCAGGGCTCAGTGCCGGAGCCAGTTCTTTTTAATGTCTTTATCAATGACTTGGACAAGGGCACCATCAATAAGTTTGCAGATGACACAGACTATGGCAGATGTGTTGATCTGCTTGGAGCTGGGAGGCTCTACAGAGGGATCTGGCCAGGCTGGATCAATGGGCTGAGGCCAGTGGGGTGAGGTTCAACAAGGCCAAGTGCTGGGTCCTGCACTTGGGTCACACCAACCCCCTGCAACGCTCCAGGCTGGATGGAGTGGATGGAAACTACCCAGAGGAAAAGGCCAACAGGCTGCTGAAGATGACCCAGCATGTGCCCAGGTGGCCAAGACGGCCACCAGCATCCTAGTTTGTATCCGGAACAGTGTGGGCAGCAGGACTAGGGCAGGGATCTTCCCCCTGGACTGGGCACTGGGGAGACCACCCCTCAAATCCTGTGTTCAACTCTGGACCCCTCACTCCAAGAAGGACCTTGAGGAGCTGGGGTATGTACAGCAGCAAAGCTTGGGAAGCATCTAGAGCACAAGGCTTATGAAGAGTGACTAAGGGAGCTGGGCTTGTTCAGCCTGGAAGAAGGAGGCTCGGGGGAGGCCTTCTTGCTCTTGACAACTTTCAAAAAAGAGGTTGGGCCCAGGGAGTGTTAATCTCTTCTCCCAAGGAACAAGAGACAGGACAAGAGGAACCAGCCTCAAGTTGCCCCAGGGGAGGTTTAGGTTGGAGCTGAGGAGGAATTTCTTGCCCTGCAGGGTTGTCCAGGCCTGTCCCAGGCTGCCCAGGGCAGGGCTGGAGTCCCCATGGTCCCTGGAGGGGTTTCCAAGGCTTGGAGATGTGGTGCTGAGGGACAGGGCTCAGTGGTGCTCTGGCAGGGATGGAGGAAGGGGTGGACTTGATGGTCTTTAAGGTCTTTTCCCACCACAACGATTCTATAACAATATGATTCTGTGATTTTATTTTAACTTTCTGTTTAATAGCTACAGTTTCATTACCCTGTCTGAAGCTTTGTTCTTAGGGAAATAGTGACTATTTTAAAGTAATGTCAACACGTATTCAAACGGCTTTTTTTCTAATCAGTGTAATTACTGCTGGTTGGGTTTATCACCGTATCCTTGACTTTAATTCTTTGCAACTTGAGAGAAGACCTGTTCCTCAGCCGAAATTTTATATTCAGAGCCAAGGCAGATGGGTTTGAAAAGCAGAGAATGAAAGCTAATAGCAGTCTAAGCTGATGCGAATAGCGGGGAACTTTCAGAAACTGTATCCACAGTATCTAGTTTGAGAGAGTCTGTCCGAGCTGCACTTTTTGCAGTTTAGGATTTTTAAAATAAGAAGGAAAAAAGAAGCTGCACGGAGCTCCCCAGGGCTCCCAGCAGGGACTTGTTGGCAAAGCGATGTTGGGCCGAGCAGAAGGCAGGCGGTGGGTCAGGGCGACTCTGCCGCCCCTTCCTCTGCTCCGATGCCTCCTGTTCTGAAGTTTAGGTGTTGTGTCCTCAGAAATCGAGCAAGCGAAATAAAACCACCTGGAAAACACCTGCCCTTGTTATTGTACGTTGTCGGTGTTCTGTGCGAGTTGGAAGAAAACCAGGGTGGCTATTTGAAACCGGTCCAGATTAAATAAAAAATGCTGTTTAATTCACATATTACAAAATAATTTTCGTTAGGTAAATCATGAGTACCACCCCATAAAAGGAAAAAAAAAAGTGGTATTTTCCTGGTTTTCGAAAGCGTAACACTCGCCTCCTTTTTCTGAGTGTTTCTTTCATTGCCACAACTCATTTGATGTCCCGTTGCTCACTCCCTTACGTGTTGTACTGGTTTTCTCCTTCTGGCCCACAGAAGTATTCTCGCCACCAGTATCTACTTTTCAGACCTCCCTCCCTCACACACACAAACAAGAATAGGTATATAGACGGAGAAATGTCCCAACCCCAGCTGCCCCCGAAGCTGTTCATCACCAGCCTCTTCTCTTCTGAGCTCAGCAAGCGTCCGTCCCCTTTGGGAAGCTGTGGCTTTGCAGGGGACGGGGGGGCAGGAGCACCTGCATCAACATCGTGTTGATGTTCCCTGTTGTGGAACTGCAACTGCAGCAGTTTGGACTCGGTGGAACTGCAGGTATCAAAGATCTGCTTTGCTGTCTGCTCTCTTGCGATCACTTAACAGTTTTGAAATGTTCCATAATAGAAACTGTGCGATAAGCTTATCTGAAGTACAGTTGCCTTGAGTTTTAGACGTTACAAATTTAATTTTGAGATGCCAGGAAGAGCAAAAAAAACCAACAAAACAGCACAACAACAACAAAAAAAAGCGAAAAACCGGTGTTGTTTACATCTTGAGGTTTTAAAAATGAATGTTGCTCCTGGCGAGCTGCTTGCTGCTCTGGGGGAGCTCAAGCCAAGCAGATACGAGGCGCTGGGTTTGTTTTTTGGAAAGCCAAGCCCTGGGCGGTGTGTCGGTGCCTCCCTCTCCTCCTGGTCGAGGGGATGGCTCCTGGTGCCCGGGGTGTCCAGGGGCAGGGCGCTCCCCTGGCCCAGAAGCGCGCCCGTGGGCCGCCGATGGGCGTTGGGGAGGACTGGCCAATGTGTCGGAGGGTGCCGTGAGAGAACCGAGCGGGGCCAGAGCAGCCGCTCCCCGGATCCTCCCGTCGGCAGCTCGGCTTGGCTCGGCCTCTTCCTATGGGATGAGAGGCAGGAGCTCGGCTCCCGGCTCCTCTGCAGAGCTGCTGGCAGGGAGAGGTTCTGGCCTTGCTTGAGGTCCAAGGGCTTTCTGTGCCTGGCCCCAAGCAGTCGTGTGGTGGCTCTACGGAACTTGGTGTATCGGGTGGGGGACGCGGGTTGGAAGGCTGCCGAGCTGTTCCTGGGGCTCTGTTTTGCCAAAGTGAAACACAAGATGGTAAATGAAGGTTTTGTTTGTGATGGCTGTCGCTGAAAAGGGGCATCCTGCTGCCCCACTTGTGTCCGTTCCCCATGCTGCTGGCTCTGCTCAGCACGGGGCTGGGCGAGACCAGAGCTGGTCCCTCTGAAAGCAGCTTAGCAGAAAGGTTCTGCTCGGCTGCCCCTTTAAAATTTTTTTAAAATTTTTTCTTCCTTTTTTTTTTTGTTTTAACTTAGGAGAAAGTCAGATCACAGATCCAGGCTGCTGTTCAGCCAGATTAGCACTTTGGTGGCCACAATGGAAGGGTGGTCAGGTGAGCAAGAGCGGGTTGCTGACGGTGAGGAGGGGCAGGAGCTCTTCCTTCAGCAGCAGCTTAAGCACTTTTGGTGTAGGAGGCTTTGGGTGGAGAGAGACCCCGGCGCTCCCAGCTAGTCAGGCGTAGCGGTTAAGTGCATCCCTTTCACCCAGTAGTACCTGCTGCTTCTTGTCTGCCCACTTCTGTGTAGCAGCAGCTACAGGTCTTTGGGAGATGTCTTCTGCCCAAGCTGCTGTTTCGGGGAGGGATGGAATATTCTCTGGAAGAAAGCGTGAAGCGGCCAGAGGTCAGGTTTTCTCTTGGCGCCCAGGCAAGCGGTAACTCCTCGTCTACTTTGTCTCATTCCTTTGCTTCCCGGCGCTACAGGGTGCCCTACACATTTGGGAAGAGAGTTTTGTTCACAGATGTGACTAACCTGTTCTGATGTGGCTCTGGGAATCTTTTGGTCTTTCTAATTATTTAGATCTTTCTCGAAACCAAAACTAAAGAACTGCTCACGGCTCTTAAAGAAAGCAGGGAACAGGAAGTCACTGCCATATGGATCAAAGCGGGATGTGAAATCTTTTTTTCCATACCGAAGGGTTTGGTTTGGCATTTTTCTAAGAAATTGCGCGGCGAAATAGTGTAAAACGACAAAAATGAAGGACAAGGGACAGGACAGGACACACTGATAGCAATTTCAAATATTCTTGCTGTCGGCCATTGTATCGTACGCTCCTGTTCATAATCTTGGAATACCGTCGTTTGTCTCAAGCTGTGGTTTTTCTCGGTTATTCCTACAGAAAGTAAAAAGGAAAGAAAATTTTATATTTAAAATGAAACCAATTAAAACCGATGGAGGAAAATCTGGAATGGTGACAGTAGTGCTTTGCATCGTACGCTTTCTGGGGTGCAGTGGGAACAGGGTTGTTTCAAAATACCTTGAGTTACTGAAGAGACTTGCTGTCGATTCGCTTCTGTACAGTTGAGGCAGGTACCGTTGATTAGGGAAGGGCAACCTTGGAAAATACTCAAACCCTCAATGAAATTTTAGCCTGGCATACGTGCTCCACCCTGGCATGTAAGATTTTTATCTGCCCTCAATGAGGGAGAAGAAATCCTTTGTGTTTTCCTGGTTAATATGAAATTATTGCAGGCTGCAGAGCATCCCTGTGCTCTGCACGTGGGGCTCCGGTGCAGGCTGGCGGCACGTGCCGGGAGTTTAAGTAGGTCTGGCAGGGGCCAGGACAGGGAGATAGCCGTTGTTTGCAGGATGCTGGAAAGTCATTGAGCCGCTTTGCATGGGGACAATTTAATGATGTGAAGGTGCCTGAAAGCTCCAGACAGGATGGGAAAACAGAAGGATGTAGAGAAAGGAGAGCCGAGTAAACAGCCTTTTTGCATTTCTACTGAGCTTTACAGCCAGCCTTTCATGGCTGTGGAGGCAGGACCAGGTTTTGCATCAGCACAGAAAGCCGTCGTGTTTAATTTCTTCCAAACCACTAACTGTTTTTCATCATTTCTGCTCATTTCTGTAATTCACTTAGGTTCTGCTTGGTGTGCGATGATAATAATACACATGTACGTGTGGAAGAGGCAGCTCTGCTGGGGTGGGAGGGGAGGCACCGACTTGCTTTTGGTGCTGTTGAGATGGAGCTTGTCTGAAGAGATTGGGGTTTGCTTTTCCTAAACCGGCTCTGAAATGAGAGGGGGAAAGAAGAGCAATTGAACACATAGATCCCACTGTTCACAAACATTGGTCGGGCAGAGGGAGAAGCTGTGGGGGGACACGTGCCTTTGTCTTTTGCCCAGCAAATTACAGAATTAATCCGGTTGTGAAAGCAGTCTGCAAAATTCCCTTTTCACACTTCCAAAACCCCAGAGGATAGCAGCCCTTACAGTACATAAGATCTCTCTGCTAAATGCTCCGCGGTTACTTAGCTTCCAAAATAAAAATTATTTTACAAATTTTCATCAAACTTCTCTTTTTGAAAGGTACAACTGAAATAATGAGCTCGCTTTGTGAATTTAGCAATAAGCAGTGCTGCATGTGAATACATTTAGGTGTGCAGTCTTGTCCTGATTTTTTTTTTGTTCGTTATATAAATGTTCTAAATTAAAACAGGTTAGATTGAATCACGCTGTTTACTGACCTAGTAGACCAGACTTGATCATTTAAAGTGTCTTTAAAATCATGATGCACATGTCTGATTGATACATTAGCTTCTGTAGTCAGTATGGTCCGAGTAAACGATGTAGAAATGTGCCACGTGCGTTAAAAAGTGTGTATCTTGAAGCTTACTGCTAAATCCCTTGTTTATGAAATCTTTCCATATATGAATTTTGTCTTTTACTTGGGAGATGGCAACACGTGTTTAGAAAGCTTGTGGGTGGAATATATAACAATGATTTAATGTTCTCTGATAGCCTAAATGATAAGCCCCCCCAAAAAGTACATAAAGCTATGAACACCTTTTTTTGACAGGCTTTGAAGACTGCCGAGGAACACACGATTTGAATCGTTTAAGCATTAAAATAGCAATACCCATGGAAGAGCCACAAGACTTACCCGAACAACCAGTAAGTACATTTCAAAAGGCTACAAATGAACAGATAAACCAAACTGGTGATCACACAGATTCAATATACAGTCTTTTAATTCGTAATGGAAAATAAGGCTTAGGGTGAGTATCTTCAGCTAGAGGTGAAAAGTCATTTTGCTGTTAGTGAAATGTGTTGTAATTTGCTATACTTGCAGCAGTAATAAACGGACTAGTTACGTGTGCTTAAGCTCTATAATGTAAAATAATTGCTTGTTATACTGAGAAAACCAGACTATTTCAAGCATGTTCTGGAGAAATTAAAATTCACTATTTTAATAACAGAATTAGCAGCTGATTAGTGCGGGGTGTGTAGGCTTGAATTCTCCTGGTGCTTGAGATCTTCAAAAGATCCTGTGATCCATCCTCTCCACAGGTGGAAAGCGTTTTTAAAATCCATTTCGCAGTGTGTTTGAGTAGGGAAGCATGTCTTAAGGGAAAAATTGCTGCCCAGACATCTTACATATTTACAGTACTGTGTTTTTAACGACACAGAAGGTTTGGGTAGAGTGATTATTAATACAGTATGATAGGAAGTTAAATTTGTGTATCTAAAACACAATAGCATAGGAATTAAGCAAAAAAAAGTTTGTAATGATGTGATAGTCCCAAGTTAAACCTGGTGCAAACTCGAGAAGAAGTTGCCCTGTTACGACGTAAGAACAAAGCTGGATGAAATGTAAATGTAAATTTACAGTTATTCAAAATATTTCTTGCCACAAAATGCAGGTTATGTGGCTGAGTCAGCACGCACAAGATGTGAAACGAGTCAACAGAAATACGTGATTTGAACTTCAGCTGTTTGTAGGGTTTTAAAAGGAATTAAATGTGTGTATTAAAAAAAAAGGAAATATTTGTGATTACATCTTTATGTAATAAAAACTGTCTTCATAAAATTCTGTTCTTCAGGGCATGAGAGACAGGGTACATGAAAGCATCCTCCGTAAGCAGATTCTGCTGTAATTTTCAGCTGATGATGTCCTTGGTAATTTCTTTTCAGTATCTTATGCCAGTCATTCTAATACCGAATTTGAGGCTGTTGATCACAGCTAGTGAGGTGGTATTTTGAGTACAGTGACCCATTCTTACAGGAGGAAATGAAAAGAACAATCTTTTTGGTGTTTGTTTTTGTTTTTTTTTGTGATGAAACTGTTACTGTAACAAATGTTTTTTCCTAATTAAAAAAAAAGGAGAAAACTGAAGTCAGCTTTGCAACATCCCACCAGCCTAGTAGCCTGTTGATATCTTACAAGCTTGTTTTCCTTCCCAAATGATTTTGCTTTTCCTAATCATGGGAACAAGATTAGTATGTTACTTCAAAAAATAACGTTTATGACAGACCGTTGATAACGGGATCCGGAAAGAAGTGTGTAGAGGCGTCACCAGTTGTTTGAGTTCAGTGTATTTTACTTCTAAAAAAAAAAAAAAGAAAAAAATGGAGTCATTTTCTTTTGTTGGTGTGAACTGATGGTAGTAATTGGTCCGAATGTACACAGGGTGTCTTTTCTAAAGGAGCATTAGACTTCTCAGCCCACATGCTCCCGGTGTTCTGAGTATTTCTTTCCTTTCAAGTCTGCGTGAGAATGGAAAATTTTCTGTGCACACTGGAGTGCTGCAAAATGGAAACAGACAGGGGAAAGAAGAGAGCAAAGGGAAGTTTGGGGGGAAATGATTGAAAGTGACCTCCTGACCTTCACATAGCAAAAAAGTTATTAATTTAGGTTGAGTTATTAATCTGGATTAGTGTCTGAAAGTGATCCTGTGTAGTAATCTCTCACTTACCGAATGCACTGTGGCTGCATGTAGTTGATTTTGATAATACTTCTTTAATCCTTCACGCTAGAAAATTACAAAAATTTCCTTTCTCTAAGGGATGGTGAAGTTGTGCTGCACTCATTGCAGACATCCACTGGCTTGCTGTCTGTTTGGAACTTCTCATATCAGGCAACATGGGCCAGCCAGAGTCAGGGGTGGGGAGAGCTGCTGGAAAGGGTTCCAGAAAGACCCAACGCTGTCAAAAGCGTGGAGGGAAAAAAAGGTGGTCGTGTGTTTGGACTGTGTTTGAAATTGGCAGAGGGTTTTCAATAAAATTCTGCGTTCCTGCTGTGTGTACATCCTCTGCTGGCGGCGGCGTTGCCACGACCTGCAGTGGCTTTGGCAGCCTCTGCTCCAGCCAGTCCTCGCCCTGCGTGTTGGCCGGGGGTGAGTGTCGAGGGTTCCCTGGCTCGGCTCAGGTTTGGCAGTTGGTCTGTGAATTCCAGTCTGACAGTTGGGGTCAGTCATGGAGCAACTGCTACCCTGACATCAGGAGCAGAACCCTCTCTCTGCTCTGGTTCTAACTCTGTAAGTACAACTGAACTCTGACACGGGCGGATCTGGGGCAGAAACAGAGTTTTCCAGCACAAACTGGAATTTCACTTTTCAGTTGTAGGAATTCGTGGAGCAGGGATCAACTGGAACGTGTCGTTTGACTTTTTTTTGTTCTTCTTAAATCAACATAAGCTAAAAACTGATGGGAAATAAAAAGATGGAGGTAGGAGCAAAGATGCACCTTACGAGACGTGTCGTTTGTTGTGGTGCAGCAGAACAACTTGGTGAGATAATGTCTGAAGTTGATAAAGCTGGAGCTTGAATCACTGAGCTACACCACATCTTCTTCCTTGTTTTTATTTATTTTCTTTCTTTTCCCTTTTTTTTTTTTTTTTTTTCTTTTTTTCCCCCCCCTGAAAAGAGTGAATTCACTTCTCTGGCACAAAGTTTTCAAATTGGGATCCTGTCACTTGAGATAAAAAAATCCCTCAGCATCTCTCCAGAGGTTTTCAGAGGGGAGTGTGTGTTGCAAGGCATTTGAAGAGGTTTCATCAGCCCTTTCTAAGGCTGATGCAGGAGAGGGTCAGTAGGTGCCCCATGTAGAGTTTGGGGTTAGAGGGTGATCGTGCAGGGCTCAGCATGTCGTGGCTCTCTCTCTCCTTGTGCCCTGAACATCATCCTTAAGTTATTGTTACTAGGTGCTGCTCCTGCATGAAATGTGTTTTTATGACCTGTGGCAGGAGGGAGAGAAAATGCATTTCAAGCCCATGTTTTAAAACTATTCCCTCCCACTTAATTTGTAGCAGAAATGTCATTGATTAGTGATGTGTTAAAAATGGGGTTTGCATCCCCATCTGCAGAGGTGGGGACTAGCTGAGGCTCTAGCCAGTTGGGGTGGGGACATTACACCCTGCTAGAGGGTAGGGAGGCTTTACAGCAGGACCTAGACAGGTTGGATCATTGGGCCAAGGTTAATTGTGTGAGGTTCAACAAGGCCAAGGGCTGTGTCTTGCACTTGGGTCGTAACAACCCCATGGTGAGCTACAGACTTGGGGATGTGAGGCTGGAAAGCTGCAAGTTGAAAAGGGACCTGGGGGTGTTGATTGATAGTTGATTGAATCTGAGTCAGCAGTGTGCCCAGGGGGCCAAGAAGGCCAACGGCCTCCTGGCTCATATCAGAAACACCATGGCCAACCGGGATAGGGAGGTGATTGTCCCCCTGTACTTGGCCCTGGTGAGGCCACACCTGGAATATTGTGTTCAGTTCTGGGCCCCTCACTATCAGAAGGACACAGAAGAGCTGGAGCGTGGCCAGAGAAGGGCAATGAGGCTCATGAAGGGCCTAGAGTACAAGTCCTCCGAGGAGCGGCTGAGGGAGCTGGGCTTGTTCAGTCTGGAGAAGAGGAGGCTGAGGGGAGACCTTCTGGCTCTCCACAACTCCCTGAAATTCAGGAGGTTGGAGCGAGGAGGGGGCAGCCTCTTCTCCCTGGTGGTGTGTGATGGGACCAGAGGGAATGGCTGCAAGCTGTGCCAGAGGAGGGTTAGACTGGACACTAGGAAACATTTTTCCCTGAAAGGGTCATTAAATATTGGAATAGTTTGCCTGGGGCAGTGGTGGAGTCACCATCCCTGGAGGGATTTAAACGGCGTGTGGAGCTGGTGCTGAGGGACAGGGTTTAGTGCTGAGGTTGTGGTGTTTGGTCGAAGGTTGCACTAGATGGTCCTGAAGGTCTCCTCCAACCAAAGACATTCTGTGAAATTCAAAATTGCTGGTTTGCTTGACTTATGCTGCGTACTCACACTGACCATCCCATTTTCAGAGCCATTTAAAGAGAGTATGAAACCCCCTTCTGATATTTATGGTTTTTTTAAAAAATGAAATTCCTCACCTAAAGGAAAACTCACTCAAAATACTCTTCTCTGTACAACACCAAGGGCATGTTTCTGGCAGAGGGGAAGATCTCCCATCAGAAGAACGGTGGCCTCGTGGTGCAGACACTCAGCAAGACAGAAGTACCAGTCCAGGGACCAGAGTCAGCAGAGCTTTGAGCTCAAGTCCTGGCTCTGGAGAAGTGTTTTAGGAACAGCTGTTCCATTCTGATTGTGATGAGAACATTAATAAAACCGACCTGCTCTTGCAAAACCTCCCTTCTCTGGGGAGGGGGCGAGTTGTTTTGTAAGTGAGCTCATTTCTCTGTCCACTTCCCATATTAAAAAAAAAAATCCCTATGAAATTGAAAAAGCCAGATCTTAGTGAGGGCCTCCCTGGGAACAGCAGCATTCCTCCTGTGAAATCTAAAAGTCAAGCTGCCAACTATAAGATTTTTTGTTTTGTTTTGTTTTATCCTCAATATAATTTTGGTCCGAAACAGTTTACTGCTGCTTTTGATGGTTCACATTTTTCTGTCTCCTTTCCTTAAAGAACCCTGTGGGCAGCAGCACCCTGAGCTGCCTGGTGCAGTGTTGGTGGCTGAGGTCCCCGCTCAGGAGCGGGTGGCAAGGTCCCAGGGAAGAGCTGGAGCACCTGCTCCAGGACAGGAGGATGCCAGAAGGAGCTGAGGGGCACCATGGATGGGCAGCAGCCTGAGGGAGCTGGAGAAGCCCTCGTCTGCTTTCCCTTAGTGTTGTAGTGCTGTTCCTGTCGTCTTCAGGTGGGGAAGGCTGACGCAGCTCCTTTGGGTCCTGGACCTTGTGGCAAAGGGGACCAGGAGTAGCGAGCATTCCTGGCCAGGTGGGAGGAGGCCTCTGAGGAAGTCTGTGAAGCTGTGGGGCTGAAGAACCCAACAGCAGTTACCATCAATGCCAGCGTCACCGGCTCTTTGCTCAGGTTGGAATGATGAGCGGCAGCAGATTGGAGGCTCCGTGGTGTCTAAGCCGTGGTACTGCCGTGGGCTT
Source organism: Baryphthengus martii (assembly GCA_013396935.1). Classification (NCBI taxonomy): domain Eukaryota; kingdom Metazoa; phylum Chordata; class Aves; order Coraciiformes; family Momotidae; genus Baryphthengus; species Baryphthengus martii. The sequence continues at coordinate 278,841 of VWZK01009795.1, forward strand.
TTGTCATTGTTTCTGTCTCTCGTGCGTGGGACGAGTGCTGACGAAGTTTGCAATGTCCTGCTGTGAAATGCCAGAGGGAGCAGCTGCCAGCAAGACTAGTACAGAGAGGAAAGCAGTCTGAGCTCTAGAATCCTGGCAACTTCATCCAGGAGAGAAGATTGTCCTTTCAACGTGCTCTTTGCCATCCTTACTGTTTGCTTTACTCTTTTGCCTTTGCTGCTGCCTGGAGTCCTTGTCCTTTTTTTGTACCTCTGCCTCCCATCTCCCCCTACCCAACAGGAGTTCACCTGCGTTCTTGTAATTTACTTTTTAAACAAAAATTTTGAGGAGATTTTGAGCTCTCACGCTCAAATCGAATTTTCCTGGCGTTTCATTTGTAGTCACCTCAGAGAGACAAACTTGAACAGCAGGATGGGGCACTGGTGCTGGCAGCTTTCCTACATGGCTGCTGTCTGTCTTTGGCTGCTGTACCCACGGCGGGGGGCTCCAGTCCCTGCCCCTGACACCCAGCACCTCCCATCCCAGGCCCCATTCATAGAGGACTTGCTGTCTGCTGAGTGCCCTGCAGGGACTGGGAGCACTGGAGAGTGCAGCTGGGGACTGAAGCAGTGAGTTTGGCATCTAAACGTGCTCCAGAAACATGGAAAGCTGTAAAATTTTCTGCTGCAGGGAGAAGTTGGAGGAAAGAAAAGCCCATGTATCCCAGGAATGTCTTGCTGAAAAGACTGCAGGCTGCTGAAAGTAACCCTGTCCTCATCCTGCTGGGGATTTCTAAGGAGCGTTCGTAGCTTGCAGGCAGAAAACTGAATTTGAGTTCAAGGCAGTGCTTTCTGCCCTGTACAGGAACTGGATCCAGCTGGCACCTACAAAACCAGAATAAATACTGTAATGTTTTTACTCCAAAATGAAAATGGGAACTCCTGATTCATTACAGAAAAAATCTTCAAAAACCTGCTGCAAACTCAACGAGAAGTTGCCCAGTGACCTTAAGAGTGAAACTTAATTGTGGAGAGCTTTTCAACTGCCAGCAAAACCAGAGTAGGATGCTGAGGGCTGTTTGACAGTGTTCTCATGGAAAACACTTTGATGCTTTTTTAGTCTGTTCTGCAGTTAATTAGAAAATACATTGTAATGTCATTTATGCAATGTTATGATATAGAAACAAAGCTGAATGAAATGTAAATGTAAATTTACAGTTGTTCAAAATATTTTTTGGCACAAAGTGCAGATTGTGCCTGAGTCAGTACGCACAAAATGAGAAACTAATCAACAAAAATACATAATTTGAACTTCAGCTATATTAAATGGGGGGGGGAGCAAAAGACCTGAGTTTATGGCGGTCGTGCTGAATCTATGCAGAACGGTATTTCCTTTAAATTTATGGCTAGTTTATTAAACTTCCATAAAATTATCCTCATCAGACATTTGTAGCTGTATTATCCCATCATCTGTTACTTTACTTAAATAACACAGCAATTTTGCTAACCTGTTCCGTGTTAGCACTTGTTTTCTAACTAGGAGAAAGCTTATTTTGAGGTGAAGAACCCCTGGCTGCACTGGTTAGCTCTGGAGTTCAGTGGAGGGCTTTCTGGATTTAAACAGTGATGCGAACTCTCTGGGTGGAGGTGTGTGTGCAGAGGTTCTGGCAAGGACGGCTCTCCTTAGTTTTTGAATGTTTTTGTCTTTGCAGGTGAAAAAAGCCAAGATGCAGGAATCCAGAGAACAAAGCTTGAGGTATGTAATTTAGAATTTAATTTTAGTGTGGAACAGTTAGTAATGGTTTGTTTTTTTTAAATCATTACAGGTTTCCATTTTAGAAGTTTGCACGTTGTTTTATTTTTCACAGGGACAGGGCAAATACAAATCACTTTTGTATCTGATATAATTTTGAGATTAAGTGCCCAATAAAAGAAAAATTACCTGGCCCTTTGGTATTAAGACTTTATAGAAGTGGCTACAAAGAGTCTTAATTGCATCACCAGGCATCCTGTTTTTCATAGGGTGTGATGAGACTGTCATGTACTGCACATAACGTGTTTATTCTGGTGAGACTCAGGGTATATTAATATCTGTGCTGGGATTCTCAGCAAAGCTGTGTGGGTAGCTCTTTGGAGAAATGAAGCCCTCAAATTATTAGCTTCTTTGTTTAAAGCTGTTGTATTGTACTTTTCTTAGGTTCAGCAGAAGGTTTCTGATGTGTCTCATATATAGGAATTGATCACTGTTTTTACATATAGTGAGAATAGGGATATTTGGATTTCTTCTATTGCTGTGAGTAGTAGCAAATACTGTGAAGAAAGGTTTATTTTTGGAACCTCTGACATCCCAATGGGATGAGGACATCAGCAGATTTATTTTTAAAAAACCTGAAAATCAAAGAGAATACTTAACAGGAAGCAGTGAGCAAACAGCGTGTGAAATTCAGGACTATGTCTAAAATGTAGACATTTGAGCTAATCGCTGCAAGCTGCCTTTCTAGTTGCTATGAGGAGAGATGAACCACATCCGGGGAGGATTTTTTTCCCCTCTGTTGGCTTCAAAGGAGCCAAGGGCAGCACGGGCAGGTCTGAACATGCCGGAATGAATGGTGTTAATTCTTGCTCAGCACATTCCCTGCTTCAGCACGATCACAACTCCCCCCCCAGGCACCAGTAGCCTCGAGATTGGAGTCTAAACATCCTTGTATAGTATTTAAAAATGGAATGGGAGGAGGGATGCAATTGCATTTCTAACCTGCTTAAATATTCAGGTTCTATTTTGATAGAAGTATATATGATTTGACCTATGGAATAGTTTAAAATAATCCATCACACCTGTTTCTCCATGGTTTTCAGCCAGTGTCCATACTCTGGCTGTATTTCTTTTAGCTGGATTGTGGAACTGTGGATGGGAAGAGCTGCTCCTGGTGGGGGTCATCTCTCTTGAGAGCATTAAGCATCTGAGAGTCTTAACACTGCTGTGAATGCAGCGTGTTCTGCTCCTCAAGCTGCTCTGCAGGATGGTCTCGGTGGGGCAAGGCAGCCATGGTGCAAGTGAGAATTCTTCTCTTGAGACCGTGAGGAATGTTGCAAATGATGGAGAATAAGAGCACTTGGGAGGGATGTGTCCCAAGAGCACGTGTTGAAGAGCAGCAGTGAGAAAAAGAGCAGAAACAGGGGCTGGTACAATATGGTCAGGGACAGGATTCTATCTATTACATTTTCCATGGGAAGTGGTGACAATGAGCAGCTCTCAGCCTGCTTGCACACTGCTGGGTGTCAGCCACAGGTCGTGCCACAGAATCGCAGCGAGTTTTCCACTGCAAATAATAGCACACACATACCCCGGGTCTGCATGAAAAGATGTTATTTTCTTGCAAAAGGCATACTTTGTTATGGAAGTCTCTTCATCTACTAGTGTTGAGAAAGATTTCCAAGGATTTTGGTGAGAAAAGTTTTCAAGGAGGGGAAGTCCAATTATGCATTTTGATTAAGCTTCACTCCCTTTCACCAGCCAGAGAAAATAAAACAAAAGGCTTGTGGGTTGAGATAAGGACAGGGAGAGATCACTCAGCAATTAGAGTCTCTGGCAAAATAGACCCGACTTAGGGAAATTCGTTTAATTTATTCCAAATCAAATTGGAGTCGAATAATGAGAAATAAAACCAAATCCTAAATCATCTTTCCCCCCCCGCCCTTCTTCCCAGACCCAGCTTCACTCCCGAATTCTCTGCCTCATTCCCCTTCAGCGGCACAGAGGGGCAGGGAATGGGGTCGCGTTCAGTACGTGTCACAATCTCTGCTGCTTCTTCCTCCTCAAGGGGAGAACTCCTCGCACCCTTCCCCTGCTCCAGTGGGGAGTCCCTCCCATGGGAGACAGTCTTCCATGAATTTCTCCAATGTGAGTCCTTCCCATGGGCTGCAGTTCTTCATGAACTGCTCCAGAGTGGATCTTTTCCACGGGCTCCAGTCCTTCAGGAACAGGCTGCTCCAGTGTGGGCCCCCCACAGGGTCACGAGTCCTGCTGGCAAACCTGCGCCAGTGTGAGCTCCTCTCCACGGATCCGCAGGTTCTGCCAGGAGCCTGCTCCGGAGCGGGTTCCCAAGGCGTCACAGCCTCCTTCAGGCACATCCACCTGCTCCAGTGTGGGGTCCTCCATGGGCTGCAGGTGGGTATCTGCTCCACCATGGACCTGCATGGGCTGCAGGGAGACACCCTGCCTCATCACGGTCTTCACCACAGGCTGCAGGGAAATCTCTGCTGCGCTGCCTGGAGCGTCTCCTTCTTCACTGACCTTGGTGTCTGCAGCGCTGTTTCTCTCACAGCTTCTCACTCCTCGCTTTGGCTGCAGTTTTGGGATCTCTGTGTGGAACACCAGAGAGTGCAGAGCGAGTTTCTGTTAAAAGTGGTTAGGTGCCTTGGTTAGGAAGGTTGAACCCAGGGGTTATGATGCTCGAGGATGTTAATTTAACAGTTCATTATGCTAATGATTACCCTGTCTTTGTCCTGGCAGTCATGTGAGCAACACAGAAGTCAGTGATCAGAAACCTGAATCTTCAAGCCTTGGTTCAAACCTTCCCATGTCCAGTGAGAGTAAGTACCTTCTGGAGTTGTTCTTCTCGCACTGTCTTTCCTCGTTTCTTCCACTGGTCCCACTGCTTCACTTCCTCAAGCACAAGCTTTATCTCCTCCTTTTAATCCATAGCCTGTCCTCACTATCAGTTGTAAAGTGAAAGTTTGCTGTGGTGCTTACAAAGCCTGATGATAAGCAAATCTCTCTTTCTAACCTATTTTTGTGTCACTGCCCCTCCAGCTTGCTGCTGGGCACTGTTACATCTTATCTGCCTTATGCATGATTTTTCTTGAGCTTTGAGTTTATCAATAATAATGCCTATTGTAAAAGATGTTATTTTTGTAAACCATTATCTCTACACAGCTGTTTGGGTCTTTTGTAATAATATACCATACACTTAATCTGAGACTCTGATCTGTGGGAGTGTCTGCGGAAATTCCTTATGAAATAAATGGAGAGGAAACTGAGGCAGAAAATAAAAAGTCTGCATAGTGAGTGAGAGGTGGAATGTACCCTTTCGTCCGGAAAAAGAGGGCTGGAGGTTATTACAAAAGTAGGCTTCCTGCGTAGAATACCTTTGACTGCCAATACCTTAGAAGTGTAAATCAGCTCAACCTGGTTGAAAATCGGTAACGTGTAACCTTCCATTGCTAACGGATTGCGTCTTTACTATTTTCATCAATGTGCTGTGATGGTGAAGGTGCAGGAATTAGCAGAAGTTTTAGCCTGCAAAATCTGCTGCCTAACCAGATAAACCATTTACAATTTCCAGAAGTTGCGTGCAGTAAGATTGTGTTGTTTTGTTGTTGTTTTTTTTTTATTTTTTACACCATTACCTAACTCTTTGCTGTTTGATAAATAAGAATTCTAGAAATCCCATTACTGAATGGGATGGCACTGAATATTGACATTCTTTAAAAACAAACAAACAAACAAACCACTGAATATTGACATTCTTTAAAAACAAACGAACAAACCAACCCAAACAAACCCCAGACATTTTTGCAGGAGGGATACAATACTATCCAAATATCTGACAAACGCTGAATGAAAGCCTTTAGTGCCAAAAGTTCCCGGTTTGCATTTCCTGTTGTATCCTTGTGCTCCATGCGCTTCACACCGTGAGTAAAAGCAGACACCGGGGAGAGGTGATTGATGAAGTGTTCAGAAGATTCGGAGCATGTGGCTGATGGTTTGTATTTCTCAGCTGCTTATGTTCAGATGACTCTGAGAGGAGTTTGTTAGGGAGCAGAGTGCAGGTGTTAAGAGTTTGGGTTGCCTGTTGAACTTGCTCCCCTTAGTGGATGCAGCTAATAAGAGAGTTAAGTAGACGGTGCTAGGAGAGCAATAACGTGGTAGGGCTGTTGCAGACAGGGGAAGCCTGACTTGTTGGAGCACACCCCTGGCATCTGGAGCAAATCCCAAGGCCAAATATGCTGCTACCTGTGACCGTATTGCTTTCTGAAGGGTGTTAGTAAGTCACTCCAGGAGGGAGAGGGAAGGTGCAGCCTCTTGTATTGTCAGTGATGGAGAAGCCAGACCCCTGAAGCCCCAGCCTGGATCCCCTCTGGATCCTGGGGGCTGGAACCTGGGTGCTTTGCCTGCTTCCAAACTAGCTTGGGATGCATAAGCGGATCTACGGCAGCACCGGTGTGTTTGCGAAGAGTTTTGAGTGTGGTGTTTATAGATCCAAACTGGCAAACCCAGATACTGTGCAGGTTTGGAGTCACAAAAGTCAACTAGCGTGGAGCTGACTGCAGCTCCCTGCGGCACAGGGTGTGCCCGAGGGGCTGCGCGATGCCAAACCCTGTGCCGCGGGTCCTGCGGTTCCTAGTTTGATGGACAGCTGAGTATTTAGGAGGTCAGCTCATCTGAATCCAAGAGGGTTTTTTAACAGCTCTTGAGCTGTTCAATCTCCCTTCTCCACCCCAGAATGCTGTACTTGAGAACTGTCTCATGTGGGGTTGACTAGAGTCATAGATGGTGCTAAGTGAGAAGATTTTGAACATTTCGTCCTTGGATTTGCAGCCTGAGCAACATTTCCTTACCAGCTTTAGGTGCAATTGCTGTGGATTTAGTCAAGCAGAAAAATGGAAACATCCTGGTAAATCTAACTGCCAAAGTTCTTTAGAGATCGTCTGAATTTGGACTCTGAGCCTTGTGCACTGGAGCTCAGTCGGTTGTCACTTCATGTGTGGGATTAAGTTTGTTGAGCTGGAAGCCACTCCTTTTTAAAGGAAAGACAGATTGCTGGAGCCATGCTCTGGGTAGAGTACCTAGAAAAGGGAAGGGGAAGAGGGAAGCTTGGCAAAACAAGCATTTGCTGTGGTCTCTGCTCCGGGACACTGGAAAGGAAGGTTAAACTTGGCACAGATTCAGACCCTTTGGCATATGCAGGGTTTTGAGCAGGACTGAAATCAAAGTTTTATCATGAGAATTGCAAAAGATCACTGTACCGAATGGTAAAGAGACAGAGCATTGTTAGAAAGGGAGAAATAGTATTGACTGGATCATCTACCTGCTGTGAACTGGCAAGAAAAACATTTTTGTGCTGGTTTAAGAGTGCACATTTTGGGAGTTTGCTTTGAAACGGATATTCAAGGCTTTAAAAACCTTTGTAAATCCTACATCTTGCTTTAAAAGTGCTGTGCATACTGGTATTTAATTGTCATTATTTATTGGGCTTTGAAATGGACTGTGTAATTATACAAACCTTTTTTTTTTTTTTTCAGTTATGACATGCACTGATTATATCCCAAGGTCATCAAATGATTATACCTCACAAATGTATTCTGCAAAGTAAGTCTAAAAAGTATTATTGAATTCTGTAACTCTTACTTCTTTCTGAATTAACCATTGCTGAAGCTGATGGAAGTCACCATCAGTGACACCAACAGCTTCAGTGGCTGTTGTTTTATGCTCACAAGGATAAACGAGCCCTTTCAAGTAATGAGCAACATTACGCTTGTTGAGTAATGCCCGTAATATTTGAGGAATAAACAAACTGGACATAGGAGGAATGTAAGATTTTCTCATCATTCACCACGTTTGGGGATCTTAATAGTTCTTCCCATTGCAGCACAGTAGACCTTAATCCCCCATGCTTGCTTTTGTATGGTCTCCTTGTGTGTTCCAGTCATTTAGACACGTATTGTATTAGCTTTAGGATTGAGTGTTGTGAGGCACAGTAAGTGAAACTAATTGCTCGTGCGTGGAATGGGGAGTTTCTTCTTGCTCTGTCACCCTGCCGTCCCAGTCCTGGAATAAACATTGGTGCTCTGGCATCAGGGAGGAGAGAGTTTCTCCTGGTGTCACCGCAGGAACCAGCAGCACGTGTATAACCAAGAGGCTGTGGTCTGGGGAAACACGGGTGGGTTATTACGCTAAGGACACGTGTCAGCGGGTGTTGTTTCTTCTTTCTAAACTGTTTTTTTTAGGTGTCTTCTGGTTTGGAGGCTGAAAAGTACAGAATGTAAATAGTTCTTTTTTTCACTTTTATTCTTTCTTTTTAATAAGGCCGTATGCACATATCCTTTCTGTACCTGTATCGGAAACAATGAGCCCGTACCCTGGTCAGACTCAGTACCAAGCACTGCAGCAATCTCAGCCCTACACCATCTACCCCCAGACCACCCAAACCTACGGACTACCTCCTTTTGGTAAGAAGCAACTTTTCAAAGACTTCTCCTTGCCCGCAGTTACCATCTCATGTCTCATTAAAAAGCCAATGTTAAGTTTCAGCAGGTGTCCTGGAGAGAAGAGTTTGTAGCAGAGTGCATCCCTAACTCAAATTGTAGATCGATACTGATCTCTAGATGGGACTTCATGTTATAAAATACTGTTTCTTACCAAGCTTTTTTCCTGGCCGTTCATGTGGATGTCTCCTCATGAAGCTTGCCTTCCCTGAGCTTAGTTTGGGATCATCATTTTCTCCAGCTGTGGTACAGCTGCGTTTGGGTGGGTTCCTTGTCAGTGAATCACACAAGACCCCAAACTACAACATCTCTGCTGAAGGTATTTTTCCTTTCCTTGTTGCCTGTCAAGATCGATCAATTGTCTTTCATCACAAGAAGATTCCATGTTAAAATGTCTCCGTGATTACCAGGCAAATAAGTTTCTTAAGTTGCTCTAACCCTTGCGACCTCTGGTAGCCATTCCAGGCTTTGCAAATGCTTGAAGAGTGAGAGTCCTCTTTAACTGAGCGGCTAAAGGTCGACGGTGGGGTTTGAGCTGTTCACCCTGTGCTTGCTTTATCGTGCCTGGAGGCAGAGACACCTCTAGGGTGTTGTTCTGGTTTAGAAGATTTTCACCATCTTTTTCTGTGATGTATAAAGGGAGTTGAGGGTGAGTAGTGCAGACAGAAAAAAAATCTAACTTCAGAGTGGGTGCCTCGTCTTTCCTTGTACTCTGTGTATTGAAGTGTCAGGCGCTGGGGTAAAAAAAAACCACAATTGGTTATCCCCCCACATGTAGGAATTTTTATAACTCATTATTAAAACTTAACATTTTAACTTCTCTTTAAATTTTTCATCTTGCCCTGCTTGATTTCCTATGGAAATATTGTATAATGTCGCCAGCTCTCAAAACTGCCTGGTGGCCTCTTGCAGATTTATGTCTGGTGCTGCAATCTTAGTATCTTAAGGTGGAAAAGGATGAGGATTTTTCCTTCATGTGAGAAACTAGATGTCTTTGAGTTAAATGAGCAACGTTTATGTCTTTTGTCAGCTGTTGACAGAGCAAGGTCTTTTATATAAATTACAAACCAATTGATTTGTTGTGGTATTTTTCAAAGTTAGTGTAGAAATGATAATACAACTGAGCTCAGTTTTATTAGACAGAAGTTACATTATTAATACTGTTTAAAGTAATATTGCACAAATGGTTATCTTTATGAGAAAGGTTGATATGTAAAACAAATCTACATAATTTTTTTTTCATAAACACACAGCTAGGATTTATGAAGAGGAGTTTTCTTGTGGTTGAGGGATCCTTGGGAAGAAAATTACAGTTTTGTAGTAACTGGGACAGAAGGGCTTGATTAAACGATATCGCCCGCTGTGCTGCCATCCAATGGGACCTGGACAGGCTGGAGAGCTGGGCAAAGGGGAACCTCATGAAGTTCCATAAGGACAAGTTTAGATCCTGCATCTGGGGAAGAATAACCCCCGGCACCAGGACAGGTTAGGGGTTGTTCTGCTGGAAAGCAGCCCCATGGAGAAAGACCTTGGAGTTCTAGTGGACAGTAAGTTGTCCATGGGACAGCAACGGGCCCTTGTGGCCAAGAGGCCAATGGGCTCCTGGGGAGCATTAACAAAAGTGTGTCCAGCAGGTCGAAGGAGGTTCTCCTGCCCCTCTGCTCTGCCCTGGGGAGACCACACCTGGAATACTGGATCCAGTTTTGGGCTCCCCAATTCAAGAGAGGCAGGGATCTACTGGAGAGAGTCCAAGGGAGGCTACGAGGATGATGAAAGGACTAGAAGGTCTCTCCTATGAAGAGAGACTGAGTGAACTGGGGCTGTTTAGGCTTGAAAGGAGATGGCTGAGAGGGGATGTTATTAATGTCTATAAATACCTGAAGGGTGGGTGTCAAGAGGAAGGGGACAATCTCTTTTCTGGGGTGCCCTGGGGTAGGACAAGGAATAACAGGTGGAACGGCTGGAAGCCAGGAGGTTCCACCTCAACAGGAGGAGAAACTTCTTTGCTGGGAGGGTGATGGAGCCTGGCCCAGGCTGCCCAGAGAGGTGGTGGAGTCTCCTTCTCTGGAGACTTTCCAACCGCCCCTGGCTCTGTTGCTGTGTGGCCTGCCCTGGGTGCTCCTGCTCTGGCAGGGGGCTTGGACTCGATGATCTCTAGAGATCCCTTCCAACCCCTGACATTCTAGGATCCTGTGATTCTGTGATCTCGTGTGTCCTGTGTTAATTCTGAGCTAGATTGTTCTGACTGATCACTCGAATACCATAAAATGGGAGTTTTGCAGGGTGTAAGTGTTGGGCTGCTGTGTCAGACTCTTCAGAGCAGTAGGATCATTTGGGTGGCTGTTGGTATTTGCTGCCTCTGCATTTGTAGCTCAGCAGCCCCCACTAAGATTCGAGTATAACTCTCATTTCAGAGACTTAACCCCAACCAGCTCTCCCCACCAGCTGCCATGACGATGGTCTCAGGATTTTGAGTGGAGAAGGACCCAGCTGACTCCGTGTTAGGTGTCCTGGGCAGCCGTAGGTCTCTGCATGTTGTGTTTTCTGAGCTGCCTTCATTCCTCCAGGAGAGCTTTTCCCTGGAAAGCTGAACCAGTGCAGAGAAGTCTGATGCCGCGTCCGTGCCTTAGTCTTCAGTTGCCAGTGCAGTTTTCTGCCATGTTTCTAAACACATTTCTCGTCCGTTTGTCCGATTGTAGTGTGGGGTGTTGTCACGATTGCCTGTTCCCTACAAACGGTGCCCAACCCCGTGTTACCTTTGCTGGAACGTACTTCTCTGCCCTGGGTGCCTGCACATTGGTTTCAGTGCCTCGTTGCACTGATTTTTGCTGTCTGAACAGTGCCTGGTGGTTTCCTTTACTTCATTTGTTTGGTGTTTATTGATAGTTTGTTGTGGACGGTGCACTAAGGCTGCTTTCTGTGTCCTTAGGTGTTTCACTATGTTGTGGGTTGTTTTTTTTTATCTTTTTAAAGGCAAATATGTGTAAATATGTGGCACACTCCCTTGAAGCGTTAGGCCAGGATGTTTAAAAAGGTGTTCTGTATTTAGTTCCAAAACTTGTAGGGTGAGGGAGGCTATAGGATGTTTCTGTTAGTGTTTTGTGCGTGTTTTGTTGGTGGTTGTGCTGGTGGCTGTATTGGGTCGGGTGGAGTTTGGGTTTTTTTAATCCAGAAGTTCTAGAATTCAGGGGTACTTAGCTGCTTCAGTGTTACACTCTGAATGTAACGGTAGAAATTCTTCTGAAGACCTAGGAAAAAGATCAGGAATTTCTATTAACTCATAGGAACTTCTGCCTGCTAACTGTCTTCTGAAATATATTCAGTTACTGAAATGTCTTGGTATGGATTTTGAGGTCTGTTATTAAATACTTGAATTTTTAATCTGAATTTAAGTGCTAGGAAGATGTTATAAGTCATATTTCCGGTAATGGAAGTTGTACAGGAGCACTGCCTGCTCCGTCGTAGTAGGAGGATGGACCTCACCTGGTGTGATGGACGGGTGGAGGGTGATAGTTGGAACATGCACAGTGCAGAGGAAATTTCGTAAGTTGTTTCAATTACAAAATCACTGAGCAAGTGGGGACTTGGCCAGCTTGGTCAGATGTTTTACCGGCACCAAAGGGCCTGTTCCAGTGGTCTTCATGACTTTCTACTGTGTATTTGTTCTTTGCCAAAAAGAAGCACCGAGAGTTACCCAGCTGAGGCAAAGCAGATGAATTTTAAGTATGAAATTCCAAGAAGCTGACAAACACAAGCACCGTCTCGAGATCACTCACGTCAGGATGCTGCTTTCAGGAAAGAGATGACCTTTACTCTTTCAGAGAAAGGATGACCCATGTTCCTGCCAATTTGTCACCTCTCCTGCTGTGATACTTTCTGCTGGTGTTTACTGCCTTGTTCTCCACGTGACATATGTGTGGTCTGGAGAGATTTTATTAAAGCAGCATTAAATTAAGAGCAGTAACACAGAAGCTACATCTGTGTGTCCGTAAGTCGGTGTTGGGAACGCTGTGGATGCGATGGTTTAACTCAAGAAAAACCTTAGGGTGCTGGATGGCCTGCGTGAGGCCTTCCCATGGAGGTACACGTGTCCTGTGACGTTCTCGTGCCCCAGCTGCAGTGCTGCCCTTGGGTGTGGAGGGCTCTCGTTCCCCCTCAGCCAGCGTCCTCGCTCGTCCCTGAGGCTGCGCTAGCTCAGAAATGGGGGCGTGTAGAACGAGAGGGAAGGACCCGTGCCACCAGGCCAAGGGTCTGCCTTGCTGTGTGGGCAGCAGACCGCCTCTGTATGGATTGGGGACAAAGAGACGGTCGTGGAAAGCAGTGGCTGAAAGATGCCTTCACACACGAGCTGAGTCACGTCCTGTGCTCGCATCCAGCCAACCCTGGGAACACCTCTGATGTGTGTGTATCTGACCTGGGGTCACACTCCTTGGGGTAATTATCCTCCAGCGTCTGGGCACTTCGGAGTGTCCTGTGACTGTCTCGTTGTGTTCTGTCTGCTCCTTGCCCATCTGTCCTGTCCTGTAAGGAACTGTTGGTTACTGTCCCCTCTAGAAACTGCTGACTTACTTGAAGATTGTGGCACTCCCTTTCCAGACTATACAAGAACAGCTGCTCCCACTCTCCTCAGAGGATCTGTTTCTCGTGTGTTGTATTCTAGAGTTTCTGCAATATATCTACAATCTTTCTGAAAAAGTTTCTCTTTTGTTTGCTAATTATCAGGGTTCTAGAGGTTTGAAACAGTAACAAAGACACGATTTGAGATGTGAAGAATCAGCCCCCTGGTGTGGCTGTATGTAGGTGAATGATTTCATTTGACTCCTAGGTGACTGTTTGAGCTCAGGGGTGTCAATGAATCAAAGAGCCGTTGCAGAATTTAATTCTGACAAAACAGCAGCGTGGAGCAAATTCTTGGAGTTCCTGCTTTAGTCCAGCTCTCTCGTGTCTTCTGCATAAGAGACTTAGAGCTTGTAGCCTGGGGCTTATCCAGCTGGAGCAGGTGGAAGGCTGCAGTTGGCTTTCTCAGCCTTGGTACTGGTGTTTTTTTAGGGGGGTAAAGGAGGGTGGTCTTTCTTCTCGCCCTGAACTTTGTGTCTAACTCCAAATGTCCTTTGTCCCTCTGCTTTGCACACTCCTGCTGTTTTTTTAAGTAGATCCTCTCAGCTGATTCCTGCTTTCTAACCAGGGCCAGGGAGAAATGCCTTTGACTTGACTGTACATCTGGAAACAATCAGAAACCTGAAGAGCCCTGAAGAACCGAACCTGAGCTACTTCCATCGGACGCAGTAGACTAGACCTTAACAGGGCACCTGAGATGAAACCACACCGCCTGTGTGTGCCTTGTACAGATGAATTGCAGTCCCTTTGCTCTCTCTGTACTTCCCTTAGTGATACAAATGCTTTCCAGAATGGCAGGAAATCAGAAAGAAACATTTAGACTTTTTTCCCCTGTTTTTTTGTTTGTTGTTGTTGGGTTTTTTTTAGCTCTATATTTGCTGTTGTCAGTCTGTGAAAATTACTGACTCGTGGCTTGTTTTAAAATACTCAACGCAATTCCCAGCGAAGTAGTGGAAGCGTTGACTTTGACCTTCACAGACCCCAGCTTCAGCCTCGCTGGGCCGTAGCTGAGGTCGTTTGCAGTGCTGCGCAACTCAGCCCAAACATCCGAAGGATTAGCAGTTCCTTCGTGCCAATGAATTTTAAATACGTGACGCTAACAGATTTTTAGTTGAAAGCTTTGGAAATTGGTCTTGTTGGTGCTTTTAATTTTCTCCTTTCCAGCCGGTTGTGTCAGCAGCTCTAATCCCTGCACAGCCTGACAGTCAGCACTTCCTAGTGCAGAAATTAAACATTTTTCCTGTGTGATTTGTTACTTACTCTTGTGACGAGCAAAAATCTAAATCTGAGGTAGCAGCATGCTCTTTGCTCCCAACATATTTGTTTGTAACCGGTCCAATTTATCCGATTCAGGTGCACTGTGGCCAGGTATGAAACCTGAAAGTGGTTTAATTCAGACTCCATCTACAAGTCAGCACAGTGTTCTTACCTGCACGACAGGGTTAACCACAAGCCAGCCCAGCCCAGCACAATATTCTTATTCCATTGAAGGTAACTTGGCATGGTTTTTATCTGCATCTCTCTCCACCTAATTGAGTCCAGATACCGCAAATAGAGAGGCTTGCATGCTCGGTCTTGGGTTGTGCATGCTTCTTGATGCTTTGCCTCTTTCTCTTTGTGCCTGTGTGTGTGTTGGGTTTGGTGTTTGCTCCGTACCTCTGGATGCACCAGGCTGGCTTCTTGGTGCCACGCTGATGGACTTCACAGGGTGAAGAGCAAAGGGGAAGGGGAGAGGAGACCAAGTGTTGTATTCCTGCATGCCTTTACTGGGAATGCTCTTGCAGCTCAAGTTCTTTGTTGGTGGTCTTTAGCTTGATGTCAGGAAATAGGCTGACATTGGATTTTTCTCAACTTTTTTTTTTTTAAATGACTTCTGGAGGTAGATGGCTCTCGTACATCCCCCACACCTTGGGTTGGTAGATCTGCTCCAAAGTGAATTTCTCAGTATAGAACTAGCCTACAAATATTCCAGCTGCTGCAAGTGACACATCTAAGAAGCCAGGTGCTGAATTTCATGAGCTCCCAAAGTGATGTTTAGGTGTAAATGTGCCACTTGGCCGAATAAAGGAATGTTGTTGATTATGGCAAATATGTGCAAATTTTTTTAGGCAGGGTTTTTGCTGTTTATGCTTGGGTGATGAATTGTGAAAATTTGTCTCTTTGTGTTTTTAAAAAACATTTCAAGAATTCTGAATCTATTTCTTGTGTGATATTTTTATAGAATAATTCAGGGACTTCAGGAGATCTTTAGTTCTGCCTCCTGCTCAAAGAAGAATTGACACTGAATTCGGAGCCAGGTTACTCAGGGCTTTATCCCTTTGAGTCTCAGAAACCTGTGAGGATGGAGATTTCACCAGTTCCAATGCCTGACTCTCATCATGGGGAAACCTTTTTTTCTTTTGTCGACTTTTCCATGTTGTGGCTGTTTCTCTCCTTCTCCTGCTGTGCACCTGCAAAAAGAGCCTGATTCTGTCTTCTTGGCACCATCCGTGTGGGTACCAGCAGGCTGCTCCCAGGTCCCCTAGAAGCATCTCTTCTCCAGGCTGGACCATCCTGCTCCCCCCAGCTGCCCCTCACAGGGCCCGTGCTCCAGCTCCTTGACTGCTTTGGTGGCTCTTTGCCAGATCCATGGAATTTTATTAACATATTTCTTGTTCTTGAGACCCAAAACTGAATGTCATATCCAGATGTGGTCTAATGAGTGCAAAGGAAATCAGAGAAACATAGAATCATTTTTGAAACAGAATAATTTTTATTAAAAGAGACCTTTAAGATCAAGTCCAACCATTAACCCAGCACTGCCAGGGCACCACTAACCCAAGTCTCTCAGCACCACATTTCCATGGCTTTCAAGTTCCTCCAGGGATGAGGACTCCACCCCTGCCCTCAGCAGCCTGGGCCAGGGCTTTGCAACCCTTTCTGTGAAGAAATTGTTCCTCAGCTCCAACCTAAACCTCCTCTGGGGCAACTTGAGGCTGGTTCTTCTCATACTGGCACTTGTTCCTTGGGAGCAGAGCCCAACCTGCCCTGGTTCCAACCTCCTGTCAGGGAGTTGTGGAGAGCCAGAAGGTCTCCCCAGAGCCTCCTTTGCTCCAGGCTGAACAAGCCCAGCTCCCTCAGCCGCTCGTCACCAGACTCCTGCTCCAGACCCATCCCCAGCTCCGTTGCCGTTCTCGGGCCATGCTCCAGTGCCTTAATGTCCTTCTGGGAGTGAGGGGCCCAAAACTGACCCCAGGATTCAAGGGGCAGCCTCCCCAGTACCCAGTCCAGGGGGAAGATCCCTGCCGTATCCCTGCTGGCCATACCAATGCTGACACAGCCAGGATGCTGCTGGCCTTCTTGGCCACCTGGGCACATGCTGGGTCATCTTCAGCAGCCTGTTGGCCAACACCCCAGGTCTTTTTCCACCAGGCACTTTCCAGCCACTCTTCCAAAAGCCTGGAGTGTTGGCCTTGTTGAACCTCATCCCACTGGCCTCAGCCCATTGATCCAGCCTGGCCAGATCCCTCTGTAGAGCCTCCCAGCTCCGAGCAGATCAACACATCTGCCGTAGTCTGTGTCATCTGCAAACTTATTGATGGTGCCCTTGTCCAAGTCATTGATAAAGACATTAAAAAGAACTGGCCCCGGCACTGAGCCCTGGGGACACCGCTTGTGACCGGCCACCAGCTGGATTTAACTCCATTCACCACCACTCTCTGGGCTCGGCTGCTCAGCCCATCCTTTATCCAGTGAAGAGCACGCCCATCCAAGCCATGAGCAGCCACTTTCTCCAGGAGGACGCTGTGGGAAGCAGTGTCCAAAGCTTTGCTCAAGTCCAGGTGGACGCACCCACAGCCTTTCCCTCAACCACTAAGCGGTCACCTTGTCACAGAAGGAGATGGGGTCAGTCAAGCAGGACCTGCCTCATAAACCCGTGGGCTGACTGGGCCTCATCGCCTGCTTGTCCCAGATGTGCCACGCGATGGCACTCGGGGTGATCTGCTCCATAACCTGCCCCGGCACCGACATCAGACTGACGGGCCTGCAGTTCCCCGGATCCTCCTTCCAGCCCTTCCTGGAGATGGGGGGCACATTTTCTAACCTCCTGTCAACCAGGATCTCTTTGGTGAGCCAGGACTGCTGATGGATGATGGCAAGGGGCTTGGTGAGCACTTCCACCAGCTCCCTCAGTACCCTTGGGTGGATCCCACCTGGCCCCACAGACCTGGGTGTGTCTGAGTGGTGTAGCAGGTCGCTGAGCGTGTCCTCTTGGATTATGGAGGCCTCATTCTGCTCCCCATCTGTGTCTTGCATCCCAGGGGGCTGGCCACTCAGAGGACAAGTGGTCTGAGTACTAAAGACTGAGCCAAAGAAGGTGTTCAGTACCTCAGCCTTCTCCTTATCCTTCGTCACTCCCTCCACATCCAATAGAGGGTGGACATTCTTCTTGGTCTTCCTTTTGCTGTTAGTCCAATGTATAGAAACATTTTTAGTTGTCTTTTATGGCAGTAGGCAGATTAAATTCTAGTTGGGCTTTGGCCCTTCTATTTTTTTCCCTACAGAGCCTCACAAATCTTTGTATTCTTCCTGAGTTTCCTGCCCCTTCCGCCACAGGCCACAGACTTTCCTTTTCTTCCTGAGTTCCAGCCAGACCTCTCTGCCCAGCCAGGCTGGTCTCTTCCCCATCAGCTCATCTCATGGCACACTGGGGCAACCTGCTCCTGTGCTTTTAAACATTTCCCTCTTGAGGAATGTCCAGCTTTCCTGGACTCCTTTGCCCTTCAGGACGGCCTCCCAAGGAGCTGTCAACCAGTCTCCTCAACAGGTCAAAGTCTGCCCTCTGTAAGTCCAAGGTGGCAGTTCTACTAAACCCCCTCCTTACTGCCCCAAGAACTGAGAACTCTACCATCTGATGATGGGTGTGCCCAAGACGGCCTCCAACCTTCACATCACCCACAAATCCTTCTCTGTCTGTGAACAGCAGGACGAGCAGGGAGCCTTCCCTAGCTGCCTCCCTCACCAGCTCTGTCAGGAAGTTCTCCTCCGCACATTCCAGGAACCTCCTGGGCTGTTTCCTCTCTGCTGTGTTGGATTTCCAGCAGACATAAGTGGAAGTCCCCCACAAGAGCAAGTGGTAGGGATTGTGAGACTTCTCCCCCTTCCTTCTAGAATATGTTGCCTGTCCCTTGATCAGTAATGGACTCCCACCACGCCATCTGCCTTGTTGGCCTTCCCCCTGATTCTTACCCATGGACACTCAGTCCCATCATCGCCATCATTAAGCTCAAGACAACCAAAGCACCCCCAACCATCCAGGGCCACTCCACCGCCTCTCCTTCCTGGCCCGTCCCTTCAGAAGAGTTTAGAACCATCCAATGCAGCTCTCCAGTTGTGCCATCATCCCATCATGTTTCCGAGGTGGCAGCTCTACCATAGCTCTCCTGCTGTACAAAGGCTTTTAGCTCCTCCTGTTTGTTGCCCACGCTGCCGGCACTGGTGCAGATGCACTTCAGATGGGCTACTGATCACGTCACCTTTTTGGGGAAAGAAGCCCAAATTCCCACCTGACCATTCCCAGATGCTTCTGTGGTTTCTGGCCCATCAATGTCCCGTCTGTCTTTGCTGTCCCAGGACACTCCATCCCCTACCTCCACTGGGATGGCAGACCCAAGGACCTCACCAGCACAGCCAGCCCACAAACATGCGTGTGCTGTCCCCAGGCTTGTCTCTAACGAGCCTGGTTTGATCCCTTTCTCCCTTTGAATCCCATTTAAAGCTCTTTGGATGACCTCTGCCAGCTCCTGTGCAAACATGTAAAGAGGAATAGCCCTTAAAAGGAGCAGTGCGTGGATTTTAGCCTGTCTGTCCCGGAGCAGAAGGCCCCGTGGACTGTCATGGTCCTGCCCCAGCTTGGCTCAGCAAATGGCCCAGCCTAATATTTATCCTTAATTTACTTTCCACATACTTTTCATGACCAATACAACATTAGAAATCCTACCTGCCTTCAAACACGGCTCTCCTCTAGGTGCTCCCACCGGCAGAAGGAATTGCAGTGTTTATAGCACCAGCTTGACTTGCCGAGGGTCAGAACCGGTTCTGCGTAACGTGGCCTCTGGCCGGTGTGCCAGGGATGTCCCGTGTAAATCCCTGGGGATCGGTGCGGTGACAGAGCCACCGTCAGGCCCCACTCTGCAGGAAGATTTTAAACCATTTGATCTGCTCTGCTGTGAGAATGTGCGATTGGAGGAGAGTTTCCCTGCAAGCTGCTCTTGGGAGGTGGGACGTCGTCACCGGAGTTGTGTAAATGCAGTTGTTTTTTCGAAAAACCTTTTGCACACTGGCAGTAAATTCCTGGTTCAGTTTTGCTGTTGCCTTCTCATCAAGTTAGCAAGCAGCCTGCTGAGGGGTCTGCTCAGTACTTGGGCTGAGGAAAGGGAGGTGGTGGAGAGCAGGAGCTGCAGGGGTAGACAAAGCTACTTCATTAGTAGTCTCTCGAAAATCTGCCTGTTCCCTCCAATCCAAAGAGCAGAGTGATGCACAGGCGCTGCCGTCCCGGCAGAGACGTATCTCAGTACGTGGATACGGTTTAGTCTGTGGATGCTGGACCGAAGTCGTGTGATATTTGGAACCCTGGTAAATTCACTGGGGATTCTGCTTTTTGTACTCACCTGAGCTGTGGCCGTGCTGGTTTGTAGCAGAGGTTCTTGGAAGCACTGGGAGCGGTGTCGGAGGAACGGCTGCTTCTTGCCTTGCCCCTTCCCTCCCTGTGAGAGCAAAGCAAAGCGGCCAAGCGAAACATAAAATGCATTAATGGCAATTTCCCTTCCCAGCACATCACCCAAGTTGAAACATCTTTGAAAACAACTGAAGGAAATCTGAATGGCAGGGACAGTGGGGATATAAGGTCTGAGGACGAGGTCTGGAAGTGGGAGAGAAAGATACGAGAAGAGCACAAGAGTCATGGCAGCTTCAAGGCAATACTTGTGTTTGCTAATCTTCGAAACCAGAGGCCATGAAGTGGTCCCATTTGCCTCATCAATGCCAAACATTTTTGCATGATTTTGGCCCATGCGCTGATAAAAGCAACCGACCCACAGTGAGTAAAGAATTGGTTCATCTGTGTAGTGGGAGCTGTTTGTAAAGATCTGTTGTGTAACACTGTGTAGGTAAAGGGTAATTAAAAAAAGAAATATTGGAAGAAGACCAGAGTTAAGATAAACGAAGTTCTTATGAGGGAATCTGCTTTAGCAGAATCCCGTCACTTGGAATCTTTTTTTCTTCCATTCCTTAACTTCCGTTACCTGTCTCAGTGGAGAAGCCTCCTCTTCAGAGCACTGCAGATGAGAATTGCTTTCTTTTTGCTCTCTGTGATAATCTTGAGAGAGGTGGTGGAATATCTTCTAGGTAGTTCATTTCCTCCAGCTTTATGGCAGGTTTGTTCTGCGTTAGCAAGGAGCTTTTCAGTGGAGCTGCTCTTCACAGTGCCCTGGCAAGTTACATTTTCTTAAGGTAATAACAGCCTCGATCATTCCCGTAGCATGTGGAGTTGGAAACTAATCCCTCTTCTGGCAGTTGCTTATGAGGAGTATCTGTGAGGGATACCTTCCATTTGCAGCTGTGCTTCTAGTAGCTGCATAGCTACTGCAGGTACTTGAGTATCTTCATTACTGTCAGTGCTGTCCAGTACAGCCTTTTCCCCTTTCTCTAGGTGTTCTTCCCCTGAAATTCCCTCCACTCTCTTTCTGAACCCTGTTGGGATGAGGGGATTCCCAGGGGCTAATTACTTACCTTGGTTTCTGCTTCCGCAGAGATGCCGCCCTTTGCATTTCTTACCTCTTGGAAATACCCTGTATTTCCGCTCGTCTTTAAGAGACTTCAGTTGGTTTTCAGCTTTTTTTGAGGCGTATTTTGAATCTATTCCTCTTTGCAGGAGCTGTTCACCAGGTAGTATCTGTGCTTGCCATAACACAGCGTGCACTGAGTAAGAGGTCGTGGTGGGGTCCATTTCCCTGGGGTAGAAAGACTGAAACTTCAGAAGCTTGAGTTCTTCTGTTTTGAGGTGAATTCCACATGGGCATTATTTGCAGAAAGTGAGGACTTTCCTCAGAGGGATGGTAAAATAGGTGATACTGGGGTTTCCTGCAAGTCTAAGTCTAAGATAAGCATCTAGAAGTGATTTTTTTTTTTTTTGTTTTATTTATGTGCAGAGAAAGAAGGTTTAGCAAAAGAAAATATTTCTTGGTGGCACCTGGTTTAGTACATCCTGATTTTGTCCGTGCTGATTTCATTGTTTGTTTTCACTAATCCTTGGAAGCCCCCAAACCCCATGTGGAGTAATTCTTAATGGAGTGATCTCAGTGGCTGTAAAACTCAAAATCTGCTAAACAATTGGTGTTCTCTCTAGCAGCCTCTTCTGTGTTTTGGAAGAACTGAATATAGGGATAGGAAGGGTATTAAACATCTTAAAATTCATACTAACAACTATACGTCTGCAATAATTTTTCCTACAAGCTGTTGACAAATTATTTTAGAAAGTCTCATCCAAAACAGTTGTAGTCTCACAGGGATGTGTGTGGGGGAGATAAGTTCTCTTTCTCCAGTAGGAAGCACCCTTTTTATACTATCAGAAATATTTTTACTGTTTCCTTAATTTTTTTTATTATCTAAGTGGACTAAATACGCTAAGTCAAATGCAGAGAAATTTTTTTTTATTGGAGCTGGTTTAAGCACATTCATTTCCATATTACTGATTTGGCCTGATTAATTTTCAGCTGCTACTAATTGAGCATAAAAATGGGATTGTTCTCTTCTCAAAACTTTTAGTAAAGATATGAAACCATTTTGATTATACTCCAGTTGCTTGGGAGGAAAGCGATGCCTGAAACATTTGAAAGTCCTGTGTTTAAGGATATGCTAGCTCTCCTTCCCTTCAAGCCCAGTTGAAATGTAACTGGTTTCAAAATACACCCCTGAACTCTTTTTTTGGCTGTTACAAGCAGAGTGCTGCTGGAAGCACAAATGCTTGCACATAAGCCTAGTACTTACTTCACAACTCGATTGGTCTCATCTCTTATGCTTTTCTAGAAGCATTTAATGCAGTAATTCTTCATTTTACAGCATCAACTACCAATGCTAGTCCAGTCTCTACGTCCTCAACTGTTATCAATATTTCCACGTCAGCAGTAGCCAGCATCTCACAGGTAAAACTTCTTCCTTGTTATGTTTATGTGCAACATCTCCTTCACCTTAGTCTGACAGGAGGAGGACAGATATTTGCATCACTTCAGATGGAGCACAATGGGTTCTAGAGTGATAGGACTCGGGATATAAGTCAAAGTCAGCAAAATTATTCTTGCTGTCCCTTCGACCGTGACGTTTTTCCTTTGGCCTTTGTGACAAACTCACTTCATCTGTTTGAAGATGTTCCCTCGTTTGCAGATTGGGTGATGAATCTTAAACAAGGTGCTGAGATCTCTGCAAGAGAGACAGTGGAGAAGAAACAATAGAACTATTTGGAGAACCAAACCTACAGGGAGGGTTATAGGTGGATGTTTTTTGACTGCCCTCGTTCTCCCTCAGCAAGAAAACGAAGACAGGTTGTACACAAACAAAAACACAAAACCCCCCAGTAAAGTAGGAGGTGCATTCTGGTGGGACTGCAGTAAAACAAAGTTAGAAAGCCCTGCAGCTGGCACAGAGTCCACAGAGAGTGTGACCTGCTGTGGGTAATACCTAATACTCTCAGCAGTTTGCTACCATTCTGGGTAGTCAGGTATACAAAGGAACCCTTCACTGCCACAGCTTTGCAGGAAGAGGTTATATAGGAAGTTTGGAAAATGGCACGGATGCACAAAAATCCTTGCGTGTTTATGCTGTTGCTTTTTGAGATGCTTTCATTAGCATAAACGTCCTTGGGTCTGTAAGGGGAAAAAAAGATTTTCATTCAGTAGTGCAGAGAGAGGTCCCCAGTTCACAAAGCCAGGTGGCTCTTGGAGGGAATGGGGAGGGCACAGCATGCCAGGAGAGTGTGACGTGCCATTGGGGGTGGCTGCTTTCAGTTCAAATCCTCAAGCACAGATTGAGGTGCTCAGTGATGTCCTCCTAAATGAGTAAATAGTCTTGGTAAATGGGTACCTTTCATCCCAGCATGCAGAATAACTACTTGCAGTAGCCAGGACGTGAGTAAAGGTTTGCTCTGTAGCTCTTGTGGCTGGGATTGCTCCTTCAGCCAGTGCCAAGGCCGCTTTCAGTCCCTGTCAGTACAGCCAGTCTCAGAAAGTAAAACGCAGGACAAACCCACGAATTCCAGAGCATGGACCGAGGGACTGATGTCCTTGGCAGCCACTCAGTACTCCCCTGTGACTGTCACATCAGTCGTAATTAATTTGGTTTTGAAGAAATGGGAGGCAGAGGAGTAACCTTGATTGCCGGCCTGCTGTCTGCAGGGCCTGCCTGTGCAGGGGCCACTGGGGAGTCGGGTCCCTCGGCCGTTTTGGCAGATGTCTGCCACATACAGAGAGAAAAAGAGCATAAAATCATACTCTGCTCTTGCTGGGATTTTTCTTGGACAGACATAAAAGTAATATGGGATGTTTTCTGAAAGAAGTGTCCTGTCACAACTAAGAGAAGAGAAGACGCCAGGAGGACCTTGTAACTGCCTTCCAATCCCTGAAGGAAACCTCCAGGAAGGCTGGAGAGGGACTTTTCACAAGAGTGTCCAGCGATAGGATGAGGGGAAATGATTTTAAACTGAGGGAAAATAGATTTAAACTGGATCTTAGGAAGTTCTTCAGTATGAGGATGGTGAGACTCTGGAATCGATTGTCCAGAGAAGCTGCGGGTGCCCCCTCCCTGGAGGTGTTCAAGGCCGTATTGGCTGAGGCCTTGAGTAACCTGCTCTAGTTGAGAGGTGTCCCTGCCTGTGGCAGGGGGGTTGGAACGAGATGATCTCTGAGGTCTCTTCCAGCCTGAGCCATTCTAAAATTCTGTGAACTAATCCTTTCCTCTGACAGGAATATCCTACGTACACGATCCTTGGCCAGAGTCAGTACCAGACGTGTTACCCGAGTTCTGGCTTTGGAGTCGTCACACCAGCAGAGAGCAACACCGAGAGCTCTGCGTTAGCGACGACTACGTATCCAACCGAAAAGCCAAACGCCGTGGTGCCAACGCGGACAGTGCAGAGACATTCCTCCGGTAATGGTTGGATCTTTAACAGGGTGGCTGCAAAATGCCTGTGCTAAACAGTGCGGTGTGCAGACATGGGGAAAAGCTTTTTCCAAAAGGTATTTGCAGCACCTTTGCACACTGGCCCGGACAGGACTTTTGCCTTCCATTGTCACATCTGACTGATGGGTGGAGTATTACGATGGGCTAGCCAAACTTAGGTGTTGGAAGTCTTACAATTCTGGACAATTTCCTGCTACAATTCAGGAAAAACCTACCACGTGCTCTGAATGTCCATGGGACAGGGAATTCCAGGGGTGACTTGAAGAGTTGCTGGCAGCAGCCCCCTGGGGACCATTGATTCTGTGATGTGTTGGGGCTGGGTGCTCACTTGGGCTACAAGGCAGCTGGTGATACCCAGTCTCCGTAGCTCCTGCTAGCTCCTCCCGTCCCACAGCCCGCATTTCCGACTACCCGACAGCCGAGGCATCACTGCCAATCCCACTTATGGGAGTCCTCCAGGACTGCTCTTGCATTTTCAAGAGCTGTAGTTTGGCTGTCACCTCTCTCCGAGTTGGTCCCTGATGTGCCATGGGGTACATCCTTTCCTGTCTCCTGCTTCATGTAAACTAGTTTTGAGATGCCCGCTGTTCGGCCGTGCTTTGCGTGTGAGCAGATCTGCGGCTGCACAGCGTTAAGTTCCCTGGCACTGGTCAGAGGGAGAAGATTTTAGCTGCTAAGAGAAGAAATTAAGAAAGTGGATTGAAAGGTTTAGCTGACTATTCTAGAGAAGTCACATCTCTGGCTGGCCTTTTCCACTAACACTGTGTCGTGTACCGACTGCAGTGGAGTGGACTCAAATCTCCACACCAAAAAGACGCTTTTCTAAACTTAGTAAGGACAAGAGCAAAAACTTAGTGTTTCTTCTGGTGTCTTATGCAAGGAGCTGTGAGATTCTTCCTGTGTTCTTGAACAGTTTTAAACTGAAATCTGCTGTCTGTTGCAGATCAGTAGGCTGGAAAAAAAAAGCAACAAACAAATTCCATTCATTTTTATTGATGTCCTGGGTCTAGCCAGGATGGTGTTAATGGGACAGCAACGGGCCCTTGTGGCCAAGAGGCCAAGGGGCTCCTGCGGGGCGTGAAGAAAACTCTGTCCAGCAGGTGTAGGGAGGTTCTCCTGCCCCTCTACTCTGCCCTGGTGAGACCACACCTGGAATACTGGATCCATTTTTGGGCTCCCCAATTCAAGAGAGACAGGGATCTACTGGAGAGAGTCCAAGGGAGGCTACGAGGATGATTCAGGGACTGGAACATCTCTCCTGTGAGGAAAGGCTGAGAGAACTGGGGCTGTTTAGTCTGGAGAAGAGAAGCCTGAGAGGAGATCTGATTCCTGTCTATAAATATCTCTGAGGGGTGGGGGTCAAGTGGAAGGGGCCAGGCTCTTTTCTGGGGTGCCCTGGCATAGGACAAGGAATAACAGGGACAAGCTGGAACCCAGGAGGTTCTACCTCAACAGGAGGAGAAACTTGTTTGCTGTGAGGGTGACAGAGCCTGGCCCAGGCTGCCCAGAGAGGTTGTGGAGTCTCCTTCTCTGGAGACTTTCCAGCTGCCCCTGGCTCTGTTCCTGTGTGGCCTGCCCTGGGTGATCCTGCTCTGGCAGGGGGCTTGGACTCGATGATCTCCAGAGGTCCCTTCCATCCCCTACCATTCTATGATTCTTCACAGCAGCTCTCCTGGTGTATTTTGGATTCACACCAGCAATTTGGCTACTTCTGAGCGGTGCTTGTACAGTGCCAAGGCTTTCTCCCTTCCACATCTCATCTGGGAAACAGGCTGGAGGTGAACGAGAGCCTAGAAGGTGACAGAGCTAGGGCAGCTGACCTCAGCTGACTCAAGGGATTTCCCATAATGTTCAGCAATAAAAACTGAATTAGAGGAAGAAGAGCAGGGTGGGATTTGGCTTCCAAAGTGGCGCTAGGAGATCAGCTAGGCATCCGCCTGCTTGTGGGAGGAGGTGAGTGATGCCTTTGCAGCACTTGGCCCAAGTCCATCAGTAGTACCTGAGCTCTGCCAAGTCCTCAAACTCATTCAGACAACCTGGAAGCAGGGATGGGTGGCTGCCAGTGAGCAAAGCATCAGTGAAGTTCCAGACCTCCTTCAGCTTTACCTCACGGGATGCTACAGACAGGGGATGACAAACACCACGAGTCAAGAACCTTGGTGCTTCAAGCACTTTCCCTCTTTAAGGAAGCACTTGGCCTCTAGTTGGGGTGGGCAGCAACAGATTTACCCATGAGAATTTTTTCTTCTTTGATGTTGAAAACCCAAGGAATTGTCCTGTTATTTCAAGGCGCTGACCAGGCAATGGCCGCGTTGTTAATGTTTTCAGTGCAGTTTCCTTAGCTCGTGAACTCTCCAGATTCACCATTTTGCATGAATTTTCATAGGAATTGCAATGTATTGTCTTCAAGACCCAGACTGAATTCAATCTCCTTCAAGTCTCCTGTGCCCTCTGCCTTCCCACTACAGTTCTGGTCCTATTTCTGAGCTAACTTACTTCTGCACATCTCTGGGATGTTGACTCTTCTGCCTGGGCTGTTAATAAAGGGTTCGGAAAGTACCTCCCATCATGGTCATAATATTCTGCACATCAAAGCATTGGAGATTTGTAATGTATTTATTTTTTTATGGTGGTGCTTTGCTCTTTGCTTGGGAAGGGTGTTCTCACCAGTAGCAGAACAGGCTCTGTAATGTATCCCCATCAGTCATGGCCATGGTGCTTGGCCAAGCCTGTGTCTCCAGGGCCAGGATCACTCCTGTTGTTCTTTACTAATTCTTGGATAGGCCAGTGGAGCTGCAGTGTAAGTCTGTCTCTGTCAAGGTTTTAGGGTCAGGGCTGTCCACTAGACCTGTAACAGACACTCTCTATTAACCCCTTTCCCTCCCCAAAGGGGAAAAGAAAGAGAATAAGGGAGAGAGAGATGGATTAGAAATAAAACCAAAACAGCTTTAATGAAAATAACGATAATAAAATGGGATATACATAAAACCAGCCGCTCCTCCCTGCAGGTGCCACCTCTTCCTTAGCCCACAGTGTGGGCTGCAGATCCAGCAGCGCCCTTGGTCTGCACACACCAGCCCTCGGCAGTAACTCTAAAGACGGAGCGTTATCCCTGCCAGGAGCAGAGAGTGCCTGTGGAAACACGCTGCGAACTGCACGCTGCAGGCACTTAGAAGAGACTGAGCTGAAAAGTAAAATCACCAAACAGAAGCTGTTCTGTTCTCACTCAGACCAAGAGAGTCTGTTTCACAGTGAGCACAGGGTGGATTTGTGTGTGTTTAACACACTCCAGATAACTCTGTGCACTGTCTGTGGTTTACCTGTTGGTCCAAGGCTTGCAGCGGCACAGGAGTGAGCAGGGCACGTGGAGATGGGAACAGCCTGCACTGGGTAGTGATGCTTGACACAAAAGGCATTTGACTAGTCCAGGAAATCTGGGAGGAAGAAGGACCATTAAATATTTTCCTTTGTAAATTCATTTCCAGCTGAGGGTTTCTGCTGCTCTCTCTCGAAACAATTGAGTAATAAAGCAGTTCCAGGGCACTGAGACATCTGAGAGTTACAGGCCTCAGGATGGAGGGTGCTCTGTCTTTGGCTTTGTACTTCAGGCAGGATGCAGTGAATAGCTCAGTCCTGGTGGGCTGAATTGAGGTGCCAGAGCTGTTTTGAAACGATGGGACAAAGAAGTCATGTTTTACATTCTAGTAAGGGTTCAGCTACTACATCAATAAAGCAAGATAACATCTTATCTTTTGCAGAGGAGGCTTGTAGCCAAATGCTCTAAGCTTTATATTGGTGTTTGTTTTGAGACATGAGGAGGTGAGAGCTGTGTGATTTCTTTCTTCTAGGAGATGCATCCACAAGTCCTTCATTATCAAGAGCAACAGCAAGTAAAGAGTTAGATGAGCAGGCAAGAAAAAACATCCCTGGGAAGAACAGGGGGAAGAGGAAAGCAGATACTTCCTCCTCACAGGACAGTGAGCTGGAGGTAAGTAGTAATCTTGTTTACTACAGGTAGCATTGCAGAATATGGTAAAAATATGGTGGTAAAAGTCCTCCTCACTTTTTTTTGTCCTGTCTCCATGGAAATGGAAGGAGATCATAGAATCATAGAATAATTTGTGTTGGAAGAGACCTTGGTCATCTTGTCCCACCCCCCTGCAGGGAGCAGGGACAACCGCAACTAGAGCAGGTTGCTCAGAGCCCCATCCAACCTCCCCTGCAATGGTTCCAGGGATGGGGCAGTGACCACCTCTCGGGGCAACCTGGGCCAGGCTCTCACCACCCTCAGCGTCAACAGTTTCTTCCTTCTCTCCAGTCTAAATGTCCCTTGTTTAGTTTAAAGCTATCACCCTTTGTCCTATCACAACAGACCCTACTAGAAAGTCTGTCCCCATCTTTCTTATAAGTATTGAAAGGCTGCAATAAGTTCTTCCCAGAGCTCTCTCTTCTTCAGGCTGAACAACCCCAACTCTCTCAGGATTTCCTCATAGGAGAGGTGCTCCAGCCCTCTGATCATTTCTGTGGCCTCTTCTGGACCTGCTTCAACAGGTCCATGTCTTTCCTGTACTGAGAGATAATTTGGGAGATTCATATGACCATGTTATCTGAGAGCTGGCCAGAAGGAGTTACTCAGTAGTCCTTGACAAGCATCACTTAAACACTCCCTGGAACCATAGTGGTGTCAATGGAGGAGACATCTGGATGTCTCTAGTACAAGCTCCTGCTCAGGGCAGGACCGTCCCCAGCACTAGAACCATGACTTTGTCTAGCTGAGCCTAGACAACCTCCAAGGTTGGAGGTAGTGGGCCTGTTTGTTGATATGTCCCAGGACAACATTTTCTCCTGGGGAAGGAGGTTTTCTCTTTCCAAATGGAATCTCACAACCTGCAAATTTCCCCTTTTTCGATGGCACTTTTCTATCTGCTGCTACTGAGAAGATGTTGTCTTCCTCATCTTTGCAATTCCCTTTCAATTAGTTGTGGTCTGCTATTAGATCACCCTTAATCTCCTCTTTGCCAAGATTAACCATCATAGCTCCCTCAGCCTCTCCTCTAGGCTGCTGGCCATCTCGCGACAGCCTTTGGCTGGCTGCTCTCTAATTTCCTCACATGAAGTCTGTTACTTCACAGAATCACAGAGTTGTTGAGGCTGGAATAGACCCCTGAGATCATCAAGTCCAGCCTGTGACCTAACACCCCAACACGGCACTAAGTGCCACATCCAGTCTTTCCTTAAACACCTCCAGAGACGGCGACTCCACCACTTCCCTGGGCAGTCCATTCCAGTGTTTAATCCCCCTTTCTGTGAGGAAGTGCTTCCTAATATCCAACCTAAACCTCCCCTGGCGCAGCTTCAGGCCGTGCCCTCTCCTCCTGTCACCAGTTGCCTGGGAGAAGAGCCCGACCCCCACCTGACTACACCTTCCCTTCAGGGAGTTGTAGACGGTGAGAAGGTCCCCCCTGAGTCTCTTCTTCTCCAGGCTGAACACCCCCAGCTCCCTCAGCCTCTCCTCATAAGACTTTCCCTCCAGTCCCTTCCCCAGCCTCGTCGCTCTCCTCTGGACCTGCTCCAGCACCTTAAGATCTTTCTTGGAGTGCGGGGCCCAGAACTGCCCCCAGGACTCGAGGTGAGGCCTCCCCAGTGCCCAGTACAGGGGGAGCACATACGTCTGGAACTGGGGATGCAGCCTGAGGTGACATTCCCAGTGCCAAGTAGGGCGAGACGGCACCTTCCTTCTATCAGCCGGGCACACTCAGTGTTCTCCAGCACACAGTGCATCTTATCCACAGGGAGAGAGTGCTGCTGGCTGGTAGTGCCCCTCATGTCCTCTGCACCCTCCAGCTCCTGCCAGCCTGCACCAATACGAGGCATTATTCTATCCCTCATGCAGGACCTGCAGTTATTGAGCATTTTCTAGTTCCTGTTGGCTCAGTTCTCAAGTTTATCAAAGTCCTTCTGTATTGGAACTCTGCTGTTCCCCCTTATTTGTCCTAACAAGGTGTCTTCGATACCAAGGTCATTTACCTGGTGCTCTCCAGTTCACAGACAGTAAACTTCTACCTCAGCAGGGCTCTAAAGTTCATTAGTGCTCGCAAGTTTTTCCTTTTATACTTATAAAATCAAGAGCAGCTTTTGAAACAGTTTGACCAAGAGAGCCTTATTCTGAGCACATAGCTGCGCTGTAGCAGTTCATCAACAACTCCCCCGCAGGAATCTGGAAGAGTTCAGTGGTGTGCTCAGCCTGTGAGGTGAATACTGTTCGTATCTGTGAAATGCATACTGCAAGTAACCATAAAATTAACCCCAAAATTAACCTGAAAACTTGCTCCTTTGTTGTAGCTCAGCGCTTTGAATATCTCAACTGTAATCTGCTTTTATTCTTTACTCAGCGAGTGTTTCTCTGGGACCTGGACGAGACCATCATAATCTTCCATTCCCTTCTCACAGGGTCTTATGCTCAAAAATATGGCAAGGTAATATTGTCTTTTCTGTGGAAGGGAAGCCGTATCTGTCATGCAGAATTAAATGTTAAACTGGCAAAGCAATAGAAAATGGTAATTTTTTTTTTAAATGTACAAGGTGATACTTTTAACTTGTTGGCAGTTTGGGAGGGGAAAGGACACCGAGTTCGGCTTCATACAGAGCTAGGGTATGGACGTCGTAAACACTTCCCTTCTGATGAGGCTTAAAATGGCAAACTTGTTTTGCCATCGTTGGCAATTAGTGAGGTCACAGCACATAGTGAAATAGTTTTTTTTCCTCTTTTAAAATACATTGAAGATTTTTGAATGTTTTATTTGCGTTGCCTCTGAAAATGCGTCGGTCCCTCTTACGCGGTGCTGAAATGTTTTGTTACATTCTGGATCCAGGTATTATTACCAGACTGTGGATTTTTTTTTTTTTTAATTATTGAGCTATTTAGAATATTAGGGAAATTGCAGTTCACATCACTGAATGCAGATGGAATTATATCAGGCTTGATAAACAGTGGAAACTGTGCAGTGTAACTGAGGAAAAATGTATCACCATTTGCTCCTGCCTGTAACTGCCGTGAATTTACATCTTCTCTTTTGTTTTTTTTTTGGCAGGATCCAACTCTAGTGATTGGCTCGGGTCTGTCAATGGAGGAGATGATTTTTGAAGTAGCTGATACTCACTTGTTTTTCAATGACTTGGAGGTGGGTGGCAAGCGTTTTCAAAAGGCCCAACTCCGCGTGCCCGGTTAGAATTACGCTGCCCTGCTTGTGAGGGTGGTTGTGCTTCAGAGCCACTTAATGCTGAAACATCCCAGTCTGCCAAACCGGAGCGGATCGAAGCACAGTCAAACCAAAGAGGTGTGCTCTGCTAACTGAGGCAGGCATTCTGCAGCCTTCTAGGGTCAGCAGCTCTCTTAGCTCCGATGGGTTGGTGTCTGCTTTGCCTTGTAAGTACCTTCTGGGCGGGTAAGCACTTTGCTTTTACTGATCCTGGTTTGAAATGGACACCACAGATGTGGTGAAAAAGGTGACCTTGAGCATGTCAGTTCTCAGGGGCTTTGACTAAGCCAAGGACAATACAACTTGTGCGTCTCAGGCAGTGTCTCAGTAGGTTACACCGGCTGCGTAACAGCCGTGAAGGATGCGCTTCCACAGACGAGCACGCTGTGCACACAGAGGCCCCGCAGCACCCTCTGTTTTTCTTTCTCGTGAGCTCTCTTTGCTGCTGTCCCGTTTCCATCCTGCTTCAAGAACTTCTGATCAGCTCCCATCCTCTTCCAGGCCCAGTATTCTTTGCCAAATTGAATACATCACGCTGTTCTGCACCACTTCCACTAAAGTTGAACCTGTATCTTTGCTTTGATCTTGGCAACTCCCTCTGCTGTGCTGTGACACGTTGTCAGATAGTCGTGGACACAGTAGTGGAATCCATACAGGAAGGTGTGATGTTATCCCAGAATCTGGAATTAAATGGTTGGAAATAGCAAATCTCTTGACTCAGGTGATCTTTGATATGAGTTCACAAATGAACCTAATTTGCAAAGTTTGCAGGACCGGTTAGAAGCTTAGGAGGATTGAGTATGAACAGTGAACAGTTGACTGTGGATGTATCGCTGATGTACATCGTAGGGAAAACAAGATGGTTTCGTTAATGCAAATAGAAATTTAAATAAGGTTTCTGTTTGTGGCTGTGAGCTTTGCAAAGGTGGTCACGACAGTTACCTCACTGCTCCAGAAACCCAAACAAACCAACCAACAGATACAGTCTCTTGTGATGGAAGGGTAGTCATTGGTACATCAGCTGTGTGATCAACAACCGCACTCACTGCTCTAGGTGTGGGTTGGTAGCAGCAGTGGGAAATTCTGGAAAGGAGCAAAAATTCCCTTCTTGTCCAAAGGTATTTGCAGTTTATCTCCAGGTTAAATCAGCTGTGCTAAGCATCACTCCAGGATTTGTGCTGGGACTCTGATAACAGAATTGACGGTGGTGTTGGTGAAGTGGAATGTCAGTACTTGAGCAGATACAGCAGGTTTGGGGGGATTTTTGGTTTACTTTGCTTTGCTTTTGTGAAATGGCAAAAGGGTTTCAAATGACAAGTGAGCTTTGAGTCCAGCCTGGTTAGTGAGCGTTGAAGTTCCTGTGTTGCAGACAACTCAAAATATCATGGAAACGTGCTTTTTTCAGACTTTTCTGGTATTTCAAACCCCAGTCTCGAGAAGGACCTATAGGTGCTGAGAAGTAAAACCTAGTGCTGGAAGACAGAGCTACCAGGAGCTGTGTGTAGGTTTGTGGAGGCGGCGTGGCACAGCTCCTTGCTGTTGGGAAACGTGGGGGGATTGGTTTACATCACACTTTCTTCAATCTGCAAACTTCGGTATGTTTCTGGATCACAACAATGTGACTTTTTTTTTTTTCTTATACAGGAGTGTGACCAGGTGCACATAGAAGATGTGGCATCTGATGACAACGGGCAGGATTTAAGGTGGTGTACCAATGAGTGCATGAAATGTATAGATGGTGTGATCTGGTTTCTATGGGAACTTCAAACCCAGCTGGGGTTAGGGGAGGAAGGCCAGCGTTGGGTAGGGGATGAAACATAGCGAACAATGTTTGTTTGTTGGGTGGTATTTCTTTGAAGATCTACAAAACATGAAGACTTTCAGAATTACGATATGAGTTCTGTTGTCTGCTGTTGAATATTGCCTGTGTGCTCAATGACATGTGACGATGGGGAACCACCCTCCAAATGGCATGTTCTTGAGAGTCTCCCTGTGCTTTACGTCCCTCTGTGAGCTGATGGTGCTCGTCAGGTGGGGTGGGGGTAAGTGTTCTGCTGCCTTAATGAGCTGAACTGGCTCATGGAAGGGCTCAGAGAAGTGCCTGTGTCAGGGGGAAGGTGGTGAAGCAGGACCTGCTTCCTGTGGTCACCGGCTGGTGTAAAGCAGCTCATCTGCTTGGGGAACTGCAGCTGCGACGCAAAGACACGGATGTTGTTTGGAAGGTCCCGTGCTGGAGTTATCCCTGCAGGGTGAGAAGGTGGTTAGTGGGAAGGATGCTCTTTATCGCAGAGTGAGCAGGCAAAGAGCCAAGGAAGGTTTTGTAGTGGAGGGTGTGAAAGAAGAGGTGAGTCAGCACATCTCAGTACCAGCAGCAAATGTAGCTGGCTATCAGAAGGTGTTTGCCATACGAGTTACCTGTCTCCACTGTTAGGGTGCAGTGGTGCTTGTGCAGAGTTCCTCTTCTAAGTGCTTTCTAGTTGCTGTCAGAGCTAAAGTCTGAAACCTCACTGGAAAAGCTGCGGTGACTGCTGTGGCTCACCTAACAGGTCTGCTTTTCTGCAACAGCAACTACAACTTCTCCACGGACGGCTTCAGTGGCTCAGGAAGTAACACGAATCACAGCTCCTCAGTTGGTGTCCAGGGTGGGGTGGACTGGATGAGAAAACTGGCCTTCCGCTACCGCAGGGTCCGGGAGATCTATGACAAATACAAAACTAACGTTGGAGGTGAGTGCTCGCCGGCACCGCTGTCTGAGCACCAACCACAATCTGCGGTGCCGGGCTCTGTCCTTCCTCAGAGCTTTTGCTTTTCTGGATGTTTGCATGTGAAAAATAACCATTCTCCTGGTGCTAAATGGGATCCAATCTCTGTGGAATCTAAGAGGATGCATCTTGAATGGCTGCTTGGCGTGGCTGTGCGCTCCAGGAGTTGTCACGTAGGTGGGGATGGGCAGTCGATCCTGTGTGGCCAAGCAAATTTTGGTGCACGCACTGTCCCTTTGCTAATTTGGTGTGAAAGGCAGCCTGACACTCTGCTTAGAACAGGCCTAAACCACTTGCATATGATGGTGCTTAGGAGGTCTTTTCACTCGTGTCTTCACAAAACCTGTCTCATCCATCGCCAGGAAATACAGCATTCACCCTTCTGGCTCTTGTGCTTATAGTCTGACAGGACATCTCTACTGTCTGGTCACAAAGCCACTTAAAATCTTTTTGTTTTGCTTCCTTTCCCATGCCAAAGGAGTAATAATGATGCAAACCACAGATACTGTAGATAAATTTTCTGTTTAGTCTGAATCTTGGCATTGACCTCCCTGGGAAAGGGGTGCTGCTGGAGCAGCTCACCTGGCAGGGTGGTGGGTTTGAGTACCCTTTGCCTACACAAAAAAAAACTTGAAAGAATGTTTTCTTGGACACACTTTCTAAAAACCAGGTGCTCAAAACTATAGCTTTCAGTCTTCCATCCATCCATGTAAGTCTGCATTTCAGTATCCTGCAATTACCTCATTTCCAGTAGGGATCAGACCACGATTCCAGGTCTCGCATGTGGGAAACCTGCATGCAAAGTTTTTCGGTACCTGTCTAGAGCCCCATGGAAAAGCAGTTGTCAGTGGGACCCACGATGGGTCCCTCCATGGCCCCCTGGTTAGAGGACTGGTGCACTTCAGGGTTGGATGAGGTGAGGAGCTCGTACATCCTGGCTGAGAGTTGGGTAGAGAGAGGTTCAGACTCAAGGAGCTCCTCTCTTCTGTTTACTGATGGGAGCACATTTGAGTGTATGGGCTCCATTGCCGGCCACTTCTAATTCAAAACCCGGTGCGAGAAGATAGGTAAAATAATAAACAATATGAGGACTGAAAAAAAAAAAGGATTAAAAAAGATATCTAAAAGGGATTAAAGTGGAAAGGACCCTTGGGAAGTCAGAGATGGTGACTGCAGGAGTTCCCTCCCCTGCTGTCTCCGGCCTCAGATGCCTTTGGCTGTGAGTGCTTTGTACGAGGGGATCACATTTTGTCGTGTGTGTCCTGGGAAGTGGTTTGATGTCATCAGAGAAAAGCACCCGGTTCCCTCAGCGAGCTTCAGGGATGTGTCCTGGGGAGCCGGTCGCCTCAGGGCACTCTCAGATTTCGGATGCTTCCAGTGCCCTGTTATTTATGGCCGAGCAGGCGGCCGCGGAGCGATGGCTCGCTCCGTGTTGGACTTGCTGGCTCAGCTGGGAAAGCTCGTGCCGCTTCCCTTGCAGGCCTCCTTAGCCCGCAGAAGAGGGAAGCTCTGCAGCGACTAAGGACCGATATAGAAGTGCTGACGGATTCGTGGCTGGAAACTGCATTGAAGTCCCTGCTGCTCATCCAGTCCCGGTACGGAAACTGGAAATGTCTTTGTTGCTTTCTCAGCCCTTGCCCTCACTTAGAGTTGCGTGCGGTGCTGCGTTGCCACAGTGTCCGTGTGTGACGCCGCTGCTCTTTGCCACGAGTACGGGGAACCAAAGGGGAGGAGTGCGGGAACTCCGCTCCTTGAGCGCCCTTGGGGAATTTTCTGCTGCAACATTTGCTGTAAGAGAGGTCCCCGTGACAGGACTGCGCTGACAAAATTGCGTTTCTGCCAGAGAAGTTCAGTTTAAAAGAAAAAGCAAACAAACAACAACCAGAAATCAAAATCTTGGCTTAAAATGTCTCTTGGAAGCAGGACAACAAAGCACATGGCACTTTGGAAAGCCGAGCAAGCTGCCTGGAGTAGCCCTCGGTACCGTTGGCCATAGATAGGCTTTTACAAGTGTTTTTCTTCTTTTAGAAAGAACTGTGTGAACATCCTGATCACAACCACCCAGCTGGTGCCAGCTCTTGCCAAAGTTCTCCTGTATGGATTGGGCGAGGTGTTTCCCATTGAAAATATTTATAGCGCTACAAAAATAGGTAAGGGGGCTGTGCCGAGTACCTGGCACCGAGGCGTCTGCTGTGGATTTTTACACAGGAAATATTGCTGCAGCAGCTGAGCAGCCCCAGTAGCTGCTGCGGTCCAGCTGGCCACGTAACGGCGGTGGCTTCTGGCCTCACGAGCAGAACTTCCCAGTATGACAAGAGTGTGTTTGTGTGCTGGGAAGAAGGGACCTGCAGAGGCTTCTGTTACTCTCTGCCTAAGGCTGATTGTGGTGGGGTTGTCCTTTGGCAGGTAAAGAGAGCTGTTTTGAGAGGATCGTGTCACGGTTTGGGAAGAAAGTCACCTACGTGGTAATCGGAGACGGGCGTGACGAAGAGGTTGCGGCCAAGCAGGTGGGTTTCTGACTCGGCCGGGGTGGGGTGCGGCTCATTTACTGCAGCCGTCGTCTTCTGCGAGGGCTCTTCTTCCAGGGCTCAGCTCTTGAGGCTGGGGCAGCCGGGGGGAAGCTTTGCCTTTGATGCAAGGGAGCTTTCACTGCATTAAAAGGAGGACTTTTCTGGCTCTTGGGGGTTTGGAGTTTCTGATTTGCTGCGGTTGAGCATTGCGTATGATGTTGTCCCGGGAAAACAGTATCTTGCTGTAGTGGGTGTACCTCCCAGCTCCCAGCCATCGGGATAATGCCAGAGGGACTTGGGGCTCGGTTGCCTGCAGTCAGGTCGATCCCCAGCAGCTCCCGTTAGTCTGAAGCACAAACAGGGACAAGCAGCCGGAGCGAGCTGGGCTGAGTAGGCTGTTCAGCCGTGCTGACTAAAAGGCACCTCCGCAGGCTTCGCCGGTCAGCCCTGTGCCAGAGCTGTCGTCTCTGCAGGTTCCCTGAGAGCCCTGGAAAGGCAGCTCGCAGCCAAGCGCCGCGATTTTCATGAAAGTCGGTGCCAGTGCCCGTCATAAACAGATGTGCAGATGAGATGGGCTCTAGATCCCGGTGTGCGTACGGCCGAGGTCGTTCCCGGACGCGGAGCGCTCGGACGGCTGTCAGAACCACAGTATCACACAGCCCTGCGCGTGCACCTTGAGCTGGAAAATCATAGAGTCATGGAATTGTCAGGGTTGGAAGGGACCTTGAAGATCATCCAGTTCCAACCCTGCCNCACTGTGATAAACATGACTTTGTCGTCTCTGTTGCAGCACAACATGCCTTTCTGGAGGATCACCAACCACGCAGACCTCGTGTCCCTTCACCAAGCCCTCGAGTTAGACTTCCTGTAAGAAGCTGGAGCAAAGCCGTGACTGCAGCTCCCGCAAGCCCTCTCCATCGCTGGGGAGGCAGGAATCTCATACATTTTGGGGACTCACTTTTCAGCTTGATGAAGAACACACACCTAATGCAGACTGTACAGTAGAAGGTGACACCAGGTCGTTTCCTCAGGAGCGCAGGCCCTGCCAAGTACAGAGGTGTCCTGTAAAGAAGCACTAGACTCGGCAGTGCTGGAGCGTGTCCGAAGAAGAGACTGACAGGAGCCAGCTGAGTTCCTCTAGCAGGTAGTCTCCAGATGGAGGAGGTGATACAACAGAAGTGTTTGTAAGAGCCTTCTCCTTTCTATTCCGCGTAGTTGTAGAACCCAAGTAAACACAAAACCTTATTTTTATAGAAAATTACTGATGGCAGAGCTGAACCTCCCTTCTTTCGCAAAGCCGAAAAGAGCTGGGTTTTTTCATAGGAAATATGAATGAAAATGTCAAAAATACCTCTATTGCTGTGAAATGTGTCCTCTCTCCTTCCCTGGGTGTCCAA
This sequence comes from Baryphthengus martii, assembly GCA_013396935.1. NCBI lineage: Eukaryota > Metazoa > Chordata > Aves > Coraciiformes > Momotidae > Baryphthengus > Baryphthengus martii. The sequence continues at coordinate 316,843 of VWZK01009795.1, forward strand.
AGCAGTTAATTTATTACAATGTCCTTGTGTTATTTTCTCATCGTGGGATTACTGGAAATAGAAAGATAAGGGAATGTTTGTGGGATACGCGGTTCCTTGTCGAGGGAGGTGTTGGTGCCGGTGGCTTCTCGTCCGTGTGTGCACAAGCCTGTGAGCAAGCAGGAGATCCCTGCGTTCCAGCAATGCACCACCCTGACCGTAGATCCCACAGATTTTCCCTGTAAAGGAAAGACAACACTACTGCAGGCTGCTCCAACGTGAACAGAGTCCTTGTCTGGATCGGGAATAGTTTGAGAGAACTGAATCCTGCCATGTTACGGAGAAGGCTGTGGTTGTTGATGTGCACCTCTGCTTTCCTGACTCCCTTTGTGACAGTTCCTTTTAGTAGAATCAGATTCAGTGTTCTCGTATTCTTCTTTGCATTAGCCCAACGGCAGAGTTAGAAACCAGACCCTTCTTAAAGGGGGACGTCGTTTCCTCAGACACTCTGACATGGCAGCCTGGAGCCCACTGGCCTTGGGCGTGACGGTTACGCTGGTTTTTCTGCTACCATCTCAGAAAAAAAAGGCCGGAGTCAGTGACCTGCAGAGCCACCGGCCATCAACAGCCGGCCGGAGGCTGCCACGGGGCACAGCTGCTGTGCCAGGTCAGTGGTACCGGCCTCCTCCCTGGGCGCCGGGTGCCTCTGGGGCCAGGCACCTCAGCCCCCAGATCCCTGCTCTCCAGCCTGGCTTCACCCGGCCGAGACCCACGGGGACCGGTCGGACAGCCTGTCACTTCAGGGAGGATGCTGACCCCCCTCAGGCGATGTCCACGGGAGTCGGTGATGTGTTGGCTGCACCCCTTTCCTGGCATTAATTACTGAGGAATCATTTCCACCAGTGCTGGGGGAGTTGCTGGGCCAGCTCCGGTCACCACCCTGGAGAAGGTGCCTGGAGCTAAGGGACTGGATACAGAGGTCTCCGATTCACATGTTCTAGCTCCAGTTTTTCTTTTGTTTTTAAAATAAAATCAGAGGAGATTTTCTTTCTCCACGGTGGTCACAGGAATTGGGAGCAGTCTGCTTTCGATCCAGCTCCCTGCTCAGTGCTGGCCTTGTGCTCTGATCTCAGCTGGGCACTCTGAGTCTGCCTCTTTCCTCAGGAGCCCTCTGCCTGTGTCCAGGCTGCTGCCTGGGAGCAACACGACCTCTCGTCCCATCAGAAACATCTGAGGAACCCATTTCTGCTGTGGGTGTTCCTGGAGACCTCAGGGGAGGGGATGTCTTGGCTGCACCCCCTGGCACAAGCTGGGGCCAGGCTGGGTGGTGCTGAGCAGCAGGGTTGGAAGAGGAGCAGGAGCAGGAGCCCCGAGAGAGATGTTCTCCCATCTGCCGCAGGCGCAGGGTGGAGAGCTCGGGTGCGTCACTGGCTGTTCCCAGGCAGCTGGGGCGGCCCGGCTCGGGGTGGTGCCGGTGTTTCACGGCAGCGTGAGCCCTGTGCGGAGCAGGGGGAGATGCTGCAGAGCTACCGCTCCGTGACTGCTGGTTCCATAAAGCGTCCAGTTCATCCAGGGGCCCTGTGACGTTTGCTGCGCCAGCCAGAGTGGCTCTAGTGGGAAGGAAGAGAGGCCGAGAAGCAGCCCCATTGCTGCCCGGGTCTGAACCGTTCCCAGAGCCGCACTTGCGGTCACAGATGAGTCTGTGCTGGATCCTGAACATCTCTTTGGGCCCCCAGCCCATCCAAAGGTCTCCTGTGAGCGGGCTTGGGAGATGTCCCAGCCTGTGAAACAGCCTGTTCAGGGCATGTCCCGCGTTCCCACTGGCCGAACTTTGGGATTAAAACCTGTGCCTTAACCTCCCAGCACCCGGCGCGGCTCAGCGGCCCCGGCGCTTCACCACGAGCCAGAGCCGCAGGCGGGAGAGCCCGACGGAAGGGCCCCGCAGGAGCCCCGCTGTCCCACGTGGGGAGGGGGTCGTGTTCTGCCCCGGCGCCTGCGGCCGGTGCTGGAGCCGAGGTACCGAGCACCCCGGCAGCTGGCTGACTTCGCTTCGTGTTTGTTTACTTTAAAATGTTTTAAGGAAATTTTCAGATGTTGCCGGAATTTTAGCTGTGTGGAACTCTTGCAGCCAGTGACGTTTCCTACTGGTATTTATACGGTTTCCTTGAATGTATGTAAAGTACTTTTATAACAGGAGGTTGATGGTACATTTCTGCGGTTATGTTTAATAAAGGTTGACCTGGCTATTTTATTTTTTTCCTCTGCTGGCTGAATTTAAGACTTTTCCTGTCTTGTGTGGCAGGGACAACATCTCTGTCCAAGCTGTTCTGTCTTTGCTCTCCCGTTACCCTGACCTGGCTGTAGCTGAACTGGTGACAAACCCAAACAGCAGCCTGCTGGCCCAGGGCTCTGAGGCTGAGCCCCCTTGGGTGCCACCGGCCTCCCTTCCAGCTTCACCACAGCTGCCGAGGCTTTAAAAAAACACCCGATCCGCTGATATTTGCTGCCTCCAGGAGCGTGGGAGGAGATGTCTGTGCTGGTGCCCACGGAAAGCAGCAGGAGCCCTGGAGCCTGCAGCAGCCCTCGGCAGCGGGAGAGGGGTGAGGCCCAGGCGCTGCCGGCTGCAGAGCCTCTGCCCACACGTGGTCTGTGTAATGGGAACTGTCCTATGAACTGGAAAAAAAAATAATAAAGTCTTTATTTTCTATAGTCACTGCTTCAGCCTGTTCTCTGACACCTCTGCAGCCAGACACTGTCCCCTGCAACGGCCGATGGCCTGGGCACTGGTGGCACTCGGGGTGATGGTGCCCCAGGTTGCAGCGTGGTCGCTGGAGACCCCGCTCCCCTGGAGTGTCCTGTGCAGGTACCGGCTCCGTGGCTCTGCCCATCCCAGGGGAGGTACATGGCACTTGGATACTCCCGCACAAACCTTCCCTTTCCTTTTTCTTCTGCACAAGGCCAATAACCAGCCCTCCTCCCAACATCTGCTGTGGTGCCAGTGGCCTTGACCATGGGCTTATCTTGTAGGAACAGCTCTGAAAGGAGCATTTCAGTTGCTTTCCCTGCCCAAGTGCCCTGCAATCTCCTCCTGGGACAGGGTCCTGCCAGGAAGGCAAGTGACGGAGCTGAGGGGAAAGAGCCGAGGGCCCACCCTGTGGGCAGGCAGGATGTGCCACCACTGTTAGCTGGGCAATAGCAAAAGCTGCCAGGGCCTGTTCGGGGACCTGCTCAAGTTTGGGCACTGAGCCGGGGGCAGCCAGAAACTGGCACAGCCCAGCACTCAACACATCGACGGTTGAGAAACCAGTCGTGGCCAATTCCAGCCCGGTGGAATTGCTGGGAGCGCCATGCAGAAGTGGTGGTGGTGAGGAAGCCAACAAGGGGACTGTGAGGTGCCCACAGTAAAGCGGCAGCGCTGAGGCACACGCTCCGGGGGACAGCCACCGGCCACCAGCCTCGGCAGGATGTGCCCAGGGCACCGCCACCCCCAGCCCCATGAACAGCATTTGCTGCTCGAAGGAGAAAAGTGCTGTGACCCACCCAGCCTGGGCCCCAGGGCTCAGCTTTGAGCATAAAGTTCAGTTCTGCCCCCACTCAGCCCACAGCAGGAACGAGAGGGCGGTGCACAGCAAACATGGCAAAGGGCAGAACCGGTGTCACGAGGACGCCACACTGGAAAGTGATAGTGAAGGGGCAAAGCACCACCCCAAGGCAGGGGCACAGCCCCCGCACACCCAGCCCCTGCACTGCCCTGTAACACCCTCCCAGGGTGTGGGCACCACAGCACCCTGCCCTCCCAGCTCCGGGGAGTCCCTGCCTCCTTCCCTGTCCCTCCCTGAACGGGGCGATAACGGGCAATCTTTGACCTTAACTACAAAATGGGGGGGGAAGGACAATCCTGGCTGGAAACAGATCAGGGAGCTGCTACCAAGGACAGAACAAGCTCTTCCCCACCAGCACCTGCCTGTCCAAGCAGCAATGACAGCAGCAGCTGCAGGAGAGGAACAGACAGAGAACAAACTCTTTCACCGTTTTTTTCCTTTTTGAAAAAAATCTAATAATAAATAAGAAGAGAAGCTGACACTGCAGCGTGGCCACAATGTGCTGGACCCCCTGAAACACAGCCCTGAGCACAGAGCCAGGGGCACCGTGCTACATGCTGCGGGACTCACCAGGTGCTCACACGTCACTCCTGGGTCCTGCTGGTCCCTCCAGCTGCCCAAAACTACAGCCTAGCGGCGGCAGCCCCCAGCACAGGACCAACAGCTCGATTTCCCCGCCACGTCGCGTCAACAGCGCCAGTCTCAGACGGCTGACTCGGAGGCAGCAGCCCCATTTAGGACGTGCCGCCCCGCAGGCCGAGAGACGGGGAACTGGGTCCGGACCAGCCACTGCATCCGCCTGTTCACGAGGCTTGGCGCCGAAAGCGAGCGAAACGTCAGCTCGTCGCTCCCGCCGTCGGCATCCACCTCATCGTGGGCACCGTCTTTCTGTGCCCGCACGTTGGGGTGCAGCCACTTGTAGTAGACGACTCTCAGCGCCAGCCCCAGCAGGTAGCAGGGCAGGGCGGCGGAGACCACCAGGAGGAGGTAGGAGTGCTCGTCAGAGGGGGACCGGCACCAGAGCCAGGAGAGGGTCAGCAGCGCGCTGTCCACCAGGATGAAGCCGTGATAGATGATGCTGCGGTACAGCGTCCTCCCTGCCGACACGTTGAACCAGCTGAAGTAGAGGATCACGGCCACCATGGCCCGGTAGAGCTGCTCAGGGCCGGGTGACTCCATGAAGTCCGTGCCCTGCAGGCTGACCCAGAGGAACATCGCCAGCCACACAAGTGGGAAGTGGATGGCCACGCCATAGGGCCAGAGCAGCGCAAAGAGGGCGACCGCAAGGACGCGAGGGCAGATGAGGAAGAGGTTCCACAGGTAGTAGATGACGGAGGAGCCCCGACTCAGCTCATACTTGTCCTGCAAGAAGGAGCGCAGGGACTGGTGGTAGTCCAGTAGAGACCAGGTCACACACAGGAACGCGGTGCAGATCCCCAGTACTGCGAACACAGCGGTGAAGCTGCTGAGTGAGGGCAAGTTGGTGGAGGTCCAGCCAGACTCAACGCTCGCCCTGCCTGATCTTGCTAAAATGACCTTCTCACCAGCTCACAAAGCAGCTGCTGTGGAGGGGCAGAGCCTCGGCACCTGCTTCTCCCCCTGGGCCTCCCACCCAGGAGACAGGGAAAAAGCAGTGGGACCACATGGCTCTTGCAGAGCCTGCTTCCCAGGTGGGGAAGCCCTCGGCCCCACGAGCGTGGGCCCCACCCAACCCGCACATGGCTGGGCTGCCCACCACGCTGCGGTGACACGCGCTCGTAGGATGGACACCAAAGCACCTCCTTGGCAGCCTGCGCTCCACCCTCTGTCCACAATCAGCATCCCCCCAGTCACCAGTAGGCTCCAGATTCCTGTCCTCACCTTAGCCTCTCCTGGGTCAAGTCGGGGAATGACCAGAGGTCCCCCAGCTTCAACTCTCCCACCCCAAGCGCAGCTTCGTCCGTCCGGGCACACAAGGACAGGACAAGGGTCCACCCTCCTGTGTCTCACATCAATGGAAGGAGTGATGTGGGAGAAGATCGACACCTTAAGGTGTCCTGAACAGTGTCCTGCTGGGCCCTGCAGCCTCCAGACAGCCCATCTGGTCCGTCCTGTCCAAGCCCATTCTGACCTCAAGCCTGCGCTCCCACGGGCCCCCTTCCCCGGCCCCAGACCCCTCACCTTGGGAAGGCTCCGCCTGCTTTGTCTGCAAGATAACGTAGAGGAGCAGGGTGAGCTGCGGGGTGTTCTCCAGAAAGGTCTCGAAGAGGCGCAGCATGCTGATGTCATGGGAGAGGAAGGCCATGCGGCTCTGCTCCTCCTCCTCTGCCTTCGTCCAGCAAACCTTCCAGCCCACCTTCAGAGCGTGGAGGCACCTGTGTGGGGACCCAGCTGCCAGTCAGGGGGTGCCGGGCGGCAACGCAGCGTGTCCCTCGGTCCTCGCGCCGCCCTGGCACGACAACTTAAAATACTTCCATTTATGCTCCAACCGCTCCCTGCTCCTTCCCGAGCCATCCCACAGGCCCAGCCTCTGTGTGAAGTTCAAGCGTGAACTGGAGCATCGCCCTTGACAGAAGCTGTCAGATGATTTCCTTCCCGCGGGCAGGGGAGGCCACGGCGCTTCCCCAAACAACCAGGAGAGCCGAGGGCGAGCCAGGGTTTTGGGGCGTTCCCCGCTCCGCAGGCTCTGACACCCAGCCCTGCTCCGCTTGGCAGGAGGTCTCCGGCGGTACCAACAGCGCCGGCAGACGGACCAAAGCCAGCGCTTTGAGCCCGGGTAGGAAACTTTGGCTGGAGGCACACGGGTGGCTCCCACCCACACGATTCCACCCGGATCTAACCCGGGGCCGGGTCAAACGGCTCCGCCTGGGGAGCCGCTTGGACATCCCCACAGGCGGGAATGGAGATGGCGGGATGGCCGAGGGGCTTCCCGGACCGAGCAGTAGATGGAGACGGAGGGGCTCCTGTCGCCCCGCAGAAGCAGGTCGAGAGGGCAGCCTGGGAGAGCCGGGGGCGAGGCTGAGCCGGGAGCGGGGGTGACGGCGGGGAGGACGCCCGGAATACCGGGGGGAATACCTGGGGCTGGGGGGGGCGGAGGCAGCGGAGGGGAGCCGAGGGAATGCCG
>VWZK01009795.1:340910-355248 GCA_013396935.1 Baryphthengus martii
TCCTAATGCACCCCAGGATGCCATTGGCCTTCCTGGCCACAAGGGCACAGTGCTGGCTCATGGTCATCCTGCTGTCCACCAGGACTCCCAGATCCCTTCCCCCCACAGCACCTCCATCCCGTCCCCCCAGCCCCGACCCTGCAGCACCCCACCCCGACCCCTCAGCACCCATCCTGACTCCACAGCACCCCACCCTGACCCCTCAGCACCCCACCCTGGCACCTCAGTGCCCCACCCCGACCCCTCAGCACCCACTCCGACCCTGCAGCACCCTGCCTGTCCCAGCCAGACTCACGGTGCATGGCAGCGTGCACCTCATAGACGGGGTGCAGGAGCAGGATGTGGGGGCCGATGGTGGGGCACAGGAGGGGCTGTGGCCGCCTGTCCCACTGCTCCAGCACTTGTTGCAGCGTCAGGCCCCGCTGGCTGCCACGCTCCGGGAAGGCTCTCCGCAGTGTCGGGTACGGCCCCGGAGCTGGAGCACGCTGGAAAAGACCTGTGGGACGCTGAGGCAGAGCCCACAGGGGCTGGAAAGGTCTCCCTGGGGAGGGCACCCACAGGGTGCAGGCTGTGGCAGGGCGGCCCCGCTCACCCTTAAATGTTGGCGGCAGCTCTGTTGTGTGCCCCGTCTCCGTGTCCTCACAAACGACCTTCTGCAGCGCCACAGCCATGACTTTCAGCAGGTCGCCCGTTGACAAGCAGCATTCGTTGCCCGAGACCTCATACATGGACCCTGCAGGGTGAGGAGGGAATTTCCTCAAAGAAAACGCACCTACCAGCATTTCATAGACTCACAGAATGCTTTGAGTTGGAAGTGACCTTTAAAGATGGCAGAGTCCAACCCCTCTGCCATGGGCAGGGACATCATTCCAGTACCTAAAGGGGCTACAGGAAACCTGGGGAGGGGCTTTTGATAAGGGCCTGTGGGGATAGGACAAGCGGCAGTGGTTTGAAACTAGAGCAGGGGAGATTTAGGCTGGACGTTAGGAAGAAGTTCTTCACTCTGAGGGCGATGAGACACTCAAACGGGTTGCCCAGAGAAGCTGTTGAGCCTCATTGCTGGGAGTGTTTAAGCCCAGGCTGGATGAGGCTCTGGGCAACCTGCTCTAGTGGGAGGTGTCCCTGCCCATGGCAGGGGGGGTGGAACTGGATGATCTTTAAGGTCCCTTCCAACTCAAGCCATTCTATGATTCTGTGATTCTATGATCTCTCACGAGATCAGGTTGCTCCCAGTCCCATTGAAGATGACCTTGCCCTCTTCCAGTGGACAACCAAAACTTCCCTGGGCTGCCTGTTCAGTGCCTCACCACCCTCTGTAAGTTGTCCTTTACTGCTTCCTCAGAATACCTGCAGGTGGATGGTGCTCCTGTCCAACACTCAAGAGCTCTGGAGTGAACTCAGGCATACAAAGGAGGTACATGAGCAGTGGCAGCAGGAGCAGGTGGCCCAGAAGGAGCACAGAGACATAGTCTAGTGTGCAGAGACAGAATTAGGAGAATCAAAGCCTGCCCGGAGCTGAATCTGTCGAGAGATGTTAAGGGCAAAGCGAAAGGCTACAAGAACACGAACAGCAAAAGGACAGGGGAAAATGTAGATCTGCTGCTGAACGGGGCAGGAGACCTGCTGGTAAAGGACGTGGTGAAGGCCAACGTGCTCAATGCCTTCTTGGCCTCAGCCTTTTACAAGTATGAGCAGCTTTCAGGACTCTCCCTGAGACCAGGAGAAAAGTGTGGAGTACGCAAGACCTACCTGTGGTGCAGAAGGACTGGGTAAGGGAGCACTAAACAGGGGATGTGGTCTGTGGGGCCTTTCCAGGATGCACCCATGAGTGCTGACTTTGTGAGGCCTCTCGGTTGTCTTTGAGGCCATGGACGATCGAGAGAGGCTCCTGAAGACTGGGAAAAAAAGCAAATGGCATTCCTATCTTCAAGACTGGCAAGAGAGGGACCCACAGGCCAGTCACACTCCCCTCAAACCCGAGGAAGGTGATGGAGCACCCACCATCACTACCAGACACATGAAGGATGCAAATGCAATTGGGATTATTCCGTATGGATTGACAACGGGGAAATCAGTTTATCCAACCTGATCACCTGCTACCATGAGGTGACTGGCTTGGTGGGTGAGGGGAGAGCAGTGGGGATTGTTTACCTTGACTCTGTAAGGCCTTTGGCACTTCCTCCCCTCACATTCCCGCAGAGAAGCCAATGAGGAATGGTGAGATGAGCAGACACTAAGGTGGCCTGAAACCTGGCTGTACAGCTGGGCCCAGAGGGTGAGAATCCCTGGCATGAAGACTAGTTGGAGGCCAGGCCCCAGCTGCGTGCCACGGAGCTCTGTACTGGGTCCAGTCCTGGTTAACTTCGCTAATGAGCTGGATGATGGGGCAGAGCACACTTGGCAAGTTTGCAGCTGTCACAAAACTGGAAGGAGAGGCCGATGGGCCAGAGGGTCGTGTTGCCGTCCAGAGGGACCTCGAGAGGCTGGAGAAAGGAGGCCACAGGAACCTGATGCCGTTCGACAAAGAGAAGGGCAAAGTTCTGCCCCTGGGAAGGAACAACGCCCAGCACCAGCACGTGCTGGGGGCCGCCCGTCTGGCGAGCAGCTTGGTAGGAAAGAACCCGAGGGTCCTGGGGGACAGGAGGTGGAGCCTGAGCCGGCGACGCGCCCTCACTGAGGAGAAGGTGAGTGACCGGTGCCCTGGGCCGCATCAGGCAAAGCTCTGCCAGCAGGTCGAGGGAGGTGCCCCTCTGCTCGGCACTGGGGAGGCCACACTCGGGGTGCTGTGTCCGGTCCTGGGCTCCCCAGTAGAAGAGACGTGGACATACCGGAGAGAGTCCGGCGAAGGGCCACGAGGATGGTTACAGGACTGGGGCATCTCTCATAAGAGAAAAGGCTGAGAGAGCTGGGACTGTTCTGCCTGGAGAAGACCAGGCTGACCTTATTGACATCTGTAAATACCTGAGGGTACGGAGACGACAGAGCCAGGCTCTTCTCAGTGGTGCCTGGTGCCAAGACAAGAGGCCATGGGCACAGACTGGAATACCTGAGACTTCCTCTTAACATAAGAAAACATATTTTTTTTACTGTGGTGGTGGTGGTCAGGTTGCCCAGAGAGGTTGTGGAGTCGTCATCATTAGAGATAGATACTCAAATCTCAGGTGGACAAAGTCCTGAGCAACCAGCTCCTGCTGACCCTGCTCGAGCTGGGGCTTGGCCTTGATGATCTCTCAAGATAATGTGGTGATTCCTGTTGCAGGTGGTCACGGTGTGTCCCATGAACAAATACCAGTTACATAGTGGGGGAGTCCCTCTGCTTGGCCAGCTGTGATGAGGTCCCCAGGCCACCAAGGAGGGGGCTGCACTGTGGCCTGGCCCTGGCCACAGGCTTTGTCCTTTCTGGGATGGAAGCCAGGCCCAGGCATCCCAGCCCTCGAGGGTGCACCGATGTCCTTGAGGGAGCCCTAGTCCTTGTGGTTGTGGTGGGGCCAACGGGACCCCCAACCCCTGGGACTGCAGGAGGGGATCATGGGATGGGGGTGGAGGGTGTAGGGGAAGGAGGGCAGCTCTTCAGGGAAGGGCAGAGCTGGTCCATGGGCTCAGCGGTGGGCAGAGATGAGTCTGGCACAGATTCACCTGATGAGTGGGGCGAGCTGGTGCCTTTGGCCCAGGTGGGATATGTTGGTCTAGGGTCCCAGCACACGTGGCCGCCCCGGCGGGTCTGGCAGGACGGACAGAGCCCAGGCTGGACGTACTGTCTGAGATGGGCTGGGTGAGAGAGCTGGGCACTGCCAATGGCACTGCCGCACCACCGACCACCACTTTCCCGTGGAGCGTGGTAGGAGCAGCGGGGTGGGACTGGCCGGGAGGGTGCCTGCCTCTTGGGGGTGGGGGGAACCTCGAAATGAAAATAAAAAAGTGAAAAAATAAACCACAGTAAGAGATGGATGAAAGCTAGGAAGTTTCATAAAGCGTCGCGTGTTGCATAAGCCCCTGCCCCTCTCTTCCAGCCCTTCCGGGCCCCGTCAGCTGTGACAGCACCGAGGGCATGCTCTGAACAGTGGGGGACAGAGCCAGGCTGCACTGCCCTCCCAGAGCGCAGAGGGGCAGAGACCTGACTGACTCCTCGCACACGTGGCATAGCCGCTCTGCTCGGCCGGCAGCGAGACGCAGCCGCGCGTGGCCGGAGCGAAGGATGCTCTGGACGGGACCCCGGCGCTCTCAGCTCCGGCGCAGCACCGAGCCGGGGCGGCTTTGCAGTGTAAAGCAGGGTCAGCGACGCAGAGGAGGTGAGGAGCGCGCCGCCGGGAGAGGAGCCTGAGGAGGGACCAAGACCAGCGGCAGTTTTATTTAGTGTCTTGAGGGCTCTTTCAAACCTTTGCTAACAAAAAGGCAGAAGTAGTCAGAGCTTTGGTAAGGGCAGGAAATCCAGAAGTGTTCAAGAAGTACCCCCAGTGCAGGACGGCCCGTCCATGGGGCGCGACGTGGAGCGAGCCCCGGCGCTCTGCACGGGTCCAGCACCGCTCACCTGCAGCCAAGGGGACGTGCAACCGGGAGGTTGGCTGAGGGACCTTTGTTGGGCCAATGCTTGTTTCTAAGACATCAGGAATACCTGGAAGCTCATAGAGCCCAGATCCTGGAAAGCTTCCAGTGCTGGTCACTGTGCAGGGGTCATAACAGGGAAGAAGAGCAGAGCGGGAGTGGCTGGAGGCCGAAGAGATGGAACTCAGATGAGAAACGTAGCAGGAAAGATTCAGTGCTTGGTCACGTTGCAAAAGGACGGGGATAGACGTGCCTTTCCTGGAGCAGGAGCTCCTCAGGCTACACTACTACATCACAATACCCTCCAACACAAGCTGTGCCCCCTCCTGCCCTTGAATCTCTGCATTCGTTGAGCTGCTGTGAAACCTTCTGTACCAGCAGCTGCGAAATGAATCAGCTGCTGCTGTTGGAACAGCAGCATTTTTACTCATTGGGCAACATGAAGATGTTATCGAGGTCACCAGAAATCTTTGGGAAAGCTAAACACGCACCTCAGCTGAGCTACAGAGAAGCAGAGTGAGACCACCCCAACCACTTCCCCTGCTCTTTCAAACTCAATGCATCCTAAACAAATGCTACAAATCCTGTCAGTCCTGATGGTAAATGCCGCATCAGTGTTGCCAGGGTCCTGATGGGCATTCCCAGCATTTCTGGGAGCCCCGGGAATCTATTTGCTAACTTCCCGTTCCACTTCACCACCACCATTGCTGAAGAAGCCAGGTTGGTCAAAGCTTCTCCTCATCCTTAGATGCCTCCAGGGACGTGGTCTAGGAGGAAGCAAAGAGCTCTCCGTCCACTTGCTGGACTCCTCGCAACAGGGGCCATCTCACCTTCCTCCAGCCACCGAGCGCGTGCCTCCATCCCAGCCAGAGCCACCGCCAGCAGGTGATTCACTGCCTGGGATGAGGGCTGTGCGTGACACGGAGAACCAGCTCGGGTAGCTTTCCGAGCAGCGTGACTGAGGGTGCTGGGGCGCTCAGCTGGGTGGGGACTGGGTGTAGAAGAGAAAGTCTTTTGCAAGAAGCTGCGCCTCAGGGACCGGTGGTGGCACAAGGACCTGTGCCTCTCCCTGGGCGCGAGCACTCCGGAGGCAGGGGACCAGCCATTTTCAGGGTAGGATGGGGAAGCCAGGGCTCCAGTGGCATGGTGGGGGAGGTGGCACAGCCTTGGGCACCCCTTGGAGGCAACAGGCATCCAGCACTCACCTTGGAAGTAGACGCCGGAGCAAACCCTGAGGATGCGGGGCAGGGTGGTGGGGTCCAGGGAGCAGATGTATTCCTGGAAGGAGAGAGATTCCATGGCCGTGCTGCTGGGAGCTCCAGGACACTGCAGAGAGGGGAACCGTGTGGGAAGCAGCTTTGGGTTCTTGTTTTGCTTCTGCTCGCCTTTCACTTCTGCTTCTAGCAATGGCAAGTTCCCCCTCCAGCCATAGACCCACACTGTGGGCGGCTCTCCAGCCTGCATGGACCCCCTGATGGCGCTGATGGGACAACCCTCTTCCTGGCCCCCATCTTGGCTTGGTGTCTCCCAGTGCTGGTCCTGGTGGTGCTGAGAGTTGGTGAAGGAACGGATGCCCCAGCCCTGCCATGGTGCCGTCCTGGCTGCACCGATGCTCCAGCCCCTTGTACCCAGGCTGTCCCCATAGCACAGCCCCGGTGCACCAGCCTGGCCTGGCCTGGAGCCGGGGCCAGGCAGATCGATGGTGCTGTGGAGCAGAGGGCAGGTCCAGACAGTCCTGAGGGCTGTGTCCAGACAGTCCCAACTCCTTACAAACACACAGGCACCTCCATCCTGCTCACCCAACACAGCCACAGGCCCTCACTCTTGTCTGCCACTGCTGAGTAGAATTTGGTTCCTTTGTCAGCAAAACCGTCCTTCGAGTAGTTGCGAGCTGCTGTCAGACTGGCCTTCTCCTCCTCTTCTCCAGACAAAACCAGCCCAGCTCCCAGAAACACTCCTCGTAGGTTGTGTGCCCAGCCCCATAACCAGCTTGCTTGCCCTTCAGTGGTCCCTCTCCCCGATCCCTCTTCTCAAACTCAGGGTTCAGCACTGGGGCCGCTATTCCCAGCACAGGCAGCGAGGATGGCTTCCCTCGCTCCATGAGCCACGACCTTGCCTTAGTCCAGCACGTGGAGCTGGACCAGCAGGAGCGCAGGTTTGGTGCACTGAGGATATTGGGGGAAAGCCACGAGCACCGCTGTGTATCAGCCTCCTCTGGAGAGCCAGCCCTGGCTGCTCCCAGCAGGCCGGGCTGTCCAGGCAGGCGGGCTCAGCACCACTGCAGAAGATGCTGAGCCCACGCTGACGGGACACTGCAAGATTCAGAGCTGGGCAGCAGCGTATGAGCCCATGTGGAACTAGAGGAATGAAGTGAAAGTGGGTGGAAGGGCCCAAGCAGCAGAAATTTAGATGTCATCAGCTTTATCATCATGAAATGTGAATAGGACACAGTATCTCTATCAAGAGCAGAGAAGAAAGTGTATTTTATTTTGTCAAACAACGTCGAGAATCCCTGAAGGGCAGGACCAGACTATGAGATACTGGGAATCTCTCCCAGGGCAGGTGAGTATCAGGAAAACATGCTCAAGGGGCTGCAGAGCGTGGCTGTGCAAGGGCAGCTGAGGGCCCAGCACGCAAACCTCCTACGGAAAAATAAAAGGGATCACGGAGGCATCCAAGCCCTGGCCACGGATACAGTGGACATGGCCATGGAGTACAAGTATGGTCAGCTCAAAAGCCCCCTGGCTCTTGCCCGACAGAGGTTTCTAGGAGCAGGTCTCCAGGCTGCTGAGCTCCAGCAGCAGAGCCAAAGCTTGGCCACGGCAAGGCAGAGCCGAGGAGGAAGCAGCATCTCGTCAGGGATGGGGAAGAGCCCTGCGGAAAGGAGAGTGAGGAGAGGCAGAGACATGTTCAAGAGAGCTCACTCTGGGCCGTGGGGCCGGACAGCTCTGCTCTGGGGCCAACACTGCCTGCTGTGCTCTCCTGGTAGCTTGGCCTTGAGCCTGATTTCACCAGGGGATGGGTGATGGAGGTGGTCACTTTGCAGCGGCCCAGAAGCAAAGGTAGCGGAGCCGTGAGAGATGCTCCAACTCAGCAGCACGTGCAGCTGCAGAAATCGAAGCACCAAGCGATAAAACTGCTCAACCCAGAAAGCAGGAGCCAGATCATTGCCAAGGCCAGAGGAGCTGTGCAGCAGAAAGGCCAAGGAAGAGGGAACACCAATAGCAAGGGCCTGGCTGGCACTGCAGGGCCTGTCTGTTCTTGCCTGTCGCCAGCCACAGGCACCTCCCTGCCATTCACTGCCCAGCCCTGCGCTAGGGCTAACTGAGCATCATCTCTCACCCCACGAGACGTGTCCTTATGCTCTCCAAGGCCAGTGTAGGACCCAACTGAAATGGTATCTCCCTGCAAATGGATCCTCTCCTCCTACTTCCAGCAGTCATGTAGCACCCTGGAGCACAGGACAGGGTGCTGGGCGAGCCAGCATCTCGAGTGGTTTTCTTTCTTACTCTGGTGAGGCTGTAACAAGGGTGATGAGGATGGACAGGAGCAGGAGCAGGGACTTGCATCAGAGGAAGCAGCCGCTTTCTACCTTACACAGTGAGCCAGGAAACAATGCAATTGCCTTTTCCCGCCCCTCCAGTTGTGCATTTGCCCAAGCACAGCAGAACACACCCGTTGTTAACATCATGGACAAGTACAGGTGAAAAATCTGCTGGAAATGGTTTGCAGCAAATGCTGCACTAGGTACGAGTGATGGTCTTGACCAGGATTCTGTTCGGCAGCCAGTAACTGTAAAGCCCACACCGTAGCACAACTAGTTGAGTTCTGGGCACTGAGAAACTGAGATAAAGCTGCTAAGAGGTGACAAGAAAAGCATAAAACCTCTCTAACAGATGGGCCCTGTGATATCAAATGGGGAAAGCGCCAGCTCCCAACTATCACTAGTCAGAGGGCTATTATCAATTCCACACAGTCGCCTTTTGCAAAGGATGGGCTGGGCAGAAACATCCCTTTTACTAGAGATTCATGGAATTGGACATTCCTCCTCCCCCAGCAAAAACACACCTCACACACAGCCCAAGAGGAAGAATGAGCGCACAGCAAATGGTTCAGGTAAGTCACGGGAAGCGGGGGTGCTGCCAGCGGGGGACTGAGCGAAACAAGGGAAGAGCAAACAAGTGCTGTACGTAGAGGGGAGCGAGCTCTGCAGCTCCCGCAGCGCTGGCTCCCGGCAGAGAGGAGGCCGCCGAAGACGTTCCCGTGCGGTGCTCCAGCTTTGGCCGAGCTCGCTGGCAGCTCTCCTGTGGAACATCTCACCGGAGCGCGGCCGGCCGGTCAGCGCAGGGCTGCTGGAGGAGATGGACGAGCTCCACAGCACAGGAACGGTCACAGTGGTTCTGTCTTCTCCAGTTAGGGCTGGCTGATCACATCCAGAGCTCTGCATTTCTCTTGAAAAGATTCAAAGCACACTCTAAGCCACCTCCCTGCTGCTTGCCGTGGGTGGTACTCGGTATCAGATGGAGATGACAATTTTTGGTTCTACCGAAGCCCTGAGTCGGATCTGGGCAAACCTCTCTGCTGTGCTGTGCCCTAAACGAGGCTTCAGGGCCTGCACCGCAACAGCCGCCAGCCAGGCTCTGCCTCCAGGGACAGTCCCTTTGAACACCCCTCCTCCTGGGCACAGGGGCGTCCCCTGCCCTGCTGCTCCCCGAGTCCCTACCGAGGATTTCTCAGCGAGGCACAACGATGTTCTGTCCCGTCCCTACTGCTCAGGTGACAACTGGTGGATAGAGCTACTGGGAAAACCACCACTGGTTTCTTATTCTCAGGTGGGGTACCATTCCCCCCCACAGGACACAGGAGATTTTATTACCATTTATTTCTTGTCTTCAAACTTCTCACCTGGGCTTGTGAGACTCATTTTCTTACTCTCTCCATTTCAGCCATTCCCACCTCTGCACAGCATTCCCAGGCTCAGGGAGGCACCTTTCAGCACCTTTCATTGTGCCAGTCCCACTTACAGGGTTTAATCTCCATTTCCTTCAAGTGGTGTGGCTGGAAGAAAGGGGGAGCGAAGCAGACACAGAAGCAGAGGCACTCAGGGAGAGGCAGATGATCTCTGTGCTGTAGGACAGAGAAAGATCTCATGGAAAAGTCAGGAACAAGCTTCGATTTCAGGTCATGGGGATGAAAACCACACCAATCATGAGCAGCTTCAGGGCACACAGCTGTCTGCCTGATCTTGTGGTGTCCAAACTCAACTGGAGAAACATAGAAATTGCCTAAAGAAATTGCTTTGCAGGGCATTAGACAGACAACTGTGGAAACTCCAGATTTTAGGCAGTCCCCAAGACATCCTGCACTGCTTGTCCAAGTCCTAAACTTTGCTGCTGCTTGGCTGCAGCTGGGAGCCTGAAGTTACAACATGCAGGGGGTCAGAGAACCTCAAACGGAAGCAAGACCCTTGATTTCACCAGCAGAGCCCCAGACAGATGAACATAGAAGACATGTGAAGTGAGGGGATCACATCAGTTGCCAGGATCCAAGGAAAACTGGTCTCTTAGCCTGAAGCATCCTCACTTTGAAGGTCTGTGACGCCCCGTGCAGTGGAGCACAAACTGCCTCTGACCTGGCAACAAGAAAGAAGCATCAAAGCTACTCCAGGTACATGAATTGAAGCAGGCAGTGGAATCACAGCTTAACCAGCCCAATTCCAGGCTTTTCCTCATCTTCACTGAACCCCAGAATGGTTATCAAAGGAACTGGGCACTCTGCTAAGCCAATATGGGAGAGGTTCATAGAGAATGAGCTCCGGGTAGCTCTTCAAATAATAAACCCAGGACTTTTACAGAGACACTGGAGCACTTTGGTTGCACTTCCTTTCAGAAAGGACTTGCCCTAGGGTGATAAGGGCACAAACCCACCACTACTCACCCTTCGGGAAAGATGTCGCTTCCATTTCCTCTGTGCTCAAGCAAGGGAAGGCCTCTGTGACTTATCTAGAAGCAGCTGGGAAAACTCAGGCAGGAAACGACCCATCCCAGCCAAGATATTAGTCAGAGAAGCCCCTTTGGCCAGTCGTGACCGGAGTTGCTACGTTAGTCCAGTATTACTGGCCAGTTCTCCAGAGGTCAGCACACAGGCAGGCAGCTGCCCATCCCCCTGCCTTTGCAAGATGACAGTGAACAACTTGGGCCATGGCAAGATGCACCAGAATGACCATAATACTATTTAAGCTCTAGCATTCAAGACTTTCTCCTCCTCTGTAATTCTGCAAATGGGATTGGAGCCTCAGGCAGCCGTGTGCCAGAGCACAGGGCACGACAGCTACGTACCAGGGGCGGACTGCAAAGATTCGGACTCCTCAGCTGCTTCTCTCTTAAAGCTTCTCTGAGAGGAGAGATCAGTTCTGGGAAACTCACAAGAAGCAGAAGACGACAGCGAAGCCAAGAGCGCTGCTGGAAAGCTACTGCTTTTGTGGAGCAGGTGGGACCTCTGAGGGAGGCAAGGGAAGCATCACGCTCAGCCTCAGGCACTGATGTGATGGCACCACATGAGGCACCTCTCAATGCTCCACTGGTCATGAGACTTTCAGCGAAGGCTCATCTAGAAGACTGTGAGCAGAACACAGGGTTGTCTCTCCTGAACTCACCACAGTCTCACTTCCCGCTCTCCTCCTGCACTAGAGTTCCCGTCCCTGACACCAGTGACACCACCCAACTCACACGAACGAGGAGCTCTTCCTGGTGTCGAGCAGAAGTGAAAGCAGAAACTTTTCCCCTCCTTTGCCTACCACTGCTAGATTAAGGCAGAGTTTTGAGATTTTAAAGGACCTACAAATTACCCGAGTGTACAAGACTGCTTTTGAAAACACCTCTTAAACAGCATCTGACCTCCGAGCCCAGTAACAGCCACCAGGTCTTTGGCTTGTCCTAAGCCATGTTTTCCAGTCCAACGCTCGTTGGCAGTCTCTGCCCAGGCCACCCAGTGCTTTGAAGCACTTGGTGCGATTACACAGTGCACACCTCAGATGCCACACTTGCCTGCTCTGCACTGGAAGCTATTCCTGCTCTCCTAAACAGCCCCAGGGAGAAGTCATCTCCTCCCCAAGAAGCCATGCTTTCCAGCACGTTGTCACAGGATCTGACACATCGATAACTTATTGCACAGCACGCTGGGAACAGAACTACTTCTGTCAGCTCATCACTAGCTCTTGGGATACCTGCTGGATGCCACACTCTTGTATTTCAAAGCCAAAAGAGAGAAGAGGGGGTTACAATAACAACCAGTGGAGGTGGCAAGGACGGGTGTTCCTGGGAAACACGGCCATTACTCTACCTCAATGATTTATTCAGCTGCAAACTTCTCCACTTGTTCATTCCCACCTCTGAATTCCACATCCCAGAGAGTGCTCGAGATCATCACACAAGTTGACTCCTTTTTCATACTTCCTTTCATACAGGAAATTAACTGTGGACTCTACACCAACGCTCAATGCATCAGACCACGAAGTTAACTCTTTAAGCTGTACCAACTATTTCTACCTATGGCAGATCAGCAGCTTGCACATGAACTGTGACAATTCAGCCTCTGCTGACACACAGTCATGAAAATGCAACTGTCCAAGTTGCTTAAAGGATACCACTGGATGGAGAAGTAACACCATCCTAGAGGCCAAGTATCCCTAAATTCAGCAGAGCTCTGGAATCCCTCCCGACCGCACGCTGCAGGCACCAGTGACCTTCAGCCAGGTCCCAGGTTACTGTTTTTCACCACAGCTCTCCTCAGCGAGCCGGGGACAAGAGGCAGAGACAGTTTGACAAAAGATGGTGCGTTTAGACTGCCCAAGGCCGCTCCACATCAGAGGCAGCAAGATGGGCAAAGAGAAGAGCAAAGCTGGGCTCTGAAGTAGAACTCGCAGAGAGGATTATGCCAGAATCAGATAAAACTTCACTTGGAAAACAAAGGCAACCGCTGCTTAAAATCCGGCTAAGTGTCATTCTTCTGTGCAAAGGGGCAGCGCGAGGCAGCACAGCAGGTCACAAAGAAAGAACCTGGAGCAAGTTGAAGGGCTGCAGCCTGAGCCAGCCACCAAGAACGAGAGCTGCAGCGACAGCGGCACTTCACCGCGGCAGAAATCCTCCCGTAAGCCACCGAACAATGAACAGTCTCAACTGCAGGAGTGTAGACCGGGAACGAACACGCTACACTCTCCAAACTGGCAAAATCTGCATTTAATGTACAACATAGTAAAGGTTACAGGTAAAAAGCTCAACAGAAAGCGTGAAAAGGCCTATTACATATTACACAAGTGTACAAACTTCTGTACAAAGCCCCTGGACGTTACACTGTCCCCTCCTGTACTGGCCAGCTATGGCCCTTAAGCTCTAAAATAATGAGAGCTCGTTCAAACCCAGGGAGGAGAAGAGCTTTACAAACAATAAGCAGTGAAGCTTCCCTTTCCAAGAAAAACTCTCGCAAAGAGCCACTTGCAACAAAAAAAAAAAACCGAACCAAACAAAAAACCAAACCCTCCTCCCCCCCTCCCCAAATATCCAAACCCAAAACAGGGGAAGAAAAAAAAAAAAAAAGGGAAGAAGAAAACCTGTTCAATTTTTTTTTGCCCTAACTAGTCTTACCCTAAAGAGTTGCCTTCATAAAGTAGATTGGTTGGAAAAAGATTTTACATAGCGGAAAGAAGCAAAACTAAAAATAAAGGGAGGAAGATTTTAAGAGTCAGACGGAGTGTTTGAAGCCGAATGTCCAAGGACTGAACTCTGTTCCACGGGAACACAACACAGCTGGGTGATGGAGAAGGTGCTGTGCTCATCCACACAACAGTCTGAGCCACACAGGCTGGTGCCGGGAGGGGAACAACCGGTCTTTAAAGCCATTGCTCTTGTAAAGGGGGCAGCTCCTAGCTCGTTTTTACCTCAAGAACATGACAGAAGTAACCACTCTGTGGATGCAGAAATCACACGGATTTTGGAGCCCCTGTCCTGACCACAGAGCGCTCCAGACGCGCTGTAACACGGCGCCGCTCCAACAACCACCGGATTTCCCGGCCACTCAGCCAGGTACAGCGCTGCACACGAGGAACCGCTGGGCACGTCGCTGGCAGCTCAGGGTAAGGTTCCTGGAGAATCTCCCAAATGAAGGAATGAGGCTGTGTAGTTGAACTGTAGTAGAGAATGTAAAAAAAGGCAGAGCAAACCTAAGAAAAGCAGAGCTCTGGCCTTATCTCATATAAAGTAAAGACACAGCGTCTGAAGACTTGTGAATCAGATTTTTAAATATAAACCCAGGGATCTGAAGGGCTGGAGCAACAATCCACATAGAATCATAGACTGGGAGGGGTTGGAAGGGACCTCTGGAGATTGAGTCCAACCCCCCTGCCAGAGCAGGATCACCCAGGGCAGGCCACACAGGAACAGATCCAGGGGGGGTTGGAAAGTCTCCAGAGAAGGAGACTCCACCACCTCTCTGGGCAGCCTGGGCCAGGCTCTGTCACCCTCCCAGCAGAGATGTTTCTTCTCCTGTTGAGGTGGAACCTCCTGGGTTCCAGCTTGTACCTGTTACTCTTTGTCCTATCCCAGGGCACCACTGACAAGAGCCTGGCCCCTTCCACTTGACCCCCACCCATCAGAGATTTATAAACATGAATCAGATCCCCTCTCAGGCTTCTCTTCTCCAGACTAAACAGTCCCAGTCTCTCAGCCTTTCCTCACAGGAGAGATGTTCCAGTCCCTTCATCATCCTCGTAGCCTCCCTTGGACTCTCTCCAGTAGATCCC
>VWZK01009795.1:361352-383078 GCA_013396935.1 Baryphthengus martii
GCAGGGTGCACCTGTCCAAGCCATGGGCTGCCAGCTTCTCCAGGAGGATGCTGTGGGAGATTGTGTCAAAGGCTTTGCTGAGGTCTAGGCAGACCACATCCACAGCCTTCCCCTCATCTACCTGGTGGGTCACCCCGCTGGGGGGCTGGACTAGACGATCCTGAGAGGTCCTTTCCAAAGTCAACAACCCTGTGAATGCCACATGCGCTGCTCTCTCCCTCTTTACTAGTTAACTAGGAAACAGGGCAGCACTTACATCCATCTGGCAACAGGGAACAGCAGGAGAAACCAGCCCTGGCCTGTGGCAATGCTGGCTGGACAACGTGTGCCCCCGGCAAGCCTTGGTGAGAAGACCATTGGAACAGTAGGACTATTAGGGTCACTGATTCCGGAAAGCACCGTGATCACAGACGTGTCGTGGCAGAATGAGATGGTTTTGTGCGTATGTGCCAGCAGAAGACATCTCAGACTATCTCAGAAATTAAGAACCTGAACCTCAGCAAACACAGGAGGTGCTATCCCTTCAGCTGGAATGGCTGTCTAGGTACCGTGCGCCACCGTACTCACGTCAAGTTCTGTCTCCTCCTCTGGCAGGCCCAGCAAGCCCTTCAGCTCTTCATCTTCACCACCCATTTTCTCGTCTCCTTTAACGGCCGATGGCAGCGTCTGAGGCTTCTCTCGCAGAGTATAGGCCCGTGTAGAAGCACCAAATGAAACCGTGGAGTCAATGGGGATCTGTTGGGGTTTGTGAGGTTCCAAACGGATATGGCCCAAGAATGTGCCATGTGCTGAGAATATCAACGTACAAAATAGTCTGTCAGTCATCAGCTGGTGCTCGCAGTATTCCAGTGCAAGTCTTGAGGAGTTCAGGAGCTATAAATTGTTGCTCTGAGATGCAAGTCACTAAGGTACTGCTGAAACATTAGCTATGCTCATTTTACCTACCACCTCAGGCACTAAGATGACACACACCAGAAATCCTCAGAAGGTCATGGCAATAAATAACAAACACCATTTACCTTCTGGATTCTTGTAGGCCCTACTCTACCATGTCTGCAAACATCCCCTCAGTGGAAAACAACAGCATGTCAAGTTTTAGATCTTGGGAAACCACCCTCAGAAAAGAATCATAGAAATATAGAATGGTAGGGGTTGGAAGGGACCTCTGGAGATCATCAAGTCCAACCCCCCTGCCAGAGCAGGAGCACCCAGGGCAGGCCACACTGGAACGGAGCCAGGGCGGGTTGGAAAGTCTCCAGAGGAGGAGACTCCACAACCTCTCTGGGCAGCCTGGGCCAGGCTCCGTCACCCTCACACCAAAGAAGTTTCTCCTTCTGTTGAGGTGGAACTTCTTGTGTTCCAGCTTGTCCCCATTATTCCTTGTCCTATCCCAGGGCACCCCAGAAAAGAGCCTGGCCCCTGCCACTTGACCCCCACTCCTCAGAGATTTCTAGACATGAATCAGATCCCCTCTCATCCTTTTCCAGACTAAACAGCCTCAGTTCTCTCAGCCTTTCTTCACAGAAAGCTTCATTAAAATCGTGAAGGGATGGCCAAATCACTTCCCTCCTCTCCCTTAGCCTCTTCAGGATCTAGAAGTGTTGTTTTAAGCAGCAAGTGAAGCAGCTGCAAGCTGACTGGAGCAAACGCTCCTTTGCTCCGAACCCTTGCCCAGCTCTCACCAGGATGCTAATTCACATTATGGTCATCGACCCACACAGTGCAAACAGCAACAACAAAAGGAAAAGGTGTCTCAGATTCAGAAATGTTTAAGCACTGAAATACTGTACTTCTGTGCAGTTAAAGGCCACATTACTTACTGCTGTTTAGATCTATGAGGAAAACCCTCTTGAGATGTTTGTGATAGACCAAGGCAGCATGGACCCGAGAGCAAGACTGGTGGTCAATGGTAAAATCGCACAGATCAGGATTTCTCCCAAAGAGATAGTATTTCTTCTCATCAATGATGAGTTTCTGAGGTAGAATATCAAACAGAGAAGCATATTAGACTCCTATATCTTTTGGATCTTCCTGAAAAAATTCAAGAACATGAATAAACAGAGTGAATTCAAAACAAAGCATCGACAGCTGATCGATATTTCAGTTCTGTCTGTGACACAAGCACAGAAACTCAAATTTTCTCCATGTAAAATCAGGACAGCCAAGTATGGAAGAGTCCCAGTTATCCCCTTTAACAGCAGGACAACACAGCCTGGGGAGGACAGTAACTCTTCAAAGCACGAGCCTTCTCATACAAGGCATTCTCTGCCCCATCGTCTCCCGATGACTTTTACAGAGCTCTCGACGCAGGTGACCCTGGGCCTTGTCTAAGCCAGGAATCTCTGCTAAAGGATCTCCAGTTCGATACAGAACATCAAAAGTGTATTTCTGTTCGGAAATAACACGCGGGAGATTTCCCACCTTTATAATAAAGATGCAAAATGATACTGTCTAAATATTGTGCTCATGAATCCATCTTAGTCTGTTCAAAGAAACCATTAATTTTAGGCATTTCTTCTTAACTTACCCTGGTTCCAACCTCCTCTTCAAACAAGATCTTACAAACAGTAACAGCAGCTACAGAAACCATCTCTGGAAGACAATGGTGACACAGTCCCATGGTGCATGCAGCATCTTTCTACTAACAGACAATGTCGCTGAGAGGAGCTCCCGTGGCGCGGGCGCTGAAGCACCGGAGCGGCGCGGCCATCGTTCTCCCTGCGCTCCGAGCTCCCGGTCTAACCTGTGTCCTCTCACTCACAGCCACACAGGCTGCCAGGCCATCGCAGGTTTGTTAACAGATGGCTTCTCCTGCCTTGTGAAACATTTACCAAAGCCCTCACAGTGTTCCAATAGCACCAGCAAGGGAATATTGATGATACCTTTTCCATCGGAAAAAAAAAAATAACAGACCTTAGTTCAGGAGAGCACTGCTGTCATGAGGCGGTCTGAGCTGAGTGAACATCTTGCCTACGAGAGTATGAGGCTTTCCCCCGTCTCTCCCTCCCCTCTGTTCCCAGCTACACAACTGTCCTGGGTTTGGCTGGGATGGGGTTACTGCTCCCCAGAGCAGCTCTGACGGTGCTGGGCTTTGTACTGGGAGGGAGATAAGACGCCGGTGTTGTGGCTGCTGCTGAGCAGCGCTCGCACAGCACCAGGGATGTCTTTCCAACATCTTCCCCCACAGTGGGATGGGGTGGGCAAGATCTGGGGAGGGGACACAGTCAGGACAGCTGACCCAACCTGACCCAAGAGATATTCCACACCGTGTGACGTCAGCTCAAGTATAAAAGGGAGAGAAAAGGAGGAGGAGGGTGGAGGCACCCGTTGGAGAAGACGCTCGTCCTCCCAGCAACTGCTACGTGCACCGGAGCCCTGCTTCCCGGGAAAGGCCAGACCTCGCCTGTTCATGGGAAGTAGAGAATAAAATCTCGGTTTGCTTCACTTCACACACGTGGCCTTGCTTTTTGCTTTTCATTAAACTGCCTTTGTCGTACCCCACGGGCTCTTCCCATCTCATTCTCACTCCCCTTGTCGTGCTGAGGGAGGCAGGGGGGAGGGACAGAGTGGCTTGGTGGGTGCCTGGCGCTCAGCCAAGGTCAACCCACCACAACAATCCTCTCCTGAATTGCATCTGAGCAAAGATTTTGGCTTGCTGAGCACTTTTTTGCTGCATTAGTCTTCTACTATTTTAGTGGGCTGGTTCTGTTTGCCTCCAGTCAGATGCCTATCCCAGTTGGCACCAGTGATGCAAGGGATTATCTGCCCCAGGACTGGGTGATGAGGAGGGACCTCCCATTCTGGCAGCAGCATTCACGTCAAAACAGTTGTTTGCTCCCAGTTTTGCCAGCTGCATAAGCTACGTGCTCAGCTAGGAAGAGCCAACGTATCAGACTAGTTACAGGGAGCTGAGTTGGGGTTTTTTGAGCTGTCAGAAAAACTGACACAATGAGCTCCTAGACAGTGTCTGTGGCACTGCCAAGTCATACAGAAAATAAGGAGACACCCGAAGAATGAACTGAACAACTCAACTTCATACATGATGACTTTTTTTTTTTCTTTACTTTTTAATTGGTCCCTTAGGTAATAATCTGCTAATGTCTTACTCCCAGCTAACTCAAGGTACACATTTTAAGCGCCGCTTCGTGAGAGTAAATGCTTTATGAAATCTACTGACTTCTCCACTTCGGCCTGCTTGCTTAAAATAACAAGGTTCAGGTGACCGAGCTGTGGGTGCACTTACCAGCTCCTGACATCCACTCCTAAACCAAGGGACTTCTCAACCAACTGGCCATTTTCAACCAGCATTACAAGATACTCAATTTCAAGAAGTTCTGTGAAAATGAACAGCTAGATAGAATGACAACTTTATCAGAAAATCCAAAAGAATGACAGTACTTGGGTTTTAACTACAAAAATTCTTCTTTGTGAGTCCGTGTCTCATTTGATAAGAAAGGGATCGCAGCTTAACTAGCAATTCACCTCCGAGTACATCACCTGGTGACAAATGAGGTGCAAATGCAAAATGCCAATGATTTTCCTTCAACTGGGACATTTAAAACACGTTGGTGCCCCCTCTGAATTTCTTTGTGTCTGGTGGGGAATAGTGTACCTCGAAGCCTCGGTAAAATTCATACAAAAATCCCAAGAAATCAATATCCTGAAACAGTCCAGTGGATTCTGCTCTCACCTGCCTACTTGACTAGCACTTGCTGTCTCTTCACAAATAATGGCTTTCACAAGACCTTCCCCTCAGAATCAACCACAAAGTACAAGCCACTGATAAAGACCTTAAATTAGTACATGGCTTTATCAGTCTTTTCTGGTTGGGTATTATTTCACTTTCATCTATTTAAAGGTGGAATTTAAAAAAAAAAACCCACCTCCTCCCTGCAGATTCGTCACGTGTTGCAGCAAAAAGTCTGACAAGCCTTAAGCAACGTCTATCCTTCCATTAATCTTACTGATATTTTCCCTTAACATTAGAGCTGTTTCATCTATTGATGTACCAAAGTGTTTGTTAAAACACATCTTTTGAGAAAGGCTGGTTAGGTTTTCTGGGGATTCAACTTCATAATGACACACTGATGTCCAATATTGCGCAGTCCCCTACCCATTCGGGCCGGCACTCTGAGCCTTCCCAAAGTCAATAATGAATTCTAGGATTCCACTTTGTGAGAAATATGAGCACTAACTTTTCCTTTTATTTCTGTGTATTTGAAAAGACAAAAAAAATAAAAAATCCCGTGTAAACATAACTGTGATACAAAGAAGCAGATTCGTTACCCCACATTTCAGGGCTCAGCTCCACAAGCAGTTATCTCACCATGTCAAGTACCATAAAAACCGCCCCAACAGTTTCTCATTCTTGTCCACAACTGAAACCAAAAGAAGCGTCCTGTAAGTGCTCCTTTGCACCCATTCTGCGACAGCATTTCAAGAGGCTTTGCAAAGACACGGATGAATTCATAAATGGGAAGTATTGCAACGAATCACCAACAGAAAAAAAATCATTTTATTGCCTTTACTTCAAGATAACGGTCCCCAAAAAATGTCTGTGCCTCTGAGTTATAACCCAGTGTTTTCCTTTCTACACTGAGCTTAAACACTTCATGGCTTGGTTTAATGTTGCACTTTTCAGACCCAGCAATCACAAGGGGTACCCCAGAGCTCTGCACAAGCCCTGGGATACGGATGGCTCGGTTAGTATCAAGTGCGCAGGAATCCACAAGATTCTTTCGTGGTTACCACTCTCTGCCTCAAAACACAAACCTGACGGGCTATTTGCTGCACGGGCCAAAAAGGGCTGGCTCACCGAAGGGCTGTTCATTTGTTGCACAGTTCCCATCCATCCACACACACACACACACACACACACACACACACACACACACACACACACACACACAGCACCTCGTTCCCCGTCACCACCCCGGCCGTCACCTGTACACAGTGTGCAAGGCCACAGAGCAACCACACGCACTACAGGGCACAGTCTGCTGAGCTTGCCCACCCAGTCAGCTCTTCTGCTTCTTCCTTCAGCAGGCAGGAGGAGGCCAGCTAAGCCAGAGCTCTGTGCTACACCCCTGGGGCCCGAGGCGCTCGCCGCAGCGTTCGGCAGAGGTAGCGCGCAGCGAGCGGCAGGAGAGCTGCACCTCACCGCTCCCAGTGACACCAACAGCCAACATCAGATATTCAGGAGGCAAACCACAAACTCTACAGTCATTCTGTAACCTCTGGGTGATCACAGCCTCTGCTGAACCTCAGAGTACTTGGATAGCAGGATAGCAATGGCTGGTATCAGTGCTCTGCATGACAGCAAAAGGAACCCCTTTGAGATGACCAAGAGCAGAGATGGTCGGAAGAGGGAATCAGGATGTTTGTACCACCCACTTTCCCAACGCAGGCAGAGACTCCAGGCTCACAAAGCCACCCCAGGCCTCCAGTAGGTCCAAAAGCTTTGGGTAGCACAGCCTCAGAGTCCAGCACCACCAGGATGATATTCCTGACTCAACTTATCAACACCGAAAGTGCTCATCTATTGCCAAAATCTACGGTGCATCCTCAGCTTCCACATCTCATTTTTCTGCCTTTTTTTCCAGTCCTGACCAGGACTCCCATGACAGACATTTACCTTCCATCTGAGGATTAATTCAGCAGAACGCTCCATATAAAGCCTTTCATCCCAAAGCTCTCTCTCCACCCTCAAAAATCCAAAAAGAAACATCACAAAGAAAAAACCTTCTCTCATAGAATAAGCCTCCCAGGTGAGAAGGCTGCATTACATTTGGTCACTTGCCACATATCAAAAAAACTCAAAATCACTGCCATTTGACTGAGTTGCTGAATCTCATTACATGGCCTGAAAGAAATTCTGGAAAATCCAGTGCCAAGTGCAATCCTTATCCCAGATGCTACTGCTGGGATGGCAGTGAGAAGGCTGAGCTGAAAAGTGGTCCTACTACAGCTCTGACCTCTGAAAGTAATTCTGAACACGTAACAGCACCACGAGAAGCGGAATAGATGGTCCGTGGCTTGAAGACAACCACAACGCAAAGGGATTGAAAGTTGTATGGCCCAGGAAGAGCCCGGGGAGGATAACTCCGACGTAGTCCAAGGAGTGGGTGGGAACCAACTCAGACACGTCTTATACGAAATAAAGAGCTCCTGTGAAGCTGCAGTAAAGCTGTGTTAGTGTCTAACTCCTTTCCAATCAAGGCTGAGCAAAGAGCAATCAGGTCAAGATTGGCTTTGGCAATTTTCTGTGTCTTTAAGCTTCGAGTAAGAGCACTCCCTGAGAACAGTCTGTAAAACCAACAGTAACAGACTATAAAGAAAAGCCTCATTTTACTGGCTTCTGGCCTAGGAAAACACAAGTTTACCTGTGAGACACCCACTTCTGACACTCCTACCTGCTCACCCAGGGCAAAGCGTGGCTAGCTACCTGCTCACCCAGGGCAAAGCGTGGCTAGCTACCTGCTCACCCAGGGCAAAGCGTGGCTAGCCACCTGCTCACCCAGGGCAAAGCACGTTGTGGCAACTTAAGCAAATTGTACACAGAGAATTTCTCCTGCCAGAGAAGGAACTACTGATTGATGATTCTACATTAAAAAGCAGCCAAGATTTTAAGCCACCTAAACCTTTTGTGATCTAACACTGGGTTAATTTTCCAAGTTTCCGTTCAGAAAACTTGGCTCAACTTTGCAAATTTTTGCTGCGCACAAATGTTTCACTCAGTTGCAATTTAGGAGTCTCTCCACAGGCAAAAAACATTCACAGGCTTGGGTCCTCTCTGTCACTTGTGTGAAAGAGTCCTTTTTTATTTATTTACTACTTTTACTGTGATATAAGACAAAGTGAAATTGAGAATGAGGTGGTATATACCAGACAAATTCCTTTGCTGGAATTAAAATACCTCACAACACTGCCTGCAGTTCTACTACACAGGATGAAAACTCACACTGTTTTTCATACAAAATTAAAAATAAACTGATCAGACAAGTATCTCAAACAAGCAGTATAAAGTGGAGAGTTTTACTCTTGTATTGGAGATTTCTTTCCCCATGTCATTAGAGTTTCTTCTCCTGAAATTCCTAAGACAAGGAGCTTTCTGGCTGCAGTTGGATACCTCCAATATAAGCATTGTGCAGGGAGCAAAGTGTCAACTTTGGTCCAAAATTAAGTTTGGAAGAAATAAGGCGCTGCAAAGCACCAAGTTTCCCCTTAAAACATTTTATTTTCTCCTCTTTCTTACTAGGACAAGTTTAAAGTTCAGGAATCAAAGAGTCCTTGGCCGCCAGCTGAGCACTGTAGGTTTTGCACACCTTCAAAGAGTGCATCTAACTGGAAGAGAACTGATGGGAGCACTGAGCCAGCCTCAGAGCACAGGCAACGGAAAACTCACTTCATTCTGAAGTTTCAGAGTAAACCAAACCCGATTTGAAAATAACAAGAAACAAAATAATTATGAGTAAGTGTGAAAAATGCTGGGAAATGTTCTACTGCTGGTGTCTATGTGCAAGATACACCGAATACATAACCCCCACCCCCTATTTTCATACCTCAATGAGTTTGTCTCCTTTGACTACATCCAGATGCAAGCCAGGTGGTGGTTTCCCTGCCCTGGAAAAGAAAGAAAGAAAAATACAGCATTAAAATATTGAATAAAAAGTTTACTAGTGTTAGAGCTAATACTCTATTGGAGCTACAGATCAAACCTACACAAAGGTAAGCAGAAGTATTTTGGGGAAAATACAAAAATACAGTAACTTTCTTCTCCTCCCTGTTGATTCCTTCTGACAACAAATTAAACTCTTGTTTTTTACAGTAAGAGGTAAGCTAACAGGACATGAGGCATTTCAGGCTTTACTTCTCCAGATGAAAACCAGCTAATTTACAAAATGGACAGAGCAGCTGCTAAGAGCACATGGTATGAGGGCAGGAAGAGGCCACCAGCTAGAGACGGGGATAAGCTGGGACGCTTTGCTGCTCAAGGGCTCTGGTTTCTGATGTTACCTCCAAAACTATAGCTGCTGAGAGGACAGAAATTTCTACCACCCTTCCTCTCCAGGACTGCTCAGGGCAAAATCCTGACAGGGGCTTCACACACCTCTGATATTATCAAGGTGTTGGGCAATAGCCAGTGCTCCTCCACTCTTGTCCTATAACCAAACTTTCCTTCCAACACAGAAGAGACTACGGCATCAGACGGCAGCGGGACCCCCACCCGACGACAGTACAACCCTCCTCCAAATTCCCAAACAGCAGCTCAGCTCCCCTAGTCCTACAGCTCCATCCCTGCTCCCGTCCCAGGGGATTTACCAGTCAGGTGGTGTTATTCCCACTTGGGCAAAGGGAGCAGAGCCACGTGGGGCTCGGTGACGCACAGCAAAACAAGGTGAATAGGCAGAAGAAGTCCCGAGGATTCGCGGCATCGAAAACGTACCTGGGAGTGCTCAAAACCAGGACCCCTCTGTGGCACCACCACACCGCCCTTCCCTACACAGCAGCTTTGGCTGTTGACAGCAAAAGATCTTTTACTGCTCAGATTTCTGAAGAGCTGCATCTCCAGTACCTCTTCCCTGCTGTGGTGGGTTGACCTTGGCTGAGCGCCAGGTACCCACCAAGTCGCTCGATCACTCCCCCACTACTTCCCTCAGCACGACAAGGGGAGAGAGAATAAAATGGCAAGAGCCCGTGAGGTATGATAAAGGCAGCTGAATAGGAAAAGGCAAAAAGCCAAAAGCGAGCCGCACGCGTGCAAAGCGAAGCAAACCAAGATTTTATTCTCTGCTTCCCACCAGCAGGTGATGTCTGGCCTTTCCCAGGAAGCAGGGCTCCGGTGCGCGCAGCTGTCGCTCGGAGGACAACCATCTTCACAAACAGATGACCCCAACACTCTCCTCCTTTTCTGTCCCTTTTATGCTTGAGCTGACATCACACGGTCAGCTGGGTCAGGTTGGGTCAGCTGTCCTGACTGTGTCCCCTCCCCAGATCTTGCCCACCCCATCCCATTGCAGGGGAAGATGTTGGAAAGAGCCTCGGTGCTGTGCGAGCGCTGCTCAGCAGCAGCCACAACACGGGCATCTCATCTGCCTCCCAATACAAAGCCCAGCACCGCAAGAGCTGCTCTGGGGAACAGTAATTCCAGCTCAGCCAAACCCAACACACCTGCCAACAGCAGCACTGCTGCTCCTCTCTAGAGCTGGACCAACCTTCCAGGCAGTGGCAGTGACCCAGTTCTCAGCTACACAACCGCCCTTCTGAAGAACAACCGCAGAGATCACGTTCCCATTTACTGCTCTGCTCACTGCCCAGAGTCAGCCAGGGAAAGAACCACCGCTGGCAGCAACACTCCCAGCGTGGCTGGAGAAGAAAGAAAGGTCAGTAGTCATTGAAGTTGTTTGACGGGGTTAAAGTAGGTGCTCACATTTCTGGGAGGTGCCTCACAATTAGAAGGTTTCTTCAGTGTCCCCAGGTCAGCTGGTTACTACAGATCTGCTCTCCTTCAGAGAGATCTTCATACAAGAATTCAGTCCTCTATTATTTTGCTCAGATCTCTCTTCAACCCTTCTTGAATATGCCAGTTGGGAATTCCACACGTTACCCCAGGTAGTCAGGTGGGGGTCGGGCTCTTCTTCCAGGTGACTAGTGACAGGAGGAGAGGGCACAGCCTGAAGCTGTGCCAGGGGAGGTTTAGGTTGGATCTTAGGAAGCACCTCCTCACAGAAAGGGGGATTAAACACTGGGATGGACTGCCCAGGGAAGTGGTGGAGTCGCCATCCCTGGAGGTGTTTAAGGAAAGATTGGCCGTGGCACTTAGTGCCGTGGTCTAGTTGATGTTGGGGTGTTAGGTCATAGGCTGGGCTTGATGATCATCTCAGAGGTCATTTCCAGCCTCAAGAATCCTGTGATTCTGTGAAGAATTACTAGAGGTCACCAACTTTCCTCCGTGGAACTCCTACAGAGAGCCAGGCTCAGCACTGCTCTCACATCAGAACTTGGCTCCAGCACAAGCACCTGTGTTTGAAAAAGTGAAACAAGAAGTTGTGCTGTACCTTCCAGATTGTGCATCACAGCCCTCATGGCTTGAATGTCCTCTGCTCTCTAGCGGTCAGCATTCTGCAACTGACCTTAAAACAACACCTGTGAGTAGACTGTTAACCACCAGGCAGTCTGACAGAGACAAAATGTGCTCAGCCTGCTGAGTGACTCGCCAAGGGCTTCCCTGGGAGAAAAGCGGCGGTCGAGAGATTTAACAAGGTTGACTGGCAAGGAGAACGTGCCAATAACAGCAACATTAAATTCATTGCCTGTATTAGAGAAGGGGTGAGGGGACATCCCACACTAGTGCTCTTCTTCACTGAGTCCAAGGAAGTCAAAGAAATATCGGGATGTTTATGAGAACTGACAAAAGGAAGCAAAATGTTCGGGTGAAAACAGCAGAGGAGGTTCCGTGTGAACACAAGGAAACTCTTTTCCACAGTGAGGGTGCCGGAGCCTGGCCCAGGCTGCCCAGAGAGGTGGTGGAGTCTCCTTCTCTGGAGACTTTCCAGCCCCCCTGGATCTGTTCCTGTGTGGCCTGCCCTGGGTGATCCTGCTCTGGGCAGGGGGGTTGGACTCGATGATCTCCAGAAGTCCCTTCCAGCCCCTACCACCCTGTGATAAACTGCAAACCCCAGATGTTATTTAACCAAACATTTGAAGAGATATCAACCACCAGTTTTCTACACCTGACAGTTTAACAATCTATTCTTAAACTACCCTCACTGACAGAAATCCAGGCATCAACTGATAAGGCTCATTTTAAAGCATATTTCAGGAGTGATGTGGAAACTACACACAGAAAAGTCAAGTTCTGGCTGGGAAACTTAAGATGACCATGTGGTCTAAGTGCCTGACCACTTCAGGGTTGACCAAGTTAAAGCACCAAATTAAAGGACACCTTCCACTAGACCAGGCTGCTCAAAGCCCAATCCAACTTGATTTTCAACACTTCCAGATATGAAGCATCTACAACCTCTCTGGGTGACCTGTTCCAGTGCCTCACCACCCTCACATCAACAAAATTCTTCCCAATATCAAACTTAAATCTACACTCGCTAGGTTTGAAACCACCACCCCTTGTCCTGTCACCGCACTCCCTGATCAAGAGTCTCTCCTCAGCTTTCCTGTAGGCCCCTTTTAAGCACTGAAAGGCCGTCCTAAGGTCTCCCCAGAACCTTTTCTTCTCCAGGCTGAACAGCCCCAACTCTCTCAGCCTGGCCTCATAGGGGATGTGCTTCAGATCCCTGACAATCTTCGTGGCCTCCTCTGGACCCGTCCCAACAGGTCTGTGTCTTTCTTACACTGGGGGCTCCAGAGATGGCCATAGTACTCCAAGTGGGGCCACCCCAAGCAAAGCTGAGCGGAAGAATCATCTCCCTCAACCTGTTGGCCACACTTGTTGTGATGCCGCCCAGAAGTCCTTTGGGAATCTGACGGTATGTGGGGATGACAGTTCTTCCAACGCCAGGGCAACATTTCTCTTGGATTAAAGAAGAATAAACCTTGCTTTGAATTGCACAAAATCTGCTTCTTTTGACCTCTGTAAGAACCCCAAGATGACAACGAGCATGCTGAAAGAATGTCTCGTTTGAGAATGCAATCAAGCACCCAAATACTTTCTAGTCTACTTAAGATGAGCTGAATATCCTGGGAAAGAAGTGAATGTCGTATCTGGATAAAACTGATGCTTATTAGTGAAATCAGTTCACTTCTGGGAAGAGAAAGCAGCCATATTCATGGATGATGAGTAACAAGTAGGGAGTTGAGACTGGCAC
This sequence comes from Baryphthengus martii, assembly GCA_013396935.1. Taxonomy (NCBI): domain Eukaryota; kingdom Metazoa; phylum Chordata; class Aves; order Coraciiformes; family Momotidae; genus Baryphthengus; species Baryphthengus martii. Next base: position 374,174 of record VWZK01009795.1, read on the forward strand.
TCTACCCTAGAAGTACATGGGTGAGAAGTTACCAAATGCCACACTGTCATACTCCAATATTCCTAATGGGATCGTGGGTTTTACCTCCAGTAACCAGCCTCGGGTGCTCTCCCAGTTTCCAAGGGTCAACAACTCAAGGATTTCCTGAGCCACAGGTGCTCTCAATTTAAACAGCTCTCTCCATAACTTGCTCTAAGAACTCCTGTAAACCCAACGCGTTCACAGAATCTCACACAACCAACTTCAGAGGTCACCTACTACTAACTGAAACACCTTCTCCACTATTTGGCCACAAACCTGCCTGCTGTTCATTTCCTTTTGCAAACTCTAGTTCTTGTCCTCAAAAGGACAGTGAACTCTTGTCTCCTAAAGACCTTCTGTTCACTGTTCCAGACACCCAACACATCTCTGGCTGTTCCTTTCCCAGACTGAAGAGGAGCCTGGGCTAACCATCTGCAGTACAGCTTCCTCTAGCTTTGACTGAGATAATATTTAAAAAGAATACTTGGAAACAAAGAATTCATATGGTTTTTGAAGAGGCAAGTAACATCACAGCACCTACCAGAATTACTGGGGACAACCAGGAAGATACAAACAAGGCTATGAGTACAGTAGACCGGCATTTTAAAATAAGCTTTTGACAAAAATATCAAAAGTAAATTAAGGTGTGACAAGGAAAAGAACCACTAACCCACGAGGGAATGTAAATGATTGAGAGTCAGGGAAGAGCAGGAATCTGCAAGGGCTCTATGATGTTTATACACAGTCCAGAAAAAAAGGAGCCCACAAATATATGAGAAAAATCCCTGATGAGAGCAGTTATTCAGGAAACTCAAACCAGTCTCAAATGCTGCAAATTAATCTCATGGTACTGAGCTACTGCTTGAGAAAACATCCTGGGGAGGGGGGGAAATAACAATCAGCACTCCTGAGTGCTAGTACATGCTAGAGAAAGACCAACTCAACCACACCAACACAGCCAGGAGCTCCAGACTCCTCATGGCCACTCAGGAAAGCAGCAGGGCCAGCACGACTGTGTTCGGAAAGAATCAGGGGAACACTCAGCAACAGGCGACAAAGCAGAGACATCATAAGGAAGAAGCTATAAAAATATGTTTTCACATCTTGAACACTATATCAGTTCTGGTTCTCTTCCTGAGAAGGGCACATGGGTGGTAACCAGTATGGATGGCTTCACACCAGGGAAAAAAGGGAAAAATCGGAGTGCGCTGCTTCAGAAATCTGGAAAAAAATAGGCAAGTCTATGTTCTCTTTGCCCTCTTAATGAACGTTACAAAACTGGTGTATTCATTATTCCTTGGAACAAGAAGCAAGGGGTCCTGGATCTGAAAACAAGGAGAGCGCCTTTTCCAACATGTGCATAATTTGTGGGAAGAACCATCACTCAGTGTTGTGGAATTAAACTCCAAGTTAACATAGAGAAATTAGGAAATTTCTGGAGATTGGGTCTAGTGTTAGATGTTAAATATGATCACTCAGAGTGAGCCTCCGGCTCATAAAATCCCTTTCCTTCTGACGGCCAAAAGCCTTGAGTACATAGAATCACAAAATGGTTTGGGTTGGAAGGGACCTTCAAGATCACCTCATTCCAACAGGGACACCTCCCACCAGAGCAGGTTGCTCAGAGCCTCATCCAGCCTGGGCTTCAACACTTCCAGGGATGAGGTTCCACAACTTCTCTGGGCAACCTGTTCCAGTGTCTCACCACCCTCAGAGTCAAGAATTTCCTTCTAACATCTAACCTAAATCTTCCCTCGTCTCACTTAAAGCCGTTTCCCCTCGTCCTATCACTACAAACTCCTGTAAAAAGCCCCTGCCCAGGTTCCCTGTAGCCCCTTCAGATCCAGGAGGCCACTAGAAGGTCTCCCTGGAGCCTTCTCTTCTCCAGGCTGAACAGACCCAACTCCCTCAGCCTGTTTCCACAGCAGAGGTGCTCCAGCCCTCAGATCATCTTGGTGGGCTCCTCTGGACCCGTTCCAACAGTTCAATGTCTTTCTCGTGTTGGGGGCTCCAGAACTGTACCCAGTGCTCCAGGTGGGGTCTCATGGGAGCTGAGCAGAGGGGCAGAATCACCTCCATCGGCCTGCTGGCCACACTTCTTTGGATGCAGGACAGGGTTGGCCTTCTGGGCTGCAAGAAGATGACTACAAACAAGAAGATGAAATACTTAAGACTTATGCATAATTTTTTTGGTCACTACCACAACATGCTAGGAAACCAGCTGGGTGGTCGCTTTTAATCGGTATGGCGTTGGTTTTTTTTTTTTCTCTTTTCTATAGAAAGAAAAATCCTCCTGTAACCAAGGTGTTGGTTGAAGAAAGTTGTTGCTGATGCTGTGCATCACTGAGAGAAATGAGTCATATGCCTTTCTCAAAGCACAGCACGGGCACCATAGAAACTGAGACCAACCTAGCACTGGAATCTGTTTAGGTGACTTATTTTCGACAAGACAAAGTTAAGGTCAAAACCTTCTGGGCAATTATTTCAGCTTCCACAGAATGGTTTCTTCCCATCTGGAAGAGGAGGGCTGGATAAAGAGCTGACCAGTAATTCTGATCCAACTGTGTCATGTCTGGAGGAAATAGGATGGTTTCGGTATTTGAACTTTTTTTTTTAAAAAAAGCAAGCTGCTGGGAGGCATTTATGATTTCTTCTACTCTGAGAAGCATTAAAACCATTCTCACCAAGCTTCCAGTTGTCAGAAATACAGTTAAAAAAACCTCGTCGTTGCAATTTGATGATTACGGACCTTTCCCGAACATAAAAAAACAAAGTTTGCACGGTGTTTTCGGAGTATTTTATGGAAGATTTCTGATGAGCAACGTGGCTGCTTCAGCTGAACAGAACATCCCCAACTTCACCTTGGCACTATGCAACAAAAACATTTCTTGTTACAATGCAGTTCCACCGAGCTGGATTTTACTGGCTCGCTCTGGTTCCCTTGGTTACTCAGGAACAAAGTCTCCACAGAATACAATGAAATTTGGAAACTGTACACAAAATTTAATTCCTGAGAGCAGGGCCATGAAGATTTTATTAGAATGAACCACAGGTTTTATGACATCAAAGAAATCAATTGAAATGACACTGAATTAAACAGGAAAATGTATATTTAGTAGTGAGCAACTAGGTAATGATTATTTGATAAGATTATTCCTATATTTTCCGAGTGAGAACAGGTTTGATGGAAGTGTAATTTACCTGTAGAAATCAGAGGTAGAAAAACCAGGACCGGAATTTTTATGCCTACCAGGAAACTGTTCCAAAGCCTTGTTATTCTGGCAGTTTGATTTCCATCCCACATTTTTAATCAAATCCTTTCATTTTTTAATTTTTTTTTAATAGTTGAAGGGAAAGAACAAAAATTTCCTCAATGCTATCTCTCTTCAAAAATACTTTAGTCAGTGAAAACCAGTGTTTTTATTCTAATAGACAACTAAGTCCGTTCTGTCCCAAAGTAAGATCGCTGCTTCCCCATCAATAAATCCTCTCATGGCATCTGTTTCAGTCTGACTTGAGCTTTGTTAAGTTCAGGTAACAACCTATGCATTCGCATCAGCATCTTCTACAACAGTGTTGACACTTCCCTACCTTACCAATAAATATGTATTATTACTCATCTGGTAGAGTATTAGTCTTTCTATTTATTTTTGAACAGTTGTATGTTTTCGGCTCCCCAATTCCAGAGAGACAGGGATCTATTGGAAAGAGTCCAAGGGAGGCTATGAGGACGATGAAGGGACTTGAGTTCGTCTCTCCTGTGAGGAAAAGCTGAGAGAACTGGAGCTCTTTATTCTGGAGAAGAGAAGCCTGAGAGGGGATCTGATTCCTGTCTAGAAATCTCTGAGGGGTGGGGGGTCAAGTGGAAGGAGCCAGGCTCTTTTCCACGGTGCCCTGGGACAGGACAAGAAATAACAGGTACAAACTGGAATCCAGGAGGTTCCACCTCAACAAGAGGAGAAACTTGTTTGCTGGGAGTGTGACAGAGCCTGGCCCAGGCTGCCCAGAGAGGTGGTGGAGTCTCCTTCTCTGGAGACTTTCCAAATCCCCCTGGCTCTGTTCCTGTGTGGCCTGCCCTGGGTGATCCTGCTCTGGCAGGGGGCTTGGACTCGATGATCTCCAGAGGTCCCTTCCAACCCCTACCATGCTAGGATTCTGTGATTCCTAGTGAATAATGGTCCTTCTGTGATGAGCTTATGTCCTTGTGTATATGGCCTTTTACTTCCAAATATGAAACAGCATCCTTCTGAACAGTGAGTTTCTACTTTTAAGAAGTTCTTGCTCTTAGTCCCTATTTTCCATTTCACACTTCTGCATTTTATCTTGGTTTTACTGTTCTGATCTTGAAACTAAACCAAAAGGACTGGCTAATACTCTGGCCTGGGTGCTGACCATGCTTGTGTCGCTAACAAGTCCTGTGGTCACTCTGGTGAAGGTAATTCCAACTTTAAAAACCAACCCAACCCTACAGGGTCAGTGCACAGATTCTACCCAACTGCAGTTGCCTCCCCAAAGTCAATTCCTTACACACTCACGGGTCTTGTAGGAATCTCTTCTGTGTTCTCTCCTGCTTCTTAAAATGTGTTCTGGAAAAAACAGTCTTGAAGAAAGCTGGTTCATCTGGCAAAGTCAGACATTGGCAGACATTGTGCATCTACCTCCCTGCCTTGAATAACTAGCTCCTTCAAAACATCAAGCAGCTGCACCCAGGAAAGTTCCAATTTTCCTACAGTAGCTACGTGCATGGATTTGTGGCCTTAGAGAAAACACTGGCTGCTTAAAATGGTTAACAGGGAAATATTTAAGAGGGACATCGCTGAACAAAAACCAGCTACCAGGTAGTTTTTTCAAATATTAAAACATCTACAAGCAAAAATTATTTCTTCTGGATTAGAAAAATGTGCTGCTTCAGTTTCTTCACCTCATGCTCTATAGGCCAGTCCTGTGCATTAAGTCAGGACGATTCTGTGAGTGATTTGTATAAATTATTTCTACCACTGATGGCAAACTCTCTACTGCAAGATTATGGGAAAAATCAAGGACAGACAGTAAACAGGAAGAAGAAAAGCTCGAGCTCCTGGAAGGAATGTACTGAATAACAAAAAACAATTCAGAAAAAGAGGACCAAGCCACGAATGCTTTGGGGTGCGATGCTGGCTAGAAGTACCAAATAACAGAACTCAAGTTTTACAGATCAGCTGCCAGGATCTCTTTGAGAAGGCTCCACTCAGAGCTGATGCACTCACTGGGTCACAAACAGCGCTGTCCCGCTGAGATGGCCTCACTCAAGTACGTCCTGCCTGGGCTGAAGGGAAACTGTGAGGTGCAGCAATTCGGGACACAGGCAGGACAACTTTATTGTATTAGGTTAAAATTAGGCCAATTACTTAGATTTCTAAATGTGGACTCAGAAGCCTAAATTTAGCCACTTCCTAAAACTCTCGGCCTGTGTGACTATGGTACGCACCTTCGTGCTCAACTTCAAGGACAAGGTGGAATTTCCAGAACCCCAAACCCCATCTTACCCAGAAATCTGTGTACAGCCATCGCCAGGAGTAGCTTGTTCTTGGCACCGAGAAACCAAAGAGGGACAACTGTTGCCATTAAAACCACTATTTCAGATTTATGTACATTCCAGAACAAGCTTGACACCCCAACTAATAGTGTGTCCAAACAGACAAAGAAAAGGAGAAACAAGCAGTACCAACCAAACATCCGATGGTCACCTCAAAACTACACCTCAGATCATTCCCACCTCATGAAAAATACTAAAACCATTTCAGAAGTTATGCAAAAGTCTTAATAAAACTAGGATATCTAAACTGTTACCTAAAAGCATTTCCCTAATCTCGTGGTGTGGCTAAATGTTAATCTATAGAAAGTATCGGCAACATCTTTATTCCAATTTTAAAGGCATAGCTCATGTCTTTGCCGGCAGAGATGGCAGAATTACAGTCCAGGCATTAACAAGCAAGTGCTACTAAGACAGCATTCAGTAGCTTGCAGCTGTCCTGAGCTACTTTAGCTGTTGGAAACATATTAATTCTTTCTTTTCTGATTTTACGGACTATGAAGAAGCAAACTATAAAGCATAAAAACTAAATCAAAGCCAGAACTTAAAACTGATGATAACCCTGAATTTCAGCAGAGGTCTTTTCAGAGGACTAGATATTAAAGCGCTATCCATGACAGGAAAGAACAGATGCGACAGAAGCAAACCTCCAAAGCACAGGCAACAATTTAAGAGCAAGAAAAAAACCCCAATTATTTATGATGATTACATTTAAAATGACCGTCTCTCACGATCTGCGTTTGCAGTCTGCAAGGCAGCTCTGCTTAGAGGCAAAAAGAACCAGAGCAGTAAAGACTGTGATTTTGATTTCAATATAGATTTTCATATATATTTTGATTTTTCATACTTGATTTCAAGAGGAGATTGAAGGTAATTCACTACAGAAGAACATGCTGCTGACCACGAAGACTCTGCAGCTCCCATGTTTTTTGGGGAGCCAAAGCTCTCCCGATCGAGGCCGACATCGCTGCCTCTACAGGAGACTTTTCAGCGCTCCTGTACGGTACCAAAAATCCTGCAGGACACATCTACACCGAGACCTTTTGGGAGTCAGAGTTTCAAATAACGGTATGATTGCTCCAAGTCTGCTACTGCAAAATCATCTTCACTCTGGGGATTCCTACCTGGGAAAGACCCAACACTTATTCAATATCTAACTGGGGGCTCTTTGGTTTGCTCTGAAGCCATAACGACTTTGAAACGGTGTTACCAGAACCTGCAGTTCACTACAAGCCATGTAAAGCTTTAACATGAAATATATTATACCTTTTTTTTCTGTTGTTTGCAGACTAGAAAAATAAATCAGAAGCAAATAAATCTATCTGGTAGAAGAGCTCCCACTGGACGAGGCAGTGGAATACCACCAGCCAAAACTACCTAATACTTCCCATTTTCAGTTGCAGAACACAAACACTAACTGGGAGCTGTCCAGATTGGCTCCCTGACACAGTGTGGAGTTGGGCTTTTTGGGGGGTGGGGTGTTAGCTTGGTTTGCTTTTTTTTTTTAATGTGAGTTTTGGGGGTTTTTTTTGTGGTTTGTTTTTTTGTTGTTGGTTTTGTTTTTTTTTTTACACTTATGAAACAACTTACCTGTCCAAGAAAAAGCATTAAGAAAATATGTTTAAGTTTTTTCCAAATAAAAAGAAATCTTTCCCCAGTGTTAACTGCCACATCTACACATGACAATTGAACTAGGATCAAACTGCAGCGGCTACGCTTTTCACTGCACAGGTACAAACACTCAGCTCGCTCAAACTCAGTCTCTGAAATACTACAATGTGCATTGGTACAAACTAGAGGTCCAAGGGAAAATAAAGAGCTTCCTTAGGATGCACACAGAGAGTCTTCATGTGAGCCTCGTGCTACCTGAGAAGGATTTTAGAATATTGCCCTAAAAGGACATGCAGATTGCAAAAAGCAAAATATCAAAAGTCTTGGAAATATCAGAATGCAAGAAGCCCTGGCACCCGCACACGACTGCCTTGCTCCTGGGCGTGAAACCCTGGCTTGGATCATCCCCTGACGCCCCTTCCACCTCATTTCTCTATCCTTCAGTGCGGTGGATTGTGCTTCAAAAGTAAATCAGGTCAGCACCAGCACAGGGAAAAAGGCTGCCTGGCTGTAGGATCCTCTCTTGTTTGTAGCAGAAGCCAGAAAGCAGGGAGCTAAAGAGGCCCTCGCAGCTAGAGCTGTTACCGGCCTCCCCCTCCAGATGGTATTTATTTAGGAATTCTTCTACAAAACCAAGCAAGTGAAGCCATGCATTTCACAAGTTATACTTCTCCAGCTGTTTAATCTATAGCTTTCAAAGGTAAAGTCATTCAAATTCACCACTGAATCTAATGCTAGTTGTGAACACTGCTGTACAAAACCAGTAAGGAAGAAAGATATGATACTTCACACTTAAAGTTCCAGAAAGTACTAACATTATAGTTAGAGCCAACAATTATTCAGTGTCACCATTTTCTGGACCACCATCTTGTCTCATATAGATGCCTGTTCTTGCACATGTTCAATAACAATAAAACACTAAAACACATGAGCAGTTCTTTTCCATGAGATGGTGAAGGGCTTTTACCAACTAAAGTAACCACTTACAAAGCAGGTCAAAATCAAAAAGCGTATCCACTCACTGAGCACGATCATCAGAGCACTGAAAGGCAGAGAGGACGCGCAGCAAAACCCAGATGACTATGCAATTAGACTGCGACCGTGCAGGCACATCGAGCCAGCTCACACAACAGACCAGTGCTTGACTTCTCAGCTGTAACGTTCTGCCATTTGCTGCCTGATTTAAAACATAACTGCACACATCCCCTCAATAATCAATGCTCTGGCACCCAAAGAGGGTATCGCAAAGATCGATGTAGTGATGTATCAAAAAAATCCCCAAACCCATCAAAGCAAATGAAAGAGGGCCCCAGGTAACCTCATTTAAACCCCTGCTTTCCACAGAAAGTTGCACCAGATGGTTTCCAGAGATTCCTTGCAAGGTGGACTTTTCCACGGTTCTAAAATCAGCCAAATTCATGGACCCGACACTGCTGCCCCAACACATCGCCTTGCCCTGATTTCTTAACACAATTAAAAAATCCAGGCTAGTTTCAAGCCAGTAAGATTCCTCGTCCTGAATACACAACTTGAGCAGCAGATGGAATCTGTACTACATCACATACTCTTCTTAAGCTCCTGGGAAAAGCCGCAGCACCTCCGGGCAGCACTCTAAGCTTCAGCCAGCGCTGCGCTCCGGCGGAAGCCGAGGCAGCTCCGCGGGCATCCCCCGAGAGAGGCCGCCGCGGGGCCGCGGACCCC
>VWZK01009795.1:383140-399575 GCA_013396935.1 Baryphthengus martii
CCTGGTCGGTCCCGGCTGGCGGCCGCCCCCTCGCTGCTGCCAGGGAGGGTCGGTGAAGAGTTCAAGGGGAACGGCAGGGGAATAACGCGCCGGGGGACTGGAAGAGCTGCCGTGTGAAGATAGGCGGAGACAGCTGGGCTGCTTCAGCCTTGAGCAGAGGCGGCTCAGGGGAGACCGTGTCCCAGCACTTGAAGGGTGGCTCCCAAGAGGAAGGAGACTCCCTTTTCACAAGGAGTCACATGGAGAAAAGGAGGAGGAACGGCTGCAGGGTGCTCCAGGGGAGATTCCGGAAGAAAGTTCTTTACCATGAGAACCATTAAAGACTGGAATAGTCTCCCAAGGGAAGTGGTGGACTCCCCTACACGGGGCAGTTTTAAGACACAACTTGACAGGGAGGTCGGCCCACTCGCTTAAACTAATTGGTTTGGTTCGCGTTTTTTTTGTTTGTTTTTTTTTGACCTGAAAGTCTGGACCGGATGATCCCTTCCAACCTGGCATTCAGTAATTCTGTGACCCTTCTGTAGCAGGTTTTCAAACCCCCATTTTAGCAGGTGACAAAACCTGCGCAATGGCAGGTACCACACATCACGTGCTGTGTGACAAGTACAGGTTACGGAGCTTATAGGCGGAAAAAAGAACATCCCACTTCTCCAGTATCATCCCAGTGAGCCCCAGCTTGCCCAAAAGCTATTGCTCCAAGCACCTCACACCCCTGAGCAGTGTAGGGAGGGCTTATTGCTCCGCCGGCTCTCACGGCGAGCACCAGAGTTCCCGGAACACGTTTCCAGCAACTCTCAGAGTGGCAGAAAACATCTGAGAGCCAGGAATGCTTAGCACCAGAACCCTGCAGCAACAGCAGTAATTCTTGTTAGGGAACATTAGTCAATGCTGCTGTTAAAAAGTCAGTTCTGCAGCAGTTCCACTGCTAAGTCCAGGGACGTAAAGAAACAGGAGAAAGGAATCAAACAGTTACAGCAATCCCAGGCTCAGCGAGCTCGACTGCTGTTCTCAGGTCCAGTCTAGAGAGGACTAAAACAGGCTAGACAAGGATGGATCTTAAAAATAATGCACCCAGGCTCCCTTTAAAGCATGGTGGTGAAGTGAGTGCTTTCATTTTCATACAGAGGTGTGGAAGCCAGAGGACTCCTCCTTGCAGCAGGCACAGCACAAAGCAGCAGGCTCCAAGAAGGAATATTTCAAATAAGAAGCGGAACGACACACGCTTCCCTTGCTTTCAAGTCTTTTTACTGTATGGACTCAGCAAAGACTTCGGATTTCAGCAACAGGCAAATAGTCAGAGCCGACACAAGCCTGTTCTGGGGCATCAGGAGGATTTTTCTGTGTTGGGCCATTACACAGGGGTTTTGTGGATATCTCTGTCAAAGCAGTTTACTGTTTCTAGCCAGTTTCTTCCTTAATTTCTTTCTTTCTATGATTCTATGATTAAGAAATGGAGACCACAGAACTACAGCTGGAGGAAACACTGTAGAAAACACTGTAGAAAGTCTTCTACCCTGCTTGCCCAGGGGCCTGCAGATGTACCCACGCCACTATCTAAAGGCAGGAGAAAGAAGCTCTGACAGAGGCTTTTGAAAGTGTTTATTAACGGTTATTCGATGGAATGATGGCGCAATAGTGCAAACCACTGTGCAAGGGGGAGAACACACTCCCTTCCCAGCTTTCACATTGACTTTATTATACAGGAGACATGGAATAAGGATTAAATACAAAATGGGTCAGTATGCTGCATTTACCGCGCTCCGTTGGGCTTTGGACAGGTTCCTGTTCCCTCAGCGCGTGTCAGTTCAGAGCCACCTCAAAGCAGGGAGTGGCTGCTCCGTCCTGTTCGGCTTTACCAGCAAGACAGGTGGAAGCAGCCATCTTTTTCATTTGCATGCACATCCTCAGTCTGAAAACCCTAGCACTTCACCCAGCCAGTTTCTGCACTTTGTTTCATAAAGAAAGGAAAACACCAGGTGTTAACAAGCCACAAATAATATTTGCTAGTACACTAGGAGTGAGCTTCAAGAGTACTTCTTAAGAAGCAAGATTTCAGCTAATACTCATCTGTCTTGCCAGCCTGTAAACTTAAGTGCTCACTTCCTCATCTTTGTGTGATTTTTCACCCTGGAACCTTCTGAAAACAATTAGAAGCAAGCAGCTAAGCTTTGTACTTCTAGTGCTCCAGAGTCAGCATCGGAAGATCTTTATTTGCCCAATAATAAACCACCAGCCAATTTCTCTAAGGAAGTTGCATTGTTAGATTCTAACAAACACTGTTAGATTCAAAGAACATCCTGTCCTTAAGGGATGCATTTTGGAAAAAAACCCTCCCATTACACTCAAAAAAATAAATAAACGACACAAAGCTAAACTGACCGGCACGCAGTGGTTCCAACTATCACCTACACAGCCTCCTCCTTGCCTTTCAAACCTGTAAAGCATCTTTCTCTTTAAGAGAATCTAGAACCACAGCCACCTGGAGACTAATAAAACCACGGGGCAGACACTGGAGACTTCAGAAACTGCTGGATTAAGGTCATGTGAATCGGTGTCGTGCCCTCTTTGAATGTCACTCTTATTCCAGTCCAACAAAGTTACCTATACATCTAGAACGTTACAGTTGTGCCACTTGTCAAAAACAAGACGTCTCAAATTATTGTTCACGCTTCAGCATACAGTTGGGACAGGGAATAATACATTACAGAAAGCAAACCCACAAGATTTTAGTTACAGAAACCAATATAATTCGTATATAAACTTATAAATACTGTCTCCATGGTTCACTAATTCCAAATAAGTTTTCTGCACATTAGTTGCTAATATCTATTACTATAAGTAGTTCCAGCTTGTGCTCTCTCAATTCATTTCCGAGACTACTCAGCCCGTCCGTTCTGAGAGGGGGGAAAAAAAAAATCTCCGCAATGAGACTAGGTTCCATCTGAAGATTTCATTTTCATATCCGCCAGATAATTAATCCTATGATTATAGAAGCCACAGCAAGGCCAACAATCAGGATACACATCTTCTTACGGGATTTCTTCTAATAAAAGAAGAAAAAAAAAAAAGCCACTGACATCAGAAAGAGATGACAAGAGGAAAAGGCAAGTCGATCAGTTCATGTTCCTGACTGTGGCAAATTGGAGCACGTGACATGGATACTTATTCAAGAGAGGTAACCAGTTGTAGTCTGAACTCTTTTACATGTTCCTTAAATTGCAGGATCCCACAGATAAATGTTTTTCAGTTTAGGAGAACAGCAGTCTAAAAGATGCTGTTAAGTCAAAATATGACAAGTTTTGCTTCTCTGAAGAAAAGAAATGCAAGCTTGGCTTTGAGCTGGCTACAAAAAAGAGAACCTGACAACACCTACCACGTGCTTTTCATCCTAACAGACCACACTGGGACTTCAAAGGACAGCCAAACATCTCTAGCTATTTGGATTTTCCAGGTAAGGCTAATAACGCTGCTGAGCAGTCCTCTGATACAACCTCCCTTTGGCCACTCGGGGTTGGTGTGGCAATAGCACCGTATTCCTTCAGCTGAAATGATTTAATAGCCGGTTACTGTACTTGGGAGTTTACAGCTTTGATCACTTTATTCATCACAGAAAACTGGGGGCTGTTCACATACCCCAGGTATTTTTAACTTCAAAACTAAGGATTTGAGGATAGTTATAAAGACTCATCTCCTTCTCCAACATATGTCCAATAGCTCCCAAACTTAGACTTCTATCTCAAAACTTTGCCATGGAGAGAGAGAATACTACTGAATGCTGCCGGATGGTAAATGTTACTTTCCCTCCCTTGTGCTAAATGGCACCAGAGTTTTACTGCTTTCCCAGCTTGAAAGAGTCCAATTTTTAAATCCCGTATGGAAGCCTGAAGTCCCAGCAGGGAAACTCTGTATGGGACTGACTGAGGCAGAACCCTGATTCCTTCACAGAAGACAGACCTACAGGGACAACAGTGATGAAAGGAACCTATAAAAACCATTTAATATCATACACAAGGGAGACTGAAGCAGCAGCAAGTCCCACTGCAAGAGATTTGATGGGACAGGGAGGACAGACTGGAGAACAGAAACTCCGCGGTCAGAAAGAAGGGCGCTGCAAATCCTGGGCACTGCAAGTTCCCCGAGTTTGGGCAAGGATTTTTGCACATCACGTGTTTACAAGATGGAGACGACATGAGAATTTGTTGATCTTTAACTGTTCTGCTAACTCTTGAGAACAACAAAGGCAGGTAAAGGTATAAACCTGCTGAGCACCCTTACAGGAAGGCACAGACTGACCAGAGATCCTCTGAAGCAGAAAGCTAATTTCAGTACCCTGTTTTGGACTCAAGTGTTGTATCTGTTCCTTCCAGCACAATTTTGAGAGAGCGTCAACTTGCACAAGCTGGTTTTAGTAACTTGTTTGGTGTGCTGCAGTCCTCAGTATGTGTCTCATTATGCCTCTTCCATTATATCTCAATTAATATAAGCTTACAGAATTTACCTGATAATAGGCAGCTCTCTGTAACTGCTCACTGGCTCTTTCCACGTGGACTTCTGCGCTTTCCACGTTTGCCTCTATGCTATCTATGGAAAAATAAGAGAACTCATTTAAAATATTTCAGAGCGTTGCTGATCAGAAAAATAGTCAGAAATACAATACTTTTTTTTTTTTTTAAACACAAAATACTGGAAAATTTTATCTATGTAGGCAAAACACATAATTGAATTAAAAAGAAACTTCCTATTATCCGAACACACTTACCAATCATATCTCCTTGGTCATGAATCATCATGGCTAAATCCTTAAATATCTGATTGACATCCAAAATATCTGCCTGAAGACAACAGTTTAACGAGTTATAACAAACACCAATGACTATTTTGCTAATCATCATTCTTGGTACCTCTTCTGACCAAGTGTCAGAATAGGTACCATCGGTCAGGGGCTGAAGATGCTACTATCTGTGCAACTTGGGATTAACACAGGAGCCTACAACATTCCTGCTCCTGAATATCTGTTTCATCACAAATCAGCAATTAGCACAGTATGGAATTGAGATGAACATTGTACCATGAGTTGCTCCTACCATCTCTGAAGGACCACCCATCAACACCGAAGGAAAAGATACCTAGTCTCCTTCAACAGGAGCAGGGAGATTGATCTTGGCATCAATCCTCTCTACAAGGAACTTTGTTCCTCCACCTTCAGATCTCCTCAGCCCATCCCATTAGTTAGCACTGCACGACTTCTTTGGTTTATCTCCCAATACTGTTAACTGTGCAGGATCTACTGGTCACCTCTAATTGCCTGATTGCTGTTTCTCTTTCTTTAATGAGTTCAAGGTCCTGTTCAGTTATTGCCACATCTTCTTCCTGAGACTGCATTTGATTCCAATCTTCACCACTGGAAAGAGATGGAAAGAAAGCATGGCTCTTTCTGCGAGTACAGGTACTGCCCCACTCCATTTATAGCAAAGTACCAGTGAGTTCAAGTTGAAAAGTGTCCAACAGAACAGCCCCTGGATTCCTGGCCCTGCAACTGTACACACAGACAGGACTGATTTGTGACAACAGTTACAAAATGGAACAGCTGAAAACAAATGGGACAGATCAGGAGAAGTGAAGTAACTGGAAAGCAGTACATGCATAGAATACTCTGTTCCAGGATGTGACAGTTACCTACAGCATTAGAGAAGGAACTTATTTCACTTCTGCCTTTTTCTTTTCTTTTTCCCCCCTTAAGTACCTGTACCTTCTTTCCCTCTCACCATCCTCCAAAAAGAGAGAAATCAGGGTGAAAGTTTTGACAGAAAGTAGCCTGCAAGCACAACATTATCAGAACAACAGAACATCTGACCAGTATCTGGATTCAAAGATTCTCACTTGCTAACTGGCACTTGGAGAAAAGAATGAAGTGGTTTAGTATTTTAATTCATTAGCCTAGTAAGAACTTCAAACTAAATCCCACCCCAAAAGATGTCAAAAGCCAAATAGCTGTGCATCCCTGTCCACCCCTCTCCTGAAGAGCTGGTACTTCATAACTGCTGCACAAGGTACATCAATTATAGGCAACCAACACCAATTATACCAGGCCATCTAGACATTCAGCATAGAAAGTCCCTCGAGGGCAACATCTCCCTCTTCTCAACAAACAGAAGTGCGCTGGAAAGCACTGTAACATTCCAGTCTTAGGCAGACACTAAACAGTATGTTTTAAACTACAGGCCTAGGCCAGAGAGAGCTGACCATGCCGCAGTTCAGCTCCAAGCTGACAGCAGGGCTTTCCGATACCCAAGGCAGGAATTTCCGACACGCAGCACACAGGAACAGCTCTGAGGGCGGAGTAGCTGCTGTGCCACTATCTCTCACTGAGCTAAGAGCCTCTGCATGAGCAGGTGCCTGGCTGGTTCCCCCACCTCAGTGTGCGAGGCCGTCGAACTCATCACACCGTCCGTGTAACCCAACGGCCGGGGGCTCAGCCCCGACTCGGTAGGTGAAGCAGAGGCTCACGAAGGGGATGTGCAGCAGGCAGGTGAGCTGATGCAGAGCGGTTTGCAGAGGAAGGATGGATACGTGAGGGGTGTCAGCAGCATCTCTTGATTTAGAAAGGATTTACACAGATAGGGCCAATAGATTTCATCCCAATTTTCTCACACGCACGCGGAGTAGAAACTCGCACGGGTATCACAGCTACTTCTGGAGTGCCCTGAATGCTCTTTACCACACTGTGGAGTTGACAGAACATTTGACAAACCTGTCCACTAGGCAGGCACACTGTTACTGCAGAACTAATACAACTATCTGACAGGTGACAGGAACACTGTCGTCTTGTGCATGTTCTAGAATTAGTTTGCCAGTGCATCATGTCCAGGACTTGTGAATTTAAGGCAGCCTCAGCCACTACTCCAACGGGGCTGCTGGAAAACACCAAAACCTATGAAAGTGGCTCTTTGGGGAAGAGTCCACAATGTGACTCCTCATGGAAAGAGTTACCCTGAGGCAAATCCTGCCTCGTAGTCTTGTGCTCACAGTTCAGAAAACCAGGAGCTCCAACTGCCACACGCTAGGGACTCCACTATTCCTGTCAGGGCAGCGATCGCACAATCTACATTTAAGGAGGATAAAATACTGTCACATGCAGTTAATTTTTGCATTCAGCTACCAGAGCCTGGCCCAATTTACAAAAATAAATCTTAAGACAAGAACTTCTGTGTAGTTACAGGTAGTTAAAAGTCTCACATCGAGAGCACAAGTTGTCATTACCTATCAAATGAAACAAGCTGCTCTTCTCTGAACCGCTCATCAGCCTGGAAGAGATAACGGAGTTATGAGTCTTGCAGACTACCAGGACCACTTGCAAAATCAACAGGAATATCTTGAAGACAAAGGTATATACTGCCCAGAGAGCTCTTTGAGAATGCCACCGTCACTTTGACTTTCAAATTTAAATTAGGTTGATTTAGATTGGTTTTTAGTTTTACTTTTCAGATGCAGATTGTCTTTGCACATTAGAGGCAACAAAACGATCAGAAGCACCTAGTCCATTTAACCAGATCAGCTGTTGTTGTTTGTCGCTTTCTCAACATGTAGCAAAAAAATTAGAGCCTAATCCAATGGAGAAAAATGCTTTTACTGGCCTTTTGATTATGAATTCTTAGGAGGTTGTCAAAACATAATAGGGAGAAGGTCTGAAAGTATGTTGGAGATATCAGCAGGACAGAAACTACAAGGAAATAAAGAAACAGTGTGAGATTTAAGATGTAATTTAAGGTGTGGGAAGCTTCCAACTGATCTCTTGAATTTTATAGTCTAGGGCTGACGTCAAGCAAAGAGCAGTCTGCAGAACTTTGCTATTAACCACACTTTGACTCCTCATCTATTCCTCCACAGCATTTGCAACAAGCGGGATTGCTCCCCTCCTCCATTAACAGTCACAAGGAGCCCACTGAAATAAGTGTCTACTTAGAATATCTGGAGTGACAAAACCAATGCTCCGAGGCCTCAGCTGCACTCAGTGCCGTGTGAGTGGCCAGCAATGAAGCTGACAGGCAAGCACAAGACCTCTCAGAAGACTTGTGGTTCACTCTATCAATCCAATATTTCTATAAATACTTACAGAGATACGGGAGCCAGCTCTTGCCCTTGCTACAGTCTCTTTTTCCTTCTCTGACACTCGCCTCTGTACTGCCTGGAAGTTATTTAAGGCCGTGGAGAAGTCATTCATTAAACGTTCTTTCTGAAGCCTCTGTTGGCGCTGAAGGATTGCAAGAAAAACGAGTGTTCAGATATTGCCATTCACGATAATGTAACTGTCAGACTCTCAGAAAAACCCAACATCATAACAACGACAAGAAGAACGAATGCTGGCACTCAAGTGATCTTCTGGTTCCAGCGTTCCGGGCCGCTGGAGAGGACACAAAGCCCACCGTAATGTAATTTGTTATACCAAGCGCTCTGCGCCTTGCCTACTGCACAACAGTGTTGTGCAATAAGGTTCTCTAATTTTGCTCTAGTTTTAAGGCTGAAAGAGAGAGGTCTTCTACACCAGTACTTTTATTCAAACCACATGCTAGAAATTTACCACTTTTAATTGTATCCTTTTTGGATATGTACAATGCCTTTCCCCTACATTCCTCTACTTAGCCAACCCTGTAGTACTTAACTTTCTGTTGTCCTGATAAGAAAACCCCTTTAACTTTCTTACAAATATAGGAAGCTCTACAGTTCCAGAACTAATGACAACACCCAATAGCCCAGTTTCATAAGCTCTCTCTCCCGATCATGCCGCACTACGAGCCTGCTGTTACTTGAGCAGAGAATATCCTTAGTCCTGATAACCATTTCAGTTTATTTTTTTTCCAAATACATTAGTTGTAATATTCCTTTTCATTCTTATTTTACAGCATCGACTTATTTAGCCTCCACAGAACATCTCCTCGAGTGCTGCAACATCCCAGTCATGGGAAACAAGAAGCTGGGAAACAGCTTGTCCCAAGAGTGCTCAACACTCTTCTTATATTTTCAGTTTGAGAGATTCCCTACAGCTGTCTCAGGCTGCAGGCTTTGCAGTATTGTAATCAATCCTTCAACAAGTTTGTATCAATTCAACAGCCATTTCAAGGAAATAAAGGGTCTCAATTTTTTCTACAATAAACCACTACAGCAGCCTCACAACACACGTCAGCTTCCACCTGAGCCGTCCGGAAGCAACAGCCCTTCTGCCAGAGGAGATCCTCGGCTCCTGCAGATTTGGACTGGGCTGCTCCAACAGGCTTCAAAAAGTTACTGCTGCTTCAGTCAAGATGCACATGACAGGATTTTGTTGACCAGAGGGAGATTAACTGAAAAATATCTGCTGAACAAACGGGCAAAATGTGGCCACGCTTACAACTGCTCTATAAACCTTTAAATACAGAATTAGACTAAGACAACATCTGCTGACCCACATCCACAGATCATCCCACAACAGGATCACAAAAGCAGATCTATCAATCTTGCAGGAGTGACATCAAGTAGAGCGAGAAAATGCCAACAGCACAGGATTGTCCCTTCCCTTTGCCATAGGGAGGGGGAACTCAAAGGGTTATTTTGCTTTATTCAAATATGACCAAGGTGAGTCAGCTTTTTCCTCCCGCTAATAAATCACATGCAAGGGAAAGCTTTTTGGCGTGACTGCATTTCATCCTGACACGCAGTTTGCTGTCAGTTCTTACCCCAAAACACTGCCTCACATCACATGGCACTTTTGTTAATAATATTTCTTGANAAAGCCAAGTTGCATACTCAGCTCTCCCCAAACATTTAGGGTTTCTTATCCTCACATGATTAAGTTTTACCCCTATTTGCCACTGAGAAACGTTGTTTTCCCAGTGTCCTATAAGCAGCCAGGATGTGGCCAGTTTAAGGTGTCTCCCTCCTTCAATAACACTTTTCACTGCAAAAGGCTGCTCTCTCTTCAGCTGTGTCAGATCAAGCTTTCTGAGGTTGTGGTCTAAGCTAGTTTCATTAAATGAGTGATTTAAAAATAAGCCCAGACAAATTCTGTGAGCCTACCTGTTCAGAAGCAGACAGGGGAAGCGGCAGAGCGCCCAACTCCTTTAGATATTCATTGGTCTCTTTGGCAAGGCGGTTTGCAGAATGCTGTAGTTGTTGTCTGAAATGAAAGGTCACAAGCAGATACTGAGAAAGCTGCCTCGGAGCGTTTCAGTTTCCAAAACAATGACCAAGTAGGGGTTCTGAGATCACACATCTTTATGGTGAGGTTATTTTTCACCTTTCTGGAACAGAGATATACTTTTTGTTTTTACCATCAACTTGACTCTGGTCTACATTGTGGAAAAAAAAAAAAAAAGATTCGAAGTCCTGTGCTCCCTGCTAACTAGTATAGTTCAGTAGTTTTAAAGATTTATTTTTTTTTCTCCAATAGGAAAAGAGAGACAAATTCAAAGGAGAGTTAACTTCACTCAGTGAACATAAGGACTCTTTTAGGGTGAATTCCTTGTGGTACCAATTGGTAACTAACGGTTCACTTGACAACTATATTGGTTAAATGTACATTTGATAAAAGTACAGAAACTCAGAGATATTAAATTCTTAGGTTTTTGGTGAAAATTAATGGTCAGAGAGAGGAATGATCCAACTCCTGCTTTGGGAAATGCAAGGCTTTCCCTTGAGCCTTCATGTTTTCCAACAACATTGCAACTCAAAGCTGTTGTTGCAAAGGCTGTAGCGCAGCAGCAGCTTCATTAGCACCAGTGCACAGAAGGACACCGGTTACAAGGAACTGAACGCAAAGACATCACCAAGCACATCAGAGGTGCAGCTGATTACACAGAGTGCCAGGGCTTCACAGAGAACAGAACCACTATTTTAGTTTGCAGCCATATGCACAAAACCAAGTACTGTAAAGCAGGAAGACGTGGAATACTAAAACGAGAGCTTCTCTTGTTTTTTGGCATTCAGTGGATACAAGATGCTGAAGTGAAAGTCACCTGTTCAGCCCAACAGACACACAAATCAAAGTATTTGGGCTGCACTACTGTATTTGACCTGCCATATGTGAGCTGAATAAACCACCCATACATGTTCCTATTAAATTTGTATGGCAGCGGATCAATTGTGGAGCACAACCACTCCCACCTACAGAGGAGAGCTGTTGCTGCAAGGAAATTAAAGGTTCAGTCACCAGCGATTAGTTCTTTAATCTACTGATTAAACACAGATCAAGTCAAGTGAGCAGCTCAAGCAAACAAATTCCCCTCTCCTACAAGTGGCCTCTGATCTCATCCTTCAAATGTAGCGTTATGTGGCTATCGACATGAGTTACCAACTTATAAAAAAATCAGCTATTACAAAAAACGGGGAAGCAGTGTGCTCAGAGATTCAAGGCAGAGTCACACAAAGAGATACTGGAAGAACTCACTTTCAAGTCTTCTGACCCCAGAATTATTCTTCTCTTAACTTGCTATTTCTGCTTTAGGAGTCTGTAAAAGGTGCATGGACACACAGACTCCTTGTTCAGTTTGGACTATGCCTGTTTAAATCTCTTCTATATTACTGCCCACCAGCATATCAGTCTTCTGACAGGACCCATGGCACTTTAGCTGCCATCCAGGATTGCTCATCTTTCCAGTGCCTACATCTATCTGTACTACAAGCTACTTTGTCATCAGTCAGGAGTCATCCTTGCTGTTTTTCCTTACTGCTCTTACGTGAGGACCAAGCACCTCGCACGGTATTCATTTCTTCTGCACCACAAGTGAAGCTACTATGGCTGGTCCTCAGAGTACGGCTGATGCACGGCCAACGCACGACTACCCTTTTAAAATAATGTACCGTTCCCAGCCATTCCTACCCAGCAGTTTTGAATGACTATTCCGAAATCCTGCAGAAACACCTCAATTCCTCCGGTAAACTACTTAATGCAGTGAGTCATTTTGGGTTTGTAGGGCTGTATTAACTTGATCTAATAAAACATCTCCCCAAAGCAAGTAACTCGGTTCCTGTAAGAACAGAGATACAAGAGACAGAGAACCTAGACAAATGTTAGCTCATTTAATACTTACAAGTTCTCCTGAAGCTTGCTGGAATCCTGCTTGGTTCCCAGCTGGCTCATCAAATTCTTTATTTGAGTAGCTGAAGACAAAGAGATCACAAGATGAGTTAGTAAGACAAGTTCTAGCGTATTTTATTCCTTCTTGAAAGTATTCTTCTAGCTTTCCTCAAAGGATTTCTCTCAATGAATTTTTCTCAGCTTAACTGGTAAAACAACACTTAGCATTCTTTGCTTTAACGTTTATTCTACACATCCCCATTTAGACATGATCCAGCCTAACAGACTAAGTTTCAGATAAGGAAGTGATAGTGAGGCAGACATACCTTGAAGGTAAGTCTGTGGACCTAAAAGCTTGTGCTCTCCTCTTCCTCAGCCCTTTCAGGCCAACTAACACAGCTGCTTGTTTCTACCAGCCTTGCTGTTTCTCTGTTTCAGGCCATCCCTGCTGCAGAACAGCTTGACTATGCTCTGTTGCCATGTCTACATATTGTAAAGTTACTTACATTATTACTGTCCTGTTACAAACAAATAATAAAAAAAAAAAGCCAAGGGTTGCTATCACTTAAAAAAAAAAATTAAATCTGAATGTTTCTAGTCATGACAGCCCAAACTTTTCACAATACTGGTACAAACAGCCTTTCGGGAACAGCAGATAGTGCTGGTCCACTTGATAGTGAGCTTGCATCAACCTGAAATCATGTAGTAATAAGAGATACTCTAGTCCTCTTTCTCCCCCATCTTCTATGGTTTTCCACTATTCTCCTCATGCAGACACTACAGATGATGCAACCACACAATGGATCACACCAAACCGTTCACCCACCTGAAACGCACGTACCAGCTTCTCTCCTCACTCCCACTAAATTCAGAGATTAATTTTTTGGGCAGATCAACAAGCTGATCTGCTTTTCTCTGCAGCTGCACAATTTTTAGTGTTACTAGAGACTCTGGGAGCACCACTTAGGAGAGCAGTACCAAGTCTGACTGGCTCCAATCGATCATGAACCCTGGCAGGCACTGAGAGAGGGAAGACCGAGGAGGATCAATGTAACACAGTTCTACAGGCAGCTGAGTTGAGTTGAAATACTCCATGAGTTTAACAAGAGCTACTTCCAATTCAGTGACATCCTACTGGATCCATCCTAGTGGACAGTAAGTTCTCCATGGGACAGCAATGGGCCCTTGTGACCAAGAGGCCAATGGGCTCCTGGGGGAGCATTAAGAAAAGTGTGTCCAGCAGGTGTAAGGAGGTTCTCCTCCCCCTCTGCTCTGCCCTGGGGAGATAACACCTGGAATACTGGATCCAGTTTTGAGCTCCCCAATTCAAGACAGACAGGGATCTACTGGAGAGAGTTCAATAGAGACTACAAGGATGATGAAGGGACTGGAACATCTCTCCTGTGAGGAAAGGCTGTAGGAACTGAGGCTGTTTAGTCTGGAGAAGAGAAGCCTGAGAGGGGATCTGATTCCTGTCTATAAACATCTCTGAGGGGTGGGGGTCAAGTGGAAGGGGCCAGGCTCTTTTCTGGGGTGCCCAGTAATAGGATAAGGAATAACAGGTACAAGCTGGAACCCAGGAGGTTCCACATCAACAGGAGGAGAAACTTGTTTGCTGGGAGGGTGACAGAGCCTGGCCCAGGCTGCCCAGAGAGGTGGTGGAGTCTCCTTCTCTGGAAACTTTCCAACCCCCCCCTGGATCTGTTCCTGTGTGGCCTGCCCTGGGTGATCCTGCTCTGGCAGGGGGCTTGGACTCGATCTCCAGAGGTCCCTTCCAACCCCTACCATGCTACGATTCTATGATTCTACTGGTGCAATTTCTGCTTTCAGCCTGGAGCAAGCCACTTCCTTTGATTAAATGTTTTGCTGACAAAACATCAAATCCCTGCAATCCCATCTTTGAAAGTGATGGCTTGTAACAATGGCAGATCAGCTAAGGCTACAATATCATTTAACTGGGAATTAGGAACTATTTGAGCTCTTGCACCCAGTGAGAGTATGCTCACTGAGAATTTCAGACTGTCAGCTCATGCAGCGAGGAGCTGTTCAGCAGCTCCTTATACACTCAGCTCCCCACGGCTTCCAGCGGGACCGCCCGTACCTCACAGCTCTGTCAGCCACAGGAAGCTCGGGAAAGTTCATAGTCACAGAATCTCTTTGTTTGGAAGAGACCTTCACGATAATCCAGTCCAACCCTGGACCCAACACCACGAGCTCCCCACTAAGCCATGTCCCTCAACACCAGGTCCACACGCCGGTTAAGTACCTGCGGGGATCGGGACTCCACCACTGCCCTGGGCAGACTATTCCAACGTTTGAAAAAATAGCCCATGGGACTAGACTCTGCGGGTGGGATATCAAGGCCTCTGCAAACAGCTTTTGCACTATAATGCCGAGGTACTATGAGCTGTATTCTTTTTCTCCAGTGGGGGAAGATTCTTACACGAGTCCCGTTCCCACGCCAGGCACTCTGCTTGTTGTCCGGGTCTGAGCTGGGTTCAGCAGTTTGCTCTGCTTGGTTCATCTCAGCCAACAGCAACGCACAGAGTCTACACAAAGCAAGAGCGAGGTGCTCGGGAGGCCAAAGGAAGGGGCTGAAGCTCTTTACCTTTATTCTTTGGGTAGTCAGCAGACACAGCGACACAGAGATCCCCTCAGCCAACAGCTTTCAGTCTCCAAATCTGTAAAACCTTCCACATACCAACTATTTCACACTGAAGATTACTTAAAACATTTCAATCTCTGCTCTAAATGCTTACATAATGTAAAGGTGTTGCAAGCAACAGTTTTGCCAGCTTAGCTCACCGGTTTTCTGTATATTTTCTGTGAAATGCTAACTCTACAGTTTCCCAAAAGGACTGAATACCAGTCACCTGTGTCCACTGTTTGCTTGTTGTTTTCCCTACAGGGAATGAAAGGAGAAATGAGGACAGGCTTAAGGCTTCAACATCTCTTCTCCTCCTAGGCATGAGTGGAAACCTCTTCTAAAATGCGTGATAAAGTTAATTACAATAATGTGAAGTTATGTATGTTCTGTGTCTTCCCACCCACCTTGATAAAAACTAAAAGGCTATTTGTTTCATTGGAGACTGGCACTGCACTGTGAGAGGACGGCTGCTGGTCATGAGACAGCGGAAGTTTCTCCTATGGAAAAGAGAAGCTGAACTATTTGGAAGAGGAAGCTCACAGAAATCCCAAGAAAGGGAGGCGAGGTGTAAACCAAAAAAAAAAATAGAAAAAAAAATGAAAAAACCCAGACAATCCTTGTTATTTAGAACTTAGAAGCTATTCAACTCGCAGCCATGCCTACACCAAGAGGAAATGAACATGACTGAGCAAAAGCAAAGCAGTTTCAGCAAAAATAGCTTTGTATAATAGAATTGGAGAAGTCACCAACTTTCAGAGGAACCAACAAGCTTAACAGACCTTGCCCCTAAAAAATTGCACGTGTACTGGGACAATTAATGCTTTTTATAGCAAAGCCAGTATCCTTAGGAAGGGGTTACATCCTTTGGAAGCAACTCATTTAGTAAGCAGCATTTCAATGATCAATAGCAGGAGTTCAACAATTAGCTTACGATAGCAATAACTAACGGCAACCATCTGACCGAGGAACGGCAACACCATTTACTTAGTGGGAATTTGCCAGCAACAGAACGCTCCCCCGTGGAACTCTTGTCAGCCTTCAGAAATCTCTGCAACAGCAGCTGCTCCTGCGCAAGGCGGGGTGACAACCTTTGGCCCCCGCGGGGAGCCAGGAGCCGAGCTCTCACCAGGGATGGCAGCGGGTTTCTGTTCCACGGAAGAGCAGAGCTGGCGAGAGTGGGGCTTGGAGAGAGTGACACAAACACAGAATCAAAGAATCACGCAAGACTGGTAACAGTTGGAAGGGGCCTCTGGAGATCATCGAGTCCAACTCCCCTACCCAACGCACATTCACCGAGGATGGGTCGCACAGGAACACGTCCAGATGGGGTTGGAAAAGCCTCCAGAGAAGGAGACTCTATCACCTCTCTGGGCAGCCTGTTCCAGGCTCCGGCGCCCTCACAGGAAAGAAGTTTCCCCTCACGCCAAAGTAGAACTTCCCGTGTTCCAGTTTGTGCCCATTGCCCCTCGTCCCATCACAGGACACCACTGAGAAGAGACTGACCTCATCCTCTTGACACTCACCCTTTAGATATTTCTACTTTCAGATATTTATAAGTATCGATAAGATCCACATCTGTCAAGCAAAGGAAGCCACCAATCCGGACAAAACCTGGTATTTTAGGGAACTAAAGATTTTCGAGATAAAGGACAGGACACGCAGCGGGCCCAGGCCAAGCTGCTCGTTCCCACGCCCGGGGCAGAGGCTCAGCTACCGGCCGGCCTGTGCCCGCGGCTCCG
>VWZK01009797.1:292-20447 GCA_013396935.1 Baryphthengus martii
GGATGTCATCCAGGGGGACCTGGACAGGCTGGAGAGGTGGGCCCACGCCAACCTCATGAGATTCAACAAGATCTAGTGCAAGGTCCTGCATCTGCGTTGGGGCAATACAAGCACCGATACAGGCTGGGCAGTGACTGGCTTGAGAGCAGCCCTGAAGAAAAGGACTTGGGGGTGCTGGTGGACAAGAAGCTCAACATAGCTGTCAGTGCACGCTTGCAGCCCAGAAAGTCAACCCTATCCTGGGCTGCACCAAGAGAAGCGTGGCCAGCAGGTCAAGGGAGGGGATTCTCCCCCTCTACTCCACTCTCGTGAGACCCCACCTGGAGCACTGCATTCAGTTCTGGAGCCCCTATTACAAGAAAGATCTGGACGTGCTGGAACGTGTCCAGAGAAGGGCCACGAGGATGATCAGAGGGCTGGAGCACCTCTCCTATGAGGACAGGCTGAGACAGTTGGGGTTGTTCAGTCGGCAGAAGAGAAGGCTAAGAGACCACCTTATTGTGGCCTTTCAGTATCTGAAGGGGGGCTACAAGAAAGCTGGGGAGGGACTTTTTAGGATGTCGGGTAGTGATAGGACAAGGGGGAACGGATTCAAAGTGGAGGAGGGTAGATTTAGATTGGACATTAGGAAGAAGTTCTTCCCCATGAGGGTGGTGACACACTGGAACAGGTTGCCCAGAGAGGTGGTGGAAGCCCCATCCCTCTAAGTTTAAGGCCAGGTGATGTGGCTCTGAGCAACCTGGTCTAGTGGAAGGTGTCCCTGCCCATGGCAGGGGGGTTGGAACTAGATGATCTTTAAGGTCCCTTCCAACCCTGACAATTCTATGATCTCATGCTACACCATATGCATGCAAAGCCAGGAGCAAAAATTAGTCAGAGGTAACCAGCTAAAATGTATGTACTCTATAGGAAGGAAAATCCCACAGGATGCCATCTACAGTATTGGTAGGGATTGGTGTAAATTCTTAGTTTTCTATTTCCTGCCTAAAGGTAGACTGTAAATTCGTGTGTGGTTCTGTCCTATCCATTACAGTGAAGATCAACTCTTACTATGTCTACAGTCACAGGAAACCTTTTATTCCTCTTCTTTTGTAAAGTCCTGTTCTAAAACTTTCACCTGCGCCTGTTGCTACTTGACAAAATTACTACTACACAATTTAAATAGGACTTGTGATCTGAAATCATGATCAGATTTGCAATTTTAAGATTGAAATTTAGTGAGGAAACACCATTTTTCTGAAACATGCAGTAAGTAGCAGACCTGGACAGGCTTTGACATATGGAATTTTTTTAAGTGTTATACATGGTTCACTGAAAAACCTTAGTTGGATGACACATTAAACTAAAAAAAACCAAATGGACTGGTTAAAAAAACATGTGCAGAAGGCTACCACCCTACCTGTGCTAGTGTACTTGGTAAATTCTGCCTAGAGTTTAAGGCTTGCAACAGCATCTCTGAGAAAGTTTTTATCAGCTCTGAGAATTTGCCTATTCCTACTCTACAAAGCTTATACTCCTTACAATTACTACAAGAAATTTTCTCTCCAAATACTTAATTGCTCAACTCTTTCCAGCCTCAGTAGACCAACAGGCCACAGCATTGATCTGCCTCAGGAACTGCAGCTTCAAGTTCTTAAAGAACAAAAATACCCCTGTATTACACATGGTACATCTAACCTGCAATTACAATTTAGATATTTTCAAACCTATTGTGAATGTTTACAGAGCCTATGTCTATAGTTTCAGAGGGACATTTAGAAGTCTTACACCCTGCAATACTAAATAAAAGCTTCAACGCCTTCAGCTGCAAGAAAATGAGTGCCCTGACAAAGAACTATTACCTTGTGATGCAAGCCGTTTCTGACTGGATGCTGGGTCTGGACTGGGATCAGGAAGTCACAGGGAATCATGCGAGTTCCTATAAGAACAGCCATATTAATAACCCTGCAACAGGAAAGTCTTAGGGTATCTTCAGTTCTCACCTCATTTTCAGAGTTACTGGGTGGCTCAAGCACTTTTAAAAGCTTTTTTTTTTACTAACAGCATTGGGAAGGGGCGAAGTAACAATACAGCTCAGTAGTTCCAGCTTGTTGACCCTCCTTGTAGTTAAAACCTACACCTTGCAGTCTTCAAAAGCCACTAATTAAGAGCACCATAGCAATGTGATACTAGGTTAGATAGAAGTCCAACATCTAAAGTAATGCCATTTCTGCAGACTCACTTGCAGCATAGTAGCCATTCAGAATTTAATTCCAAACTAAGGTTTTGAATCATTTCAGTTTACCTTGATGAATGAGCTCCTAAAAAGCATGCTGCCCGTTGGTGCCAGGCTCTCCCCACACGATAGGGCCAGTGCTGTAGTCCACACGAGAGCCTTTCTTAGTAATGTATTTGCCATTAGATTCCATATCACCCTAAAAGGAGGGAAAGGCAGAATCACCTCTTGCAGAACCACAAAGCATCAGTACAAGCTTTCACACATACTTCAGCTACGGGGAGTGCTGCTTGCTTATAGAAATTTCATAAGTATCAGGGATACAGCTGTTAACTTAGACATCAAGATAATGGAGGTCTGAGAAAAAAATCTGAGCAAATGATCTGATACCAATCTTGGCACCAGTCTCCTTACGTCCTCAATTACACAAATTCAACAGATTGTAATTTTAACAGAGAAGCATGCTTTCAGGTTCTAGAACCAGGACAGATGCAGATCTAAATATTTGCTGCTTGAAACCTTTACTCTGAGCCTTACCTGCTGGAAGTAGGCAGCAAAGCGGTGCATGTATTGGTCATAGGGCAGAAGAGCATGGGTTTCACATCCATAGCAGTTTATGTACCAGACTCCCAGCATGGCCAACAGAACAGGCATGTTCTTCTCCAGTGGGGCAGTGCGAAAGTGATTATCCTATGTGACAAAGGAAAATTACACTTTTGATAAAACAGTTGTCATCCTTTCCAACTCTTCAATTGCTTTTATTATTGTTTTGATCCAGGGAAGGCTTCCCAAGCACAGTCATTTTAGAAGTACCGAGAGGACACGGAGAGCTGAACTTTTTTAGAAACAAACCTGCCTTCAGTTATCTTCCTAACAAGTCTTATAAGAGGAGCAAATTCAAAAGAGGCATCTCACTCACCATCCAGTGGGCTCCTGCAAGCAGGCTCTCAAAATTGTCAAAACCTAACAACAGAAAAAGTCAGTTTGCATTTACTATTATAACTCAAACTTGATTTTTCTTGTAGAGACAATCAAACCAGTTGAGATCCCTTGTATGCAGCAGAGCTTCTAACTCCTCATTGAGTTAAGTTGCACTTTGACTTCTCCTAAAATTTGCATCCCATAAGCCAAATGTATTCAGCTATGATTAAAGCCTGGACTTCAGTGTAAACACAACTTTATGAAACATACTTCAGAAGCTTCAGAAGCTTTTGCCTAAAATCCCCATTCTGGTAGAATGAGCAACTAGAAAGAAAAGAATTAAAATCAGTCTCTGTATTAAAGGCTACATAGTTCTCAGCAAGTTTGAACACTTAGTCACTTCACAGCCACTGGGAGAGACATTCCCCAAACACCAGGGCAAGGCTAGTACAGCAGAGATTTCTGCATTGGTCTGAGAAGCAACTGCAACAATGTCTTCTCAAAAAAAGGTTTCACCTTCCCCCTCCCTGTTCTCTTAACAATTCACCTGATTTTTCTTTGCTTTAAAGCTAGGGTATTTAAATCACCATTCATTTTCCCTAATGAGTAGTTTAACACCTTTCCTGCAAAGCCAGAAAGCCTGATTCTTATATGGAAAGAAGGAGGTGAAGTGTCTGGCAATCAAAGCAGCAGCTCCACTTAGTGAGAAGTCAGCCTTGGGAGATGAGGGAGCTAAGAGCAAGGAGTGCAGGTGGACTGACATGTCACAGTCAGCATCAGATCTGTCTGACAGAGATGAACAGTTTAGTGCAGACAAAACAGTAAGTGCCTGACTGAAGCTTATTTTGCCGTCCACAGATTTTTCTACACATGACAACTCCTATTCACATCATTCCAAAACCTCAGTCTAAGAGAATTCTAGCTTTTATATAGAAAAAAGACATTATTGTTTCAGAGTTAAATTATCTGAAAGAAGTGATGAGGAAACAAATGCAAGGCTGCTCAACAGCCTGTTCACTAGGACACGGCAGTTCTTAGAGCTTTCACATCAACTGTGTATTCTCCACTTGCATTTCAGATCTGCATCTGATACGTCAACACTACTATGTAATAATACAGCAAATAGGTGGGGATCAATTTCAAGGGTCTACCTTTGCTCCACAGTCACCTGCAGACAGAAGTAGCATTCTAGCATCAGACCCTATAGCCTAGAAGTACTGGGGACATGAGGAAGTAATGTTAGAAGATAGTTAATGCTAAACGGAGCTCATAGGCAGGACTGGAGACAGGATTTTGCTGTTTAGTGTGTATATAGTCACAGAAACTAAATACCCTATTCTTGAACAGTTTAAAAGTGTCAGTTGCAAGGCTTGGTTGTCAATACATTTACAGTACTAAAAAAGTCAATACCTCTGTTGCATTATACATTGCTCTTTAGTGCAAATATCCAACCACTAAAGTGGGTAAAGTAGTATTTGCCCCAAATCTGATCCACAATCCACTATTGTTAATACATTCCAGTTATATTCCTGAAGCAAACAGACTAATTCTTGGCATTGTTACCTCATAAGAATACCTACCAATGTGCAGCGCAATGGAGAGACCAATGGCAGACCACAGAGAGTAGCGACCACCAACCCACTGAAAACAAAGAGATGGGTTTATACAGAAGTGCAAGGCTTTTAAATTCAAATGGATTCAAACTATTAGGAAACAGCAGCATGTGTTTAGACTATGTTCAGCAAAATGAATACTCTTTCTGGTGATAATTCATTACACATTATATAGCATGCTCAAGGGAACCTGCACTTTACAGCAGCCCCATAATGAATCCTTAAGTATGCAAGTCTTAAGAGACTTCAAAGTTATCCTACTTGTCCAATTTATGTGACATCTGGCAAAGCAGATCCCTTGATTTCAGTTCATTTCCAAAGAGGTAGTTTGCAGCTTGTATTAACTGTTTTCCTAGTATCACTCCTCTATAGGTAGTGCCTGCTTCAACAAGATTATGACACTCTAGGTAAAGTAACGCTCTAGACAATTTCTGAACAGTAGCTTTCAAATCTAGTTTGTCAGGCACATAGTCAATGATTAAACCAAACTGTTTCTGACTAAGGGCCAAGACTAAAGACAGTACACTTAAAATATGTATCTGCTACAAATATCAAATTAGACTCCTGTTTCTGATGTTTGACCTTTACAGGCCTAAATTATATACAGTAGACCTCAAGAGCCAAATGTCACAGCTTATAATAACTACTTGTACAGAGGAATAAGCCAAGACTTGTATCTCCTGTTACCCAACAGCTGATTAGACAGCCAAGGATACAGAAGGCACCTCTTCAGACCTTTCACTGTGGGACTTTAATGGAACGGCCAAGAGACAAGTTTGTTTTGCTTGCCTGACATATTCTCAATTTGCCTTTAAATACAAGTTTTCAGATGTTTCAGTACAGAGAACACAGCTACTACAACTCAGGTGTTCTGACAGTTTCCTGACATCTAGTTAGCATTTTCTGAATCATGCTACATCATTCTAACAGTTAATACCTACTACAGAAAATTAGATATTTACTTACATCCCAAAACTCAAACATGTTCTCTGTGTCAATTCCAAAGTCTTTAACTTTAGGCTAGAATAAAAAAACATGTAAGAACACTAAGTAAAATAAGCACTCTTAAAGAGCTTTGTCTAGCTAATAAAAAAACACACAAGTTAAGTACCTACTAAACAGACAACTCCTCAGTTACATCCTCTATTTTAAAAACACATAGTATTCATCAAAATATATATACACACCAGTATACCTTTGTTTCCAGCAATCACTATCACTATTCAGTAGTCTCAAAAAACAAATCAATGGCATACAATTCCTAATCACTCCAAGTGGCAATATTGTTAGGAGTTGGAATGATATTGTTTACATTTATTAGAACCAGAATGGAAGAAAGGAACTTCACATCACAGTACCTGACAGACTCTGAATTATTGCAGAGTCTTCTAATTGCTATTGGCCTTTCTACTTCATACTTTTGCATAAGACACCACATTGTGCTACCTTATGCTCATCCCATGCTACAGATTATTCACACAGACTCCTAAAGTGCTAAAGTGATGCAGGTAGCTCACAGAGCACTATTTGTTCACATAACTGCATCCACGCACACTCAAGCAACTACACACAACACTAATAACACAGTCACTTCAAGTATAAGATGTTCATTTCAGATTTAAACATCTAGCACAAAAAGCACATCTACAACAAAGGTTCAATCTGGATACTCTAGAAGTGTTTCAGTAATTTTCAGCAGAAAATAAATGCTTGCTTTCAAGAGGACGGTTCACTATCTGTATTCAAGTAATGGTATCTTAAAAGATAGCCTCATTTTAAAATCCAGTAAGGAAGCCTAGCTTAAAAGGTGCACATAAAAATATAAAGTTAATTTATTATACTTACACCATTGGTAGACAAGGCAACAAAATGCTTGGCCACAGCTGAAGGCTTAATAAAAATAAACAGATTGTTAGATCTATAATGATAATTATTTTGATTTCTGGTCATACAGCTGATCTGCTGCCATTTAAACAAAATACTGTTGACTATCAGTTATTTTTGCACTATCAACTTGAAATTATGTTATTCACATTCAGCACAGGAATTGTGGGCATGCTTGTCTGAAGACAACATTCTGACAATACTCTCACAAAGTCCTCTAAGCAGTCACTCCTTAGAGCAGCACATTATTTCTTTAAGAGCATGTTATCAGTTTGGAGTATCACCACCACCACTATCTGGAGCAGACAGTTTGTTGTACAAGCTCTGACCTTCTGGCTAGGGTCAAAAGATCAAGACAACTGGAATTACTGATAAATCTCAAGCTCCAGTACAGACTGAGGTCTTTCAGTAAGTGTTCCAGTGAACAAAGATGAGTTGTCTGCAACAGTAGAACAGCAAGGAACTTCAAAGCCCAGTTTTCAAATTAAGTACAGCTACCTTGACTGAATAGGTTAAAGAACACTATTTACCTGACCAGGCAGCATCTGCTTTTTCTTTTAAATGTTAGAAACAGGAGAGAATGAGCCAAATACAAGGTTTCTATTCATAGCACAGCCATCTGCCATAGAAATGTTAATATATCACTCCAATCATGGTTCATTTCCAGTTTTTAAAGATTTGCCAAGAATTGAAGTGCCACAGACACCATATTCTGGGATTTCTTATCAGCGATTCCACCAAATAATTAGCCAGCTCCAAGGCAAACACAACACTATTACTTAACAGGCAGGATTTGGGGGAACAGTGCATGACAACCATTTATAATAAAAAACTAAGGGGTTTATCACCTTGATTGGACGTAACAGCCTGTCATTAACCATGAAGCACTGAAATGCTCAGTTTGCTGAGCTGCACAGCTTATGTTTGGGCGGCTACTGGCTCTGCTCCAAAGCACACAGGATGACCAGGGAGAAACTCCACAATGAAAAGCTGTTGCATAACCTAAACACATTAGACTTACATCCTTAGCAGCGTGTAAGAACCACTCTTTGGCCGTTTCTGCGTTGGTAATAGTTTCTTGGGTGGTGAAAGTCTGCACATCAGAAAAGAAAGGCGTAAAATACTGTACTTCAAATTGAAGCAAGTTCAGGCTTCTAAAACATCTTATGTTGCAGATAATCAGAGCAGACTGATTCAAGATGTCTGTAACAGGCAGCTGCTGCCAGCTTTCAACAAAACAGTGAGCTTATCGATCCAGCAAAGACTAGCATTGCTAGAATTACCTATTTTAAACTAGAATATACCTAGACCAGAACAATTATTCCTTATTTCCTCACTTCCCTCCCCTACACTGTTACACAAAATCTTGAGACAAATTTTCACTGTAATCTTTTACTAAGTACAAAGTTTTACTATCTAACTAAAAAGGAACTAATTGAGTATCAAAAAAGGATAATCTAGTTGTTTTGTCCTCTTGTTCTTCAGTGCCTACTTTTTCATGTAGGAACACTCATTTCTGCTAAGACTCTTGCCATAGTTTTGTTTTGCTGATTAGAGGAAACCCTTTTCCTGCTTCATGAAGTGTGCACAGAAGTTCAGTCATGCAGTTTTGCTAATATCTACAACCATTCTGATTTACTCAACCATCAAAATTTAGCTTTAAGGGTGAACACTAGATTCAACCTACTCTCATCCATCTCCAGAAATATTTCATTATGAAACACAAGCCAGTTATGGAAAACAAAAAAAATGCCATTCATCCTCTTCCAAAGATATCCAATTATCTAACTAAAGTCTGGCAAACAGAAACTGCAGTGCTACTCTTACAATCTGGCAGTCTTCTAAGCCTTTGAACCGTGATCCCTGAACTCAATTATTCAAAGTTACCATTAGTATTACTTTGTGAAGTTTCCTTATTATTCCATAAGTTGTTGCTCAGCTGCAGTATTGCCAAGATAAGATAATGAGCACCAAAGAGCATGCCCAGCATTACACACATGTTCATTTGTTGCAGATTGTCTTCTACAGCAAAAAGGTTCTACTGTACTTTACAAATGAAGGCAACCCAAGTTATGTAACGATGAAGTCTGTCATCATAATTTTCCTCCGCTGTAACAGAAGTGTTCCTCAAATGCAGATGGAAGCGAGCATGTTTACAGAATAAGTTATCAGCAAGGCAAGACTTAAAGGCAGCTGTTAAGTCTATATTCAGAAGTGTCATCTTAGAAACTATATTTACCTCTTTCTAAGTAAAGAAGCTCAGTATTTATAGTGCTCAAGGAACCCAGAATTTTTTAGGTGAAGGTATTTTGTCAGTACTCTAGAACAGAATGAGGATTCCCAAGCTACATGCAATTCGTTAATGCAAAACCCAGGACACTGCTAACAAGTACATGTAGAAATGATCCAGGACCAAAAGTAACCTCAAATACAAGTAAGGAATGAGACAACAGCATCTTGAATTTCACAGAATAACTACATGGGATTCTACATTCCACCCACAGAGCAGTACAGTAAAATAAACTTTTGTGAATAAAGTAAACTTGTGCTGACTGAGAAATACACCCTGGACAATATGAAATTGCTTGGGTTTCTTACTTGTTAAGTCATTTTCAGCACTTGCTATTGAAATATTTAAGGCTCCAGAAGGCTACACAAGCTTGTGCTACAAGTTTAGGATGAATCACAACAGGCCTGTTTAGAAATACTTTGCATTACAAGTGCCTGATCTAAATCTTCCCGTGGACAGATCTCTATTATGACTGAATCCTTCACAGTTAGAGAAAACCACACCCTAGTGCTTGTGTTAGACATACCTTTGATGCAATGATGAAGAGCGTCGTGTCTGGTTTAAGCTCAGCCAGGGTTTTGGCTATATGAGTACCATCAATGTTGGATACAAACCAAACACGAGGGCCTCCCTTGGAATATGGTTTCAGGGCTTCAGTTACCATCAGAGGGCCCTGGATAGAAGCAACAATTAGATTCTCATCATTGTAAGCACAAGCATACACGAAAAGATGTGGAAGATGAGTAGAAGTCAAAAGCTTACCAAGTCAGAGCCACCAATCCCAATATTGACCACATCAGTGATTGCCTTTCCAGTGTAGCCTTTCCATTCACCACCGCGGACTCTCTGTGGCAAGAAAATATTGCAATCACTACTTTATACTTACACTGAAGTTAGTGATTCTAGCACTGGAAACAGGCTGTGTTTTCAGGCATTGTTGTACAGAATTTCCAAAGGCAACTTTCAAGCTTCTAGATGTTAAAACCTATGCTCAAAGATACGTTCTTAACTAGACGTTATATCTAAGATGACACTTCCTCAAGTTTTAGAAGTCTAAAGCACACTTAAACACACTGAACACTCTTCTGTAGGGACTGCTATAAAATTTATAGTGTTGAAAAAGGCAAGAGAAATCAAGCTAAAAATGAAAACATCTTGGGCATTAATCTATTTGCAACAAATATTTGAAACCTGAAAGGGTTCTAAGCATATTTAGTTAGAAGTAACTTGACTAATTAAACTGGAAGACAAAATGAATAAAGCCATGGACATAAAGAATTATCAAGAGCTCTTTTATTGCATGTATGTTCTGCATTAAGATTTACTTCTGGGCTTCACCTTAACAGCACATAGCATGTTTCTGCTCTGTTCTTGCTGGTTTAACTGTTACCAAGTTCTGACAAAGAAAATGACCATGATTATGTAATATCAAACCACTGTATTGAATTTTGTTCATCATGTACAACCTATGCATTAAATTTGTTCCAAGCACAAAAGGAATCTTGTCACACAGACTTCTACATACATTTCCCAATTCTGAAGCAATTTTTCTACAAATCACATTGTTACGCTGAGAGCCACTCTTCTTCCCTACAGATATTTCAGTTAGCTTTTTTTACTGAACAGATAATCAGTTTTCAGAATACACCATTCCTGTAGCCCGCAGATGATGTTGCCAGTTTTAAAACCCCAGCTGCTAAGTGAGCTGACTGAAACAAGCATCTTTGTTATCTTTCCAAATAAACTGCTTAACATTATTCTTATTTTGCAAAGATACATCTACATGACATTCACAACCTCTGATGATTGAAGCCACCCAGCAATAAAGAGGGTGGCACCAGTGGAAACTCTTGTTTCATGCTACCAAAATCTTAATCAGCTAAAAACTCTACAGTGGAAAACAGACCATTGAATTTGTGGTCACTCAAGTCTTAACGTTATCTGAAGAAACTACCAAATTCAGACCAATTAGTGTCACTTATTGTGGTTTTGGCATTTATCCATTAGGAACTGGACACAATCCAGGCTCATTTTCTATAATTTAACAAATATGAATTGGCAGGGACACTGGCTACTACCACCTGGATAAGACAATAGCAACGAAGCAGGTCCAGTTCCTCACAGCCATATTTAAAATGCACTAGAACTATTAGGTGAGCTTTTACTGATTAGTTTTATCACACAGATTTGATTTTGTTATAGTGCTCTCTGAAGTACTTCAGAACATCTCCTGAACTGATCAGGCAGATGTCTACATTTCCAAGATGTACAGAACCAACGAATGAATAATGATATCTAAAGATAGTTAACTGCTGTATTTCACTGAGTAAGAAAGCTTTCATGCTGCAAACAATAGAACCAAAGAACTCTGACCTAAAACCACAAGATCTTTAAAAAATTGAATAGAGGTTAATCAAATTTCAAGTGAGCTGCAAACTTCTGTATCTCTCCTAATTTTACACAATTTTAAAGGAATTCCTCCTGAAGTCACTGAAAAAATAGCAAGAAGAAATAAGACAGTATCTTAATGGCACGTAACGTTTTACAAAACTTCTGAAGTAAATGCAAGATTACTACTAAGAGCAAGATCTAGAGAGTGCACTAAAGAAAAACTCAACTGGGAACAGAGAGAGAAAAGAGAATAATTCTAAAGCCAGCTCCAACTCCATGGTTAAGCCAGAACTATTATAAAGCTCAAACAAGCGCACGATAATTCCTACAAACCAACCTACAATTAATGCTTCACAATACATATGTAAGGACCTGGCTGTTATTGAACAAATATATGAAAAATAAGCTATGGTGATACTTTATACCTGGCAGAAGTGTTTCATTTTGTCCAACACTTTGTTTACTTCTGGAACAACATCCTTCCCATCTACAAGTATTGGCACATTAGAACGATTTCTCAGAGCAATATGAAGCACAGCTCGGTTCTGAAACAAGAAGGGAGAAAAACCTGGATGAAGCTATTCAAGTTGTACCCAGGGGCCTCAGGTGCCTCGCTTTGAAGGTAGTACAGTACAATCTTAAAATTCCTTTACATTAACTAGAACTAGTAAAGCAGTAGTTTGTGTGTGTATACACACACACAACCACCAGCTGTCTCACCCTCACTTAACAGAATCAGTGCAGAGGGCTTACAAAAGCATATAATATGCAAAGTAAACAAATAGTTTATTTGTTTACTTTGAAAAGAAAGCTCAAAATCTCTTGAAAAATATTTAATGATTAATGTTCAGAATTCAGCAGTATTCAGTACTCAGTGATGTTAATTATTTTGGCATGCCTCAAGTAGAAAACAACTTCATCCTTGTATATTAATGACAATATTGAAAATCAATTATAACAAGCAGCCAAAGCTATTTTCTCTGGCATTTTCTCAGTTATCTAGAGTAGTCCATTTCGTATATGAAGAGACAAATATGTTTTTAAACATTTGACAAAAAAGTAAAATAGCCACATTATTCTACCCACTGCCCAGTGTTAAATATTTCCCAAATACTTGCACACCAGATATGTAGGTGGTAGTTATGTTATGAGAAAAATATCTGTTGGCACGCACCCTATTATATTAATTCTTCACAGTTATACACAAGACAAAGTGCTGAAATCTGGCCTGTGATTTGCCTATTCAGGAGCTTAACAGTTTTAATCT
Source organism: Baryphthengus martii (assembly GCA_013396935.1). NCBI lineage: Eukaryota > Metazoa > Chordata > Aves > Coraciiformes > Momotidae > Baryphthengus > Baryphthengus martii. The sequence goes on from VWZK01009797.1 coordinate 12,874, forward strand.
AGAATGAATGAGTTAGTCAATACTAATGAACAAATTAAAAGATTAGTCTGCTCTACCTCATTGTTCCTCACTACAATGAGAGGCATTGTGAGACAAAGACAACACAGACAATATAAGCTGCCAAGTTATGATTTAAATACCAAATACTAATTCAAAAATTGCCAAGTTTGTGGTTACTGACTTGGAATACTAAAAAGCTCTTTCAGCTGCTAATTATCAAAGTGTACCCACTTAAATTTGGGGTGAGCAGAGGCAATTTTTTTTGCAACATACAACCATGGAATGATATTGTTTGGTAAATACTGCTCACTATCAGGCTTGAAGGAAGCTTTGTCTTGACCAGTAGCCGTCATATTTGACCTGGTACTTGTTATTAAACATAAGTATATTCTAAACATTGAGTGGGCTATGAAGACTATCCCCATAACAAGTGGTCAGATGCAAGTTATCTTCTTACGCACTTTTTGCCACACCAAGCTGCAAGTTTGAACTCATCTGGGACAAACACCTGGCAATCACATGCTTGGGTGCACCATAAAGAATTTCCACATAAGCACACACCATGCGGCCAATGCCTGCAGCACCAAATACAGACAAGTCTTAAATACTCAAGATAAATAGCTAAAAAATGTTCTAAATCAGAATAAGAGTAGCAGACAAGTCACTTCTTGCCATTAAGCAGCTCTCTTCTGTCTTATTGCTTTAGGTTTATTCACTCATGCTGTTTGACAGCATCTTGTTTAAGGTCTCATAACAATTTCACATTGTCCACATGCTCATATTCTTGAGCCAAACCAACTCTACTTGATATTCTATGCAAAGAGAAAAAATAATTAAGCCAAATCTAATTCCAAGTCAACTTCTGACTGTAAGTGAGAAACAGTCTGATAAAGAAAAGGATGTTTCTAGACTCCTCATGCAGGTAATTGCTAAAGTTATAGTATCAAGACAGTAGCAGAACAGGGAGCCAGCAGCAGAAGCCAAGCACATCACAGTTTAATTCTGTGTTTAAGGGCTTTCTGTGAAAACTTCCTTCTGAGAAGATTTCAGCTGCTGCATTTGCTCCCATGTAAACAATGCAGAGTAACCCCATGATATACAGCCAGAAATGGGCTAATCCTGTAATAATTTAGTATTACATAACGCTAGTGAGAGGCAATATTTGAGAAAACAATCCCATGGATAGATTTAAGACTTATCACCCTCTTTTGCCACTTCTTCCACTACCTAGAATTCAATCTGAATTGAAGGCATTAATACAGAGAGAGGAAGTGTTCCTCCATTGAAGCTTTATCTATTTCCACCTCTGCATTTTTACAAATAAGTTGCATTCAAGCAACACAATGTCCAACTGCTGAGTTATTTTAAGCACACAGCTTAATCAGTCAATAACCAAGTAAAAGAAATTTCTCAAACATACTAAAAGGCCTTTACTATTTAAGGCAGACTAATGAACCACACTATAATTTCCCAGTTTTCACCCTATCTTTCTTTTCAGAAAAAGATACAGTTGTTTTTCTGTATGATTTACTGAAGATTTAACCATAATTACAGCTTTCAGATCTACAAAACCAGGAAAATACTCATCCTTCTACAGAAATAGGTGGCCAATTTCTCAAGACTGTTTTTAGTCTCTACTGTTAAAACATATCCAAAGATAGGTTACATCAACAACCCAAAAGCAGGAAGTCTTGCACATTCCTCACTAAAACTCCACAGGCAACTTACTAAGCTTTATGAACACTAACATTAGGCAAAAAGCATGTAAGGGATACCTGGAATGACATACTCTGCTCCATGCCCTTTGCAAGATCTAACTCATCTTTCTCTCTACAAAAGAGGGAAGAGAAGACAAGAAAAAAGTATACCACCAAAAACTCTAAAAAAAAAAAACCAACATGTGTGTTGAAGGGAGGATTGAATAGCTTTATTCATACACATTTTCTTCTGTCTTTTCACTAGAGCTGTAAAAATTTCTCATGTAAGTAGTGCAGCAAATACGACAACCACTAAGCATTTCAGAGTAGCAATTAGAGTAAGATTTTCAAGACTGTTTACACAGATGCATAAACACCCATAATACATAGGCACAACTGAGAGGAAAGAACCATGGACAGAAATAGCCTTACCTCAGTGAAGTTGATCTTCTCTCCACTAAACATGCGCTCTCTGGCACTTTCCACACCCCTTGACTTTGCCTGAGAAATGTAAAAATAGATTCCTCTTAAAAATAGTAAGAAGTCAACATGCACTACAAAGGTCCTGCTATATTAAAGAGTATGAACATTTCCCATGTAAGACAGTGAAACAAAAATGATTATTAAAAGCTCTATTAGATTCTAGCTTAAAAAAGTCTATTCTTATTTTTTTTCAAGTATTTTCATGCAGCTTATTTCCTTCCGATTCCACAGTAACACGTGCTGAATGACCAAGATGTAATTAACCTGTCTTACTGAGTTTCATCTTGTCAAACTGCTACAAGATTAACAATTCTTTGCACCAGCTTAGAAATTTTTATTATTAAAAAACCTGAAGAGTAGGAAAAGTAATTTTGCTATGGCTTTTTGCTAGTTCTTCCTTTTTCAAAAAATCTGTGTCCTATCTGGTCTAAGCCTTTGGCTGAACCAATAGTTAAGGAAGGGTTGTAAATATGGACACCATGGTAAATTGAAGTTAATGACAACGGTTTCTTTCTTAAAATACATCCAACAGCAAACAAATCTCAAAACTAAGACTGTATGCCATATGAAGTATTCTTTCAATTGCAAATATAGAAGATATGATCTTCTCTTACCACTTTATATGAATCTCTTATTTTACTGCAGACCTCAGTAGGAGTGCCATACACCAGCTGGTCTGTTACACAGACAAAAGTCTTCTTAGCACAAGAAATTGATCTGCACATTGAAAAATGGCCCTGTACCTCGGGGCTTAAGAACAATGCAAAACTTTGAACAGTGCCAAGGTTTGTAAAAAGATGCCTTTTAATTTTGATGGTCTCTAATTCTGAGCTAAATGTATATAGATAATGCTAGAACAATCAGTTGCAGGTAAAACTTTAAAACTACCTATTTGGTGTATCCAATCAACATTTTAAAGAGTTACCAGTTCCATCAGCATTTTCATCACATCTTCTGTAACAAGGTTCTTCGAATAATCCAGTAAAATATCCCCATGATCAGTATTCAGAGTCAAGCTGTCAAAACAAACAGGTTGCTTAATTGCACATTCCTTAACAGTGATTGTTTTTAAGCAAGACAATGATAACTCCTCTACAGAACACAAAATAATCGGAATTCTAATTATACTAAGTTAGTAAAGATGACCTGAAGGACTGATTTGCCCCACAAGTTTCATGAAATTACTTACTTTGTTTTAATTGAAGGCCATGGTTTTCAGCAAGCTGAATTATAGTCTTCACTTACTGCTTGTGAAAGTCCAAACACAATGAAGCGTACTTAATGCACAGTTGGACAATCACATTCTGTTTTTCAAGAGCCACTGGCATTCTCTAGTTATGATCAGCATTTGCCTAATATATCATAGGTAAAAAGCTTACCACATTCTTTTGCTGCTAAAAAATGTAACTGTCTTCCTACAAGGCTCTTCAACATATATAGTAATTCTGTGTGGAGATTTCAACAAGGCTGATTTAAAAATCTAAAAAACTTCATGTATAGAAGCACTCTGTCAACTACTATGCAGACTTCTAAACCCCATTTGTGTACAGTGTAGTGCACAGCATCTGTGAGGGCAGTGAGAAGTCTTCAAATTATTACACTAATCCTCATCTGAAAGTTATAGCCTAGCACTCCACAATACAAACACTTTTAGCACTTCTGAAATGAAACAGGAATAGCAGTTCAGTTGAAATTAAGTGAGCTCATTTGCATTTACCAGCCTTGCATCCATGTGAGACATTCTACAGCCTCTCTGGTCCTTTGAAGAAGTTTTCAATCCATTTCTTCTTTGCACTAATTTACAGACAAACATACACATTTACTCTAAACTGAAGAATCAAAGTTCTGTAAGTAATTCCATAGGCCTTCTATAAGAGCACAAAAGACCTTTCATATCTTACTCTCACTTCTGCTCCATATGCAAAAGCCACAGGAAATTGCTTCCATCTAAATTCTCAATGTTCCCACGTTGTTCTTTATCTCCCCTGCTTTTTCTTTCCCAATACTTGAGCACAGAAATAGGCGCTGTTATTTCAATGCCCACGTATGCCAGAGACTTTGCAGGGACAAACCATGGCATAATTGGGCGGTTTCATATGACTTGAGGAAAAACAGTAATAAGTCCTTTTTCTGGTCTTAAGCTACAAGAGACTAAATAAGGAAAGGAAGGTGTCTTCAAGCACCATCTTAGAAGAGTGTTCCTTTTATAGGTGAGAACATGAGGTTAATAAGGAAAAAAATATCAATACTATCAATCACCCTTCTCTTCAGTAGGCTGCCAACAGTGATCGTGGAAACCCTGACCATCCAGCACAAGGATACCTGAAATATTCTAGTTAAGGGAAAGGTCGTTACCTCTCATTTGCCAAATTTGCTGTTTATTGATATAGTACAGGAGAAAAAAAGAACAAATCCTTCTAGTCTTTTTATTTGATGCAATTTTTTTTTTACAGAAAGGTCTTGCATTTTAATACATTTTACTAATGATACAGCAAGGCCATTAGGATACTAGTACTTGAGAGAGTAGTACAACTCAAAATCCTCACCTACAGTTTAATATAGAAAGACATTCTTTCCAGGTGTTCTATTCCACAAACATGAAATCTTTACAGCTTTCTTTACGTTTCTGACACATGCTTTACAATTCATTGTACTTACAGGAATAAAAGTCAATCTCACTAGACCTAGAAGACAAAGCATCCCATGAAATTCTGGCTAGATTCAAATCACTACTCATCTGAAGAAACTGCAGAAGGCTGGCACCCCAAGACATTGCACAAAAAACCCACATAAAAATCAAGCTATGGCTACCAGAATACATAGCATACAAGGCAACTCATCTTAAACCCTTACACCAAGGGATCCAACCTTTATTTAAGCACAAGCCCCAAACCCTGCAGCTCAGTTGCATTCTCCTACACTACTCATTCTGCAATGCAGCAGCTAACGGCAGTGCTGCTCGGGTGGAACAAGAGCCTTGTCACGTAAACCACATCCACGCTTAAGTAATGCAGCCCTTAGGTCACCTGCAGCATCTCAGAATGACACACAACTCCTCAATAAGGGTTCCGCAGTAGTATACATTCCATTTAGATGGGAGGTTATGTTTTCCACTTAGAGGCTCTTTCTCATCCTTCATAACAGGCAAGCCAACTAGCAGAAGTGTAGGTTTATAGCCCGCAGTAGTGATCTGCATCAAGAGTACCTTAATCAGCACCCAGGTGTCCATCACCCACCGAGTCTTATAATGGCCATGTGGTACCAGTTCTAACCCTTTCAAAACTAGTAGATTCTCTAGTGAACAGCCCATGTTAAGACCATCTGTTCCTCCCAGACCTTACAGTTGGGTGGCAAAATAAGTCAAAGGTATACCTTACAGGTATGATTACTCCAAGTCAGGAAAACAGAATATAAAACTCTCAGCAAGAAAAAAAGGACAAAAGGAAGAAAGGATCTTCCATCTATATTCTCTAGGACATAATTAGTGAGTGTAAAATTATTATAAGAACATAAATAGATACTTGTGCTCAGAAATAAACTATTCAGAATAAAAATTATTCATACCGGTCTGAAATTTCTCCAGAACCAGTATCAGAAAGCACCTTCATATGGGCTTAATTTTATCTTTTCCTTCTAAAGGAAGACAGATTTAATGATTTTATGATAATCCCTAGCAGAACTAACTGAAATGTATTCATAAAGATCAACTTCATGTGAGGAGAGAGGTACAACTACAGAGAGGACTCTGTGGACAAAACTCCAGACTGCTTAGGCTTTCAACAGATATTATTCTGTTGATTTGGCTGAAAGTGGCAATCAGTGAGAGGTACAGAAGCAGATCTAACAAACTAACCCAGTCTATCAATTGTCTGCAACAGTCTTTTGCTCTGAGGAAGTTCTCCTGGTAGTCTAGAATGTGTTGGTTTACCAAAAACCACAGCTGAAATAATGAAAACAAGTGATTAAGATAGATGAAGTAAACTTAAAACACCTGAGCTGTTTCCTATCCTTATGAGCACCACAAAAGAACATTAAGTTGGGCAGCTATTTGAAACAGATAACCCCAGTAAAAAAGGTTTCACAAAAATATCTGGAAAACATTATAGGATACACACTGGGTGCTTAAAGCATGGAGACAATGTTAGAGATGACTCTCTGTGCCTGAAACAACAGTTGTTAAATACCTTCTCCTTGGTTAACTGCATACATATACATGGCAGTATAACGCTCGAAGTCTATCACACATTCCCAAGAGCAATTAAATGGACCACTTGAGATTGAGTATATTTTATGGCTAAAGTAGCCTGGATAATATAAAAGTGGCAGACAGTGAGATTAAGATGCAGTGCTATCCTCAATAAGAGTACTTGTTTAGGTCATATAGGAAGAAACCATATAAGAAGCCTCTTGATTATAGCTTTTAACTCATTTAGCTAGTTTGCTTCAGCTTCCCTTTGTTCCAAGGATATTACCAAATTCTGTTTCCTGGGATATAATAGAGTTAAGGAAAACTTGTAACCACAACTAGCTCTATCCTGAAACGGCTTGTAGATTTGTATAAGACAATATCAATAATAATCTTTAATGGTATAAAAAATACTGTTAGCAGAGCCAGATGAAGTCAATAATGCAGACATTTAGCATACCTATTCCATCAATGCAAATGACATCTTAACTCTTGTAGACTGGTATGCAGGACTTCATAAGCAATGCTTAACTACAATTTGAGCATCTAATGAGCTCTAAAGGAAAGAAAAGTCACTTTTACTTAAGATGCTAATGAAAAAGCTTGATACGTGCAACAAGTCTTATCTCAACACTAGAGAAGAGAACTGTATCTATACTACCCAGGCTCACTTTCAAATTCAAGTCAGGGATGCATCTACATAGTATTAGGCTCTTCAGATTGCCAATACAGGCCAACAACATAACCACACACATGACTTCTCAGCACCATCTCCAGTGTACAGAAGACAGGAGTCCTACTTTACAGTATGAAACCAGTGACCGTTATCATACTGCTTCTACCCTTACTTCCTCCTCCAGCAAAAATGTTGCAATGTATTTTCTGTAACGTGGCTACCGTGAGGCATGGGAGGGGCCGCCCATCCCCAACCCAGGGCAGGGGTAGGCACCGCAGTACTACTGCCAGGTAGGGGCACACGGATGACCCGCTCCTCGTCATTTATCGCGGAGCTTATCGTGACTAAGCATCCGGGTGCGAGAGGCTGAGAAACGCAGGACCCACAATGCCGCTGTGCGAGCCGCAGCCCGGCGCTGTGCTTCCCGGCACGTACCCTGCTGCAAGGATGAGTCAAGGACAAGCGGGCTGGGCCGACCTCCTCGGGGGCTGCCGCGGAGCGCCCTCCCCGCCCGGCACTGCCCCCCGCGGCG
>VWZK01009797.1:21112-40753 GCA_013396935.1 Baryphthengus martii
GCAGGGGGACGGCTGGAGCCGGTGCAGCGGTTCGGCGGGCCCTGTCGCGCCGGCCGCCCGCGGGTAGCCGCAGCAGTTGTAAGCGCCGCTGCTCGTGTAGCCGCAGAGGAAGTTGCCCGGGTGAAAAATACCGTCTCCTCTCGGAGTTACTTCCCCGCGGCCTGGCCGCGCTTGGAGCAGCCCAGCCGAGGGGTGCGATGGCCCGGGGAGCGTGGGCAAGGCAGCATCGCTCGCTCCGCGGTCCCAGCATCGGGCCTCGGGCTGGGGATGCGGCCCCGAACCTCTGCCAGGCGTCAGCGGCACCCTGAAACCTGCGCTGGACCCCAGACTCCCCCGGAGGGGTGCCCTCTGCTCGTGCTCTTTGCCAGCACCATCTGCTCGCCGCTTCGAATGGCCCCTGCACGACATGTGGGCTGCTCTGGTTTGCGCTCCGAGAACCTTGGCTTCCCCCCCCCCCGGCCGTTACATAAGGAGCTTACAGGCCCGAGCTCCCGGGCGGCGGCACCGCAGGCAGGGCTGGGCAGGTCAGGGCAGGCGAGCAGCAGCTGCGCCGTTCTTCAGGGGATAGAAAGGCTGTTCTGGGCATAAAGCACAATGTTTAACCACGGGCGTATAAAGGAGTATGTCAAATTCCAGAGACTGCACTCTGCGGCTTAGGTGAATAAATCCCAGTGAAGTCATATGTTAAGTACCTAAGCCCCTTTATGGATCTGGGCCTAAATCAGAGTCACAGAGCCTTAACTTGACTCAGATCACTGAAATCACAGCCCACGTCTTAAGCAGCAAAATCAGCATCTTTTCCTTGCTGCAAAACAAAATCCTGTATGTGAATCTTAGATTTATTCTTTTCCTTTTCATAGGAAATTTGAATCCCATGTCTTTATGCAGCACAACTGCCCAACTGTACCACAGTCGAAGTTTCAATACAGCTCTCTTCATTTCCCCTTCTCTGTTTGTTTTTTTTTTAAATCATAGTCCTTGCACTATTTGAATTGTCTGCAAATCCTCCAGATTTTAACCTTTAAGATCCTCAAGTTTATCCGAACCAGACCCAAAGTCAGTTGGATTTTGCTGGCTTCAAATCAGACGTCTACAAGTATCCTTCTTGAACTTACTGGTATCTGTGCAAGAATGCACATGCTCAGGTAATCAATAAGGAAATCAATAATGTATTAATTCTAGTTCACAGTACAGACAAACTCTATTTGTAACATCACCGTCTTGCTGCCAGTTCTGCTTTCTACAATGCTGATTTTGTTACCCATAACGAATGTGTTTCCTGCTCACGTTATGTCAATTCCATTTACTTTCTTTTATAACACTTTATCCTAAGATTTTTGAGATGCTCTCTCTCATTGGCCTCGAAGATTATAAACGATCTACCATTTATATTTTCTTTTCTTAGACCTCCTCCTTTGGTGCCAGCCCTTTCTTATTTCCTCTCTTCTTTCACTAGGATCCCGAGTATACACACCTCAGAGAGTTCTAGAGTTCAAACTATTTCCGCAGCAGACTATGGAAATTTTATGACATGTGAGAAAGATACCCAGGTCAAGGTCCTAATTCTAACCTTTAAAGACCACAGGATAAGGTTTGTAGCTGTTCCAGGACTTGCTTGTCTCTCCATAAGCCATGCAACAGCTGACCACTACAGGGACAGTAAGGCCTTGTCTACACTGAAAAGACCAATTGATTTCATCGTAGGGGGTAGAAGGATTTGGACCTGGGAGGTTCAGCAGTTGAGACAGCTGCTTCTCTGCCTGCTGATAGCTGTCGTACCAATTTCCCGCAAGATTAATTTTAAGGCAGCTCTAACGTAGATGGAAGCGATAATGTAGAGTCAAGGCGAAGCCTTAAACTAATGGAAGACAGATAGTGTGAACATAGCAGGGCTTCAGCTCTTGCACAATAACTAGCTGAAACACATTCCCATTCCAAAGAGGCCAAAGGCTATCATAGCGAGGGATGACACCCCCTGGGGCTCAGAAACGGCATTTTAGTAAAGGATATTCTGTGATTGATGGAGATCGGTTTTGTGACCGATAGGGTACAATGGGGGATTTACCATTTTACAAATGCCAGCCTCTATTAACAACAGCTGCACAATGACCTACTTATAAAAAAGACAAGTGAAAATTCCATTTTGGAAGACAGCTGCATAGAAATTAATATTTCCAAATGAATGTGGAGAGCCTAAATACTACTGCCTCAGGCACTTATGCCAGAAAGGTTAAGTGGCACGTTTAATAGATAATCTCTATGATTAATTTATCAGAAAGAACCAAGTGGCTAATTTTCCCTAATTGAAATTTTCTGCCATGATAAAAAATGTTCATACATATTTCCACTTCTCTTAAGTCCATTATACTAACTTATTTTATTACATGAGAGCAAACAAAACTATATTCTGGAATCCTGCTTTTGTTTTCCATGAATGAAACAAAATACTTGAGTGGCCACAGAGAAAGTAGGTTCTTCTGAGGACTGATACCAAGAACTAGACTTTCAAATATAGTCCAGGGTTTCAAATACAAAAAAAAGTAGCCAGATTTGGGCAGCATTCCCCAGCCATCACCTTTCGGCTTTAGCAGCAGGAGAAACCTAAATGCACACTCACTACAGTGAACTGGGTGCAATAGGGGATAGGTCACAGATCAGCAAAGAAACACTTTTTGTGAGATTGGAGCAGGCTTCAGGAAAAAAAAAGCACATAGCCATCTGAGGTCATGACTGACTGTCAAAGTACCAATTCTGAAATATTTGAGCTGATCATCTATGCCTACAATTTTAAATATTTCTAATAAATGTAAGTGCCCTAAATTCTTAGGAATGGGATGGTTTGCAAAGAGAGAGAATCTTTTTACTCAAACTGTGGTAGTCAGATATAAACTCTGCTTCAGATCTGGCCCAGAGAGAGCAAATTTCATGCTAAGGATAGGCAGGAAGAAATTGCTCTGAATTTAACTTTGCTAGGTAGTTCAGTTAAACAGTTTGAAGGGAAAAGAAAGGTATGTGGAATCTGCAACAGTGGAGGAAACCTGCAAGGACGAAGTAATACGGGTCTTCTACAGAACATAGCGGCGACTCATGTCCTTTGGGCCATCAGGTATCACGTGTGTAGAAAATGTAAATGTATTGTAAAATCAATGTCTCCGTTATATCCGTGGGGTTTTTTTCTGCCCTGTCATATTTGTTCCTGGGCTTGTCTTTTCATAAGACATTTTAAGTCTTTCTTTGTGGTCCAGACAGCAATCACAGGTGGTGATTACTTTGGTTAAGGCTTCCTCTGCTAATTCTTTCTCTGCTTTATTGCTCATCTGTTGGAACTAATTCCTGGCTGTAGTAATTGTTTGGCTGTAGTAATTGTATGGCATATAGTCCTCATAAGGACTTTTGGTTCATTAGATAAAACAAAATTTTGGAATGTGCATGTTTAGGACACGAGGATATTGATGGATTTTGCACAGAGGTGTCAGATCCTGAATTCACTTGGCACTCCTGAAACTTGCTGCAGAGCAGTGCTGAAAAAGTGAACCTCTACGTGGTTCTCTGAGGGTTTTCTAATGAGTCACTAGAACTGGAACTCTACACTCCTGATTCCAGGCCTTGTATTGACATTGATTAGATTCAGGATATGCAAACACTTCTTGGCTAGAAGGTAGAACTGTGTTTTTAATATGCATCTCGTTTGTCGCAGGTTTTACAGGTTTTAAAACTCACACAGACAAACGCTGCAGATTCCTTTCCCTTCTCTTTCCCTCTTGGAGGTGTGGAGGGGGGGGATTCTTCATCATTCCTGCTACAGACCTGCCTGGTCTTGCCAGACTGCGCCCTGGGTAGTGGCTTGAGATGCGAACATCTGAACAATGCGGGCCAGAGCTGGGAGACAGAGGCCCCCTGCCCCGCCCAGCCAGTCCCCCGGCGATGCAGCAGAGGAACGCCAAGGCGAGGCAGGCTCTGCGCGGCAGCGGCAGGAGGAGCGGGAGCCGGAGCAGCCGCAGGAGCAGCGGCTGCCGCCAGGTGGCAGCACCGCCCTGCCGGTTTGGGCCGTGCCTCAGCTCCGCTCGTGACGTCACACCGACAGAACCGCTCTGAAAAAATCTCCGCGTCGCCTGGTTTGTTGGCCGCGCACGGGGGCGGTGCTGCTTCCTTTGAAGAAGAGCAGGCTAAGGGGAGACATCGCTCTCTACAACTACCTGAAAAGACATTGTAGAGAGAGGTTGGTGCTGGTCTCTTCTCACAGGTAATTAGCAATAGAACAAGAGCGAATGGCTTCAAACTGCAGCAGGGTAGGTTTAGACTGGACATCAGGAAAACGTTTTTCACGGAAAGAGTAGTCACACATTGGAATAGGCTGCCGAGGGAGGTGGTTGAGTCACCATCCCTGGATGTGTTTAAAGGTCATTTAGATGCGGTGTTGGGGGATCTGGTTTAGGGGTGAGCTTTGTAGAGTAGGGCTGATGGTTGGACTCGATGATCCCAAGGGTCTTTTCCAACCTGAAGGATTCTAGGATTCTTTTGAACGCCATCAGTGGTGGCCCATCTCTTCACTCAGTGAAGGTAAGGGAAATTCAGTAGTTTTACTGGGGACTCTTTTAATCATCAACATTTCGGAAAGACGTTACCCTTAAAATACTAGAGATTTGTCCAAGGCGCCAAATTATTTTTTAAATACAAGTAAAACTCAAGTTTCAAAAGTTTGAAATGATTTTTTTTTTTAATAAGGCATCTCTCTCCTTTTAAGAAATATTTATGTGGGCCAAAAACCCCATAACACAGGCATCCTAAGAACAGAAACTGTACTATCTTGTACTATGGTGCAAAACAAATGCCAATTATTTCAGAGACATGGTCCGTAATAGAGATATTTTCTGCAAGTTTCTTATTATCACAGATAGCTTTTCATCTATGAGAAAAGAAAGCCAGAGTATAAATGAGCATCAAACCACCATATTTTAATTACTTGGCATTCCAAAATGGTTAATGGCAATAAGAGTTTAAAACACAGGTAGGAAATGGGCCATTTTGTCAAAGTCACAAAATTTGTCAAACAAGTTTTTTATATTAGCAATTTTACTAAGTAACGTAATAGTTCTCTGTGATTTAATATATTTATTGCTGATCTGAAAAGAAAGCAAAAATCTGAAAAGGGAGCAGCAAAATCTGTAGATGACACGTTATTTCTACTAAGATTAGAGAGAATTAGGAAGAATTTCAAAAGACCACATTAGACACATCACATGAGCAGACTGATGGCAAGCGAAACTCAATTTTGATACCTACAAAGTATTGTGCTATGGAAGGTAAGAGGAGTTATTTGTATTATTCACAGCATTCTAAACAAATCCATCAGTTTACATTGAGGTCTTCTTTGGTTGTGGTCAAAACAAGTAAAGTATTGAGATTCGTAAGAAAAGTGGTAATAAGTTGGAGAATGTTAGAGAAATCAATACTGATATCTTTATCTGGAAGAAAGTGTAATGATATGGGCTGCAAAGATCTCAATAAAGGATATTGCAGAGCTAGATAAAATTAGAAGAAGGATGAGAAAAATGGCCTGTGCCAGGGAAAGGGCAAACTGAAAGATGTTTGGTTTTTTACCCTTAAAATTATTGAGGCCTGGAAGGCCTGTGATAAAAAAAACCATAAAAATTATAGAGTATTACAGAAAAGGTAGATTTTGAACTTCAGTTCTTACTGTCCTCTAACAGGAAAATGAGGAAATTTGTTGTGAAATGCAAAAATAATAAGAATAAAATGAACACATAATTATGTTACAAAACTTACTGTTGAGGGAAATCACCAAACAAAAAAATTCACAAGATTCAAAAAGAGATTCAGTGGTTAAATTGTTACCAGTAATACTTGACAGCAGTGATTTCTTTAAGTATAAAACTGTGGGAAGTATATGAAAATGCCATACTCCAGGTTTTTAACATTCAAAACAGATTTAAGAATAAGTTGAGATGTACTATGTACATCAGATTATTCATTATCTCTGGGTCTTCTACACCTTCCTCCAAATCACCTGCTGGTGACTTTTATTTGAAAGAAGACATGAGGCTAAGTGTATATTGGCTGAATATTTCCTATCCCCACACTGCACAAAATTCCTGTTGTGAGTGGCATTCTGGAATGATCATGTTCTTCGTTACAGTGAAATCACAAACAGATTTCAGCAAGTCTGTGCAGAGGTGCATTTCAATAGACCCAACAGTGGCTTCCTAATTTGCACTTTACCCTGGTTATATAGCAGGCAACTTTATGGGGGGGAAAAAAATTAAGTGATGCAAACCTTCACCTTCCTGCAGAACTGCCAACAGCATCTCGGTTCTTTCCTTGAACGTGCAACTGCTTCAAATCCCCGAGAACGCTGCCTGCCTTCTTAGATGTCAGATTTAGGCTCCCAAGTGTGCAATGAAAAGCTTCAGGCTGCATGAACATCCTGCTTTGGCTATGACTGATGTTGTTCACAGTCTCTCCCAGAATCGTTCCTGCTCCTTTTGGAGATCATAAACAATTAACATCTGCAAATACCTGATAGGGAATATACATGGAAGAGAACCCCCATCTCATCCTTTCTGAAGAACTTAGTATTTCCATGCTTCAGTTATTAGCCCACAAAATGACTGCAATGGTAGCACTTTACATGAATGGTAACTAGTTAATTAACATTTCTTAAAGTCCCGAAACCTCAGATTAATAATGCTCTGGAGTATGAAGACATAATATTATTTCATAGAGCATTTGTCATTTAAAAAGCTCTATGCCTAAAGCTTTAATCAAGCTCTGTAAGATGAGAGCAATTTCCTTTTTGTCACATTTGGGTCTCTTGTCTCCGCCAAGATGCATGTGCAGTTAAACTGTATTTCTTTTGAGAGGAGCACAGGTACTGCTGTGTATATGACCATGGAAGCCAAACCCTACAGGAGAATCTGACGCTTGAGAGACACAGATAGTTGTTTTAAGAGTTGCTTTTAAAAGATGTTTCCTGAATTTACAAATTGTGGCACTGTGTCGCTTCTATTAGCATAGAAAAAGATCTCCTCTTCAGTTAACTATTGTTTTGCTAAAGCTACCAAATCACAGCGTCTCTAAAATGTCTGGGTTTTAAGAAAGACTGCTATTTTTTCTTATATGAAACAATTACTGGCTACCAGATATAAATCTGTTTTGGCAGCATAGGTATACATTCATCCTGGGTACAATTCTTCTATACAGAATGGATTTTAACAAGGCAGGAAATTAATTTATAATTTACCATTATGTTATATCAAATACTACAGAAAGCAAAGGTATCCTTGTGAATAATAAGCAAAGAACTATGGATTTTCAGTAATGTCCACTACTACAGAAATCAGGGCTTTTAATGGTGGTCAAGAACACTTACTTGAATAGTTCAAAATCACTTCAGATATGTGTGTGTGACTTGCGGCTAAAATATCATGGTCAACTGGCAACTGGGCCATTAACACAAATATAGAAACACAACCAAAAACGTCGAGACACCGATGACTTCCATGGCAATAAAATCAAGTCCCATGCAATAGTTGTTTTCAAACTGCAGATGACACTATGGACCATCGGACTGCTTACTTGGACTCCACTTTAGGGGCCACGCAAAAATCTTTCTCTTTTCCAGAAGACCTCTTGCAGAAAAGATAACCCACAGCGGAAGACTGTTATTGAAGCCTCCTCACCTGGCTTAGCAGACAGCACCAAGAACATTCTGGCACATACAGCACGATCAGCAGCGAAGGCTGAGGCTGAAGGTGTGGTGGGACTGCCCCTTTCAACAGCAGCCGAGATTTCTGCTGGATGACGGGCTGCAATCAGCCAGGTGCCGGTGGCCAGACAAACGCGGCTCTCAGCACACTTATTCTTTTCGTGTATTCTGGGAAGCCAACTCTATGCAGAAGCCTTTTTCTGATTTTTTTTGTGTAATCAATACTGACAGGTAAATTCCTTCTGAAGTATTTTTAGCCATTATATATTTCTTTCCCTTTACAAGCAGAGGAGCTGATTTAAGATATTTACTCTGAAAGGTGACTGAAAGAACAGCAATAACGCCCTCTTTGATTTTTATATTATATTCAGTTTACAATTTCAATAAAGATCAATTTTCTAGTTGTCAGCCTGGCCCATTTAATATTAAAAGTTACTACTGCTGACTTCAATATGAAAATTAATAGAAATTCAGGAAGCACAATTGATAATTCTGCGAATGATGCAATGGCCAGGAAGCTTACTCCTTCATAACTGCATTACTAGCGTCGCACTAATAAGACAAACTGGCAGGAAAAATACTCATCTAAAAAGAAAACAAGCGGATTTTTTTTTTTATTCCTATGGAAGGATAGCAAAGTTGTTAAATTATGAATATTTTTTGACTATGTTCACAGTAAAAGTACTTGCCATGTTCACAGAGGAAATCACGGTGCAAGCTTGGTTTGCAGGTCTGTGATCCGGGCACCACGGGCTCTTTGTTTTTATAGGGTGAGCCGACCAGTTAGGTAAATAGGATTCCACTGAAAACAATGGGAAATTCAGTCTGATGTTAGTGGAATTATGTCAGTTCTCGTAACTATTACTTTCCCAGATAACTGCTATATTTATTATACTTTATATTCTCATTAATTACATATTAATGGTTATAACGATGTGTAACAGTAATTATATAAATATTACGCATTGTAGTTATTTTGGACATATACCATACAATAGAGAGAAAAGGTCTTAAAACATACTATTTAGAGAGAATGCTATGTATTTCCAGATTAAAAGTACTTTTCACAATGGCAGTGGTTTAATACAGACATTTAAGTTACTTTGGTTTCTAGAAAAATCCATTTTTTTGCAGTCACAGGGTCTGATCTCTTCCTGTTAAGTTTAACACGAAGATTACTGCTCATCTTAAAAGCAGCAGAGCAGAACCAAGCTCTCAGAATATATTCTTTAAAATACACTTACTACTTTAAACGTCGTTATTGCTGCGCTGAACGGCGTACACATCTGAGGATTAGCAATTTGCAGTATCAAATAGGAGGGGGCTTTAACTGTTTTGGTCACGTGCATATTAATTCAAAGTTCTAGCAAATTCCCCGTGCGTGATTTTTCGATTGTAAGTCAAGTCCCGGATGGGAAGCAAAGACAGCTTTAAAGGACCATTCACGTGTAATTCTTGGCAGCTGACCCACTAAAGCAGAGTTTTCGAGCCTTGTGCTTTGCACCGCTATCGTTTCTGCCACTAGTTTCCTTCCTCCCTCCCCTCTCCGTGGGGCTCCTGCTGGGAATGTAACACACATCACAGGAGTAAGTAGTGATGAGCCCGTCTGCATCTGCTACAAAGCAGCCTAAAAATAAAACCCAATTGGGCAGTGCCATTTGGTGTACGCCAGCACAAAGTCTAGTAACGTAAACCAAGCTGTCAGCAAAGAGAAATGATTGTTCAGCTACACGCCAAACAAATCTCAGGGTCTTAAAAAAACTCCAGAAACAATCCTTTGATATTCGTTTATAAATCTATTCTCTCAAGATTTATTATCATTGCAATTTAATGAATTTGCATCAGTGGAAGCATAATGAGAATGTCTCATCAAAATTTACTATTAATATTTTAAGAAATCAGCCCATCTTGGAGCTTGTTGCAGTTCAAGGAAGTTCTCTGGTAATGTAGATTTTGTTTTAGAAGATGTCTACCCTTCGGGTTGACAGTTTTTCCTGTGCATATCAGACGAGCTCGATTCTTTTGCTAGTATCTCTCTTTAAAATCCCAGTTCTGTAGAGTGAATCTTTTCAAAAAGAGCTACATGTTAATGTTGTTTTCTACAGATTCTGTTTGACGTACCTGCCTGCATTTTTTCGCTTGTGTGAATTTTCAGACTTCTTGAATTTAAAAGGGTATGGTCATACAGAGGGCACAAATGACTACAATGCAAATAATTGCAGGCTCTAAAATTACAGATCCAACTTTGTACCTAATCCTTCATGCTACCGTACAATTTGCAAGGGGAGAACTCTCCAGATCTTTGCATTTTCGAGATTTCAAACTCCAATTGAATTGGATTTTGAGGCTATTTACAAATATTACTCTTAATTCATAAACTGCTGACCTTGAAACACCATTTATTTTAGGTAAAATGGGAGTGCAATTAGATACAGAATGGAATCATGTTAACTGCAGGTCTTGGGCCTTCAACGAGATCTATGTTTAAATGGATCTCACTGCAAGATCAGCACCCTGATTTTTAAAATCATTAAGTAAAACCATGACCAAAACTAACAAGCTTTAAATAGCTTCTCTTACTGCTACTATAGTCATGGCTGGAAATCCCCAAATTACATGCACACCATTGTACAGCTGAAGAAATGGGCTTTACAAAGATTTCTGTTTAAATGTTTTCAGAAAAAAAATAATTATACACTCTTAAAAACATAGGGTATAAAACCACTACAGATTGAACTTCATTCTTACTATGTACTCTGCTGGTTTGCTAATTGTACATGCACAAAACCCACAAGAGTGTCCCAAAGTATTATGAGCTTGATTTTCTCAGGAAACCACCATTCCTAGAATCGTGAGACGAAGCAAAACATGAAGTTGCATGGAACTTGCAATCAGAAGGCCAAAATTAGCAACTCTGAAGACCGTCAGCATGTTATTTAATCCATATGAGGAGAAATCCACAACTCTTGTCAGGGACAAATGTGTCCAATCCCCAAATTCTACTTTTCTGGAATCATCATTGAGGTCTCCTTGTGTACAAAGAGTCAGGAGTTGGTTGGCACAAGGGTCAAGCTCATACATTTGTGGGCAGTTACTCCAGGAACTAGCAAATCATTCATGTTACCTCAACAACTCTACAGATTATTGGTAGATGAGGGGTTAGATGTGCATATTGTACATTATCATTTAAGAGCACAATAATACAAGATTTTACCAATTTTATGATTATTATCTGTTGTAGTCTCTATGACAGGACAGAACTGTCTCCAAATTTGTACAGAAGATAAAACATTTAGATCTGCATTGTGTCCACAACTCAGAATGCTATTTATAAGCCCCAATGTTACTGCAGTCTGTTTACCATCTTCTTCTATTTATGGCCCCCAGTGTGGTGAAAATAAAGATAAAAATGACAAATCGACTTTGTGGATTTTTATCATATGAATCTTTGTAAAAAGTGGTAATTCATTTATTTCTCACATTGTCTATGGTAACAAAGATAAGAGAAATACATGTGTGTATCTGTGCATGTACATATGTGTTTCTTGGCATGCTTTAAACTTGTCTTTGAGCTGGATAAAAACTGATTACAGCTAGCATTAGTGAAATATCAAAAATGATGGGCTTATCTTTCTATATTACCTTTATTTCATATTGAGGCCACATGTATTTAGCTTATGCAGAGGAAGCTAAGCATAAGCTACTTTATTATGACAAATTCACAATAGGTTCTCTTACTAATTAGATTTTTTATTTCCTATATGACTATGCATTTCAATCTCTTTTCTTCTCCTTTTTTCTTTTATACTAAACCAAACATCTGTCGCCTACATCACCATGTCCGAAATATTCTCCCATTAGAAAGAAAAAAAGAGTATACTCTGTATCGTATTATTTACTGCCAACTTATCATCCAGCTCTTGGAATGGCAAAGATCCTTGAGATCTATAGACAGTATGTTAACACTCAGTACTACTACCACAGCTTAACTTTGAAAGATCTCTATCATATAATTTCCTCACTTTAACTCTTTGAATTCCCAAAGAAAACTAACATATCCAAAATCCAACAACAGAAAACTGATGTATACCATTTTTATGGCCTGCAGATTGCTTTGCTACTCCTTTATCTTTTAGTAACTGTTGGCTTGATGTCATGCACCTAAAAGGATCTGAAGCACATGTGTTTGGATTATAGTATCTTGATTCCATCAGTGTGAAATTAAAAGAAATGCACCTGTAGGTTCTGTTGATCTGCTGCTTTGAATTATTTAGCAGTGCACACACAAAGCTGAAAATTTTCCTTGCCCTGAAACCTCAGCTGTCAGTTGCTGCCACAGGGCTGTTGTCTCACGGTCCCTCACACTGGCAGACAGGACGACTCACACAAGAGCTGAACACTGCATACGTGCAGTTCTTGCGGGACTGATGTTGTATTTCCTGCCTCTCACACCAATGAGAACTGTGATCTGATTGTCTGATATGGACTTAGGAGCTTTTTGTACCTCCATTTATAATACTGCAGTTGGTTAGATGCCATGCAAAGGAGTCAGAACCACAACGCTCAATTTAAAAAAGGCTACACACAATTTATATAAATGACAGATGAATTAGGACATTTGGAGACAGAAGCAGAGAGGTTTGCATGTGATTGTTGAAACAAGGAGGACATAGAAATTAAGACAGGGGCTGCAGAGAGCACCTTTATCTGGCCCACTCAGATATAAAGGGCATCTGTCTGCCTTAGATGGCCAGGTGCATTTGGAAGATGGTGAAGGATCTAATATTATTGTGGGATGCCAGAGAACTATCTTCTGGTAGCCCTTAAACTTCAAGCAAATGAATACCCAACCAAGGAGTTTCTGGGCTGTGAAAAAGACAACAATAGAGTGAAGGCTGAACAGTGTGAGACTTGCTCCTGCATCCTGGGCGTGTGTCCCACAGTGGAGGATATTTGTATCTATAGAACAGAGCCAGTTGTATACCATTGTGGCTGCAGAAGTTTAAAAAGCAAGCAAACAAACAAGTCACTGGGCACTGTACCATCAGCTTTAGTTTCATGATGAGGAGAGTGAGCTGCTCAAACCTGATGTCAGATTTATCAAGGAGAACCGGGTCCAGGTGATGAACCACAATGCAAGCAAACCAAATGTGCTCTTGGCAGCTGTTACAGAAAAAAATATGAATGCAGTGGAAGCTGACTAAACAAATCAAAAACCTGAAACCTGCCACTGAGGTCAGCTACGTCGGCTTTCCTGTTGGAGCCAGAGGAAAATGTACTAAGCCAAACAACAATCTGGTCCCCTGGAAAACAGACGAGACTGGGTTGCCCAGTTTTAGTAGGTAAGTTCCACGCTTCTCTGTCAACATCCTGAATATCTCCTCAAGCATAGGACAGACAGGTGGCAAAAGCTCACTCGTGGCCAAAGACTAGCTCATAGGCATCTCACATTTCATGATGTCACCAGGAAACCTGGACTGGTTTGGACAGGACACGTAAAAGAGGCTCTGTTTTGAGGGGTTTAGCAAGAGTAGTTTATGAAGGAAGCTTTGTTAGTCTCGTATTTTGTTGTTCCTGAGAAATGCCTTCCTGTAAATGGATTACTTAAATCCCAATCCCAGTTGAGGCCTTTGAGTATTTCTGTAATTAATGAGGAAACTCTAGAGAAAAGGCTAGTTCATTCACATGTCATGCCTGCATCAGATCACAGCTTTATCTACTACGCTTTTTGTACCCCAGTGGGGTACACAAGATCTAGCAGTGGCCTTGGTCTGCACACCAGTCCCTGGTACTAACTCCAAACATCGGGCGTTATCACTGCCAGAAGCAGCCACTGCCTGTGAAAACAGGCTGCTAATTTCAGAAAGTGCAGTTAGTTAAAGGAACTGAGCTGAAATACAAAAATCATAGAACAGAATTGTTCTGTTCTAACTCAAACCAGGACAGTTATCAAGTAATTTAGCAAAGTTTCAACCATGAGATACTGGTTTACATATTTCTGTTACCCTTCTGTTCAACCGACTTTCATAATTCCATGTATCTCTGTTACAAAATTACTCCTTATTTGGCAGTTTTCTACAATCCAAACTAATCTGTATAGGCAAAAGGTAATAACAGTACCAGTAAGGCAGCTGAAATTAAGTTGCCTTTGTTACAGTGCCCTGACAGAAACTGAGGCCATGCAATAGCATTCGGTCCGCTCTTCAGTCCCCCTGCAACAATCCTCTGTTGCAGGAACTACCACATGGAAATTCTTTAAACTGCCGTTTAGGCTTCTTTCTAGACAACTTTAAATATTCTCCTATATATTTATAAATATTTTTTTTTCTGTCTATTTATATAAACATTAGTTTAAATAATCTAAAATTCACCATTCATATGGTAACATGCTTAGTATAACTATCAAAATAAGAATTGTATGTCCAATTAAAGGCACTTACTAAGAAAATCAAATTCTCTTATCTGAAACATATATAACACCTTGCTGCAGTCAGTTGTACAAGGTCAAATAAGCAAAACAATTTGACAGGTAGCCTCTAATTTCAAACATTTAGTAGAAGGGACACTATTTTTCTGGATCTGTTTGTAAATGTTCTGGAATTAATTCGGAATTTTGCTTCACTTCTTAAATAGTGTTTAGACTCGATTATATTAGAAGCCCTAAATACCCTAATAAAAGAAGTTGGGCAATTACAGAGAATTACATTGTACTCTTAGTCACAACCTCGCAATGAAATGTACTGAAATGCCTTATTCATTTCTAAGTTAAAGTCTAGTTCTCATTCACACATTTACAGCATATCTGTTTTATAAATATCTTCTAAGATCCAGTGTTACAAAATGTCAACAACAGTTCTTTGTGTCTCACAACTATTCTCTCAATCCCTCCACTTTTGCTGCATACTTCAAGCAGTTCTAAGCCAACTGCTAATGGCTAGTTAATAATGAATTCATAATAATTTGCTACTCATCAGAGTAATTATTTTAGGTATAAAAACTTCTCCAGTACTTAGAGGGCCATGCAAACTATTTTACCACAGCTGGCTGAGAAGTACATTTTTGTGGTTTTGCAAGCTGATTCCTTTTTGTGAAAGTTTTCTTGAAAACAAGCAAAATGAGATCCCAGACATCTGAATCACCAGACATTCAAAAAAAAATAAAAATACTATACATATGTTTAAGTAGTTGACTTCCTAAAGCAAAAATATCAAATGCCAATGACCACTTTGCGCCTGCAGTTGTGAGTCTCCATTCCTGTGCCCATCTAGCTGGTCGCAACAGGCAAACAATTTATTTCAGAGTCTACTCCTCCATTTCAGCACAACTGGAAGACAGTTTTTTTAAGCAGAACAGCAATTTAAAAACAAACACGTGTTCTCCTTCATCTCTGGACTAGGGACACTGACCTTAGAAACATCTGAAATTCTTCCACTGCCTGTAAACAAAAATGGACTGCAGACAGTCATGATCAGATGTCACTCTTACAAAATATTCTTACTCATTGGCTACTTTTTAGAAAGGTTATTTACTGTCAATCAAATGACAAGTTCTGCTTATAATAATGGTGATGACATCAGACCTGTAGAAGAGAAGATTAGTATGGGGAGTCTAAATATATAAACTAGAAGGTCATGGGACACATCCAACGTCAATTGAAGTCAATGGCCTCCATTCGCTTTGATGAAAAACGGACCGATCCATGAAGGATGAAGAGATTTTTATACATGTATTTATTTTCCCTATAACCAGTATCATTGGCTTGCAGTCTAGGATTTTTTAAGATGACCCGGATCTTTGATTTGTCTGACAAGAAAAGGTGATTGTCCCTATTTTTATTTTTAGGTGGCTGTATATAGTCAGTCATACTCACTCTTTCCAAAGTGGGACTTGCCCAGTGGAGGTAACAGGCAAGAATTTTTCCAAAAAGCAGGCTGGGGGCTCTAACTACGGGCTGCTTTTGCCATTTGGTAGTGTTTACAAAGAAGCTGGGCGAGAGGCCAACTCTCATTTTAAGCCTCAGGTTGGACACAATGACTGGTCAATGTACTGAGGGGTATAAAGCAGAGGTCAGCAGCTTTCCTGTCAGGCAGCAAATAACTAAATTTTGCTTGTCTGAAATAGGATTTTAGTTGTCCAGGGCTGCAGGACAAAAGGACTGTTCTCACCCTGACAGCTGGAATGGGTGATTTGTGAAATGTATTTTTAGAAGTCTTATTTGCCTACGTGTATGCCTGCATTGTCAAACATTCAGACGGCAAGAGTGAGTTAGGCTACGAGCCACAAGGACAGTGACATACTGTACAAATTGTAGAACATATCTAGGCCTAGTACTCAGTACTTCTGACCCTCCGACTGCAAATATACAGTCCAAATATTAATGCAACACTATTGCTGTTCTTCCTGTACTTCACCGTACTACCTATGACAGCATTCGCAACAGTTTGGAACCACGAAGGGAAAATCACTGCTGATAAAACAGGACTTCAGTGATTTAAGTCTGTTTTCCAAAATCACACTGGTTTTCCCCGCACTTCCTTTTCCTAAACATATCTCTTATCTGATTAACAGAAACAGCAACCTCTTGTGAATTAGCTTTTTCCTTTATCAAGACAACGCACTCTTGAGAGATTTTATTACTAACATCCTCCTAATCTTATCCCACACCTTGCTGATACGCATATCCTTATTAACATTTGCACATGGCTGTTGTGCCAGGGCTGCTTTTTTTTCCTCAGCTAATGATTTCTTCCTCCTACAGCCCATGACATCAGACTGCACCCATAATACATTCCAAAGCTGGTTTCCTCTCTCTCTAAACAACATTGTTACAGTTTTTGTTTGAACAGCGCGCTGGTTTCCTTCCCTTCCCATTCAATGGAGGTCTTGGAAAGCACTTTTTGCCCATACATAACATCAGTAGGAAAATGAGAAATATAACTGCGTATATCTATCCTACACTGATTTACTAAATAGCTAATCATACTACCGTCCTTCAAAATGCTTAGAATTCACAAAATAAATAGAATATTCAGTGTAAAAATAACCTTGTAGGCATTCAGGAAAATAATGTTAATGCACCATGTCACAACAGATATCTACACTACATATTTTCTAGTCCTGAAGAGTTTTGTCTTTATTCTGCATTGGTTATTA
This sequence comes from Baryphthengus martii, assembly GCA_013396935.1. Lineage (NCBI taxonomy): Eukaryota > Metazoa > Chordata > Aves > Coraciiformes > Momotidae > Baryphthengus > Baryphthengus martii. Next base: position 37,992 of record VWZK01009797.1, read on the forward strand.
TGCACTTCTGCTGAATTGAATGTTTTCATACCCTAGTCATATTAAGAAGTGTGAACTTCCCATTCATTTCTCAGTCTGTCTTAAATTCCTACCATCTGGTTAAGACATTATTAGCTCTAAGGCTAGGATTTCTTACCAGTCTTCTGTGCCTTTATGCTCTTAATCTATAAACTTCCTCTGTAATAAATTTCAAATTAAATGTCTGATCATTAGAAACCGTTATAAGTTGTTTTACGGCACTGTAAAAAAATTATAATAATATGTAAGTAAATCCAGCAAGTCAAAATAAAAAATAAGCTTATTGTGTATAACTGCACTGAGTTGACAGAACCAAATCCTGCACAGATCCACTGAATACAATTAAATCAGAAGGATAACAAAATACGAAGCAGATTTAGACACCTCCCTATGGTGTGAAATAACAGTTTTGTGCATGGTATTAAATGGTAAGCCTAGGTCTGCAGGACAAATTTCTGCCTGTGAATACAGCATGCTTCAGTCAGCGTGGCTTATGTACTTTGGGGATCTGGTGGTAAAACTGCGTGTTGGTAAAACACTTGGCACCACTGGAAAAAGTTCTGGTGGATGGCCATCAGCTAGTGTCATATTACTGGTCAGATACTCCTCGGGGCAGGTGATTGTTGTGAGCTGGTAAGCACCATATCGAGCTCTTCCTATGAACTAGAACTGCAGGGTATGGGGCTTGGAGAGCAGAAGGGTTCCTGGAGAGCAGAAGGGTTCCTGGAGAGCAGAAGGGTTCCTGGAGAGCAGAAGGGTTCCTGGAGAGCAGAAGGGTTTGCAGGTGGGAAATGTCAATGGCTCACCAGGGATTCTATATTTCTCGTTCGACAGGCCAAGAGTGGCCGTGCAACCAGATTCAAGAGTGAGTGGTAATGTTTGCTGTAGTAACTCCCAATGGTTTGCTTCTTCCTACAACAGTCGCCAGCGCTGCTCTGCGAGGGTCATGCGACACAACCACAGCACAAGAGTAACACTTGAGCTCCTGGCGAGGTGTTTGCAGCTAAAAAGCTCCAAGCTGGCCACCCCGCTTCCCAAAGATAGGAAATAGAAGTATCCCTAAAAATACATGTCTGTCTGTGTGTGTTAATCCCTCCATTCCTTAAACAAACTCCCAAAACTACAAAACCTAAAACCAGAAGGCATTTTGTGGGCTTTTGGGGATTACTTTTAAGGTGTAGCCTCAGTGTCTGGTCTGGGAGGAAGGAAAATCCATCCCAGTGTTTTCTCTTTCCTTACCTCATCAGTTCCTTCCAACTTGCTTTACATTCAGTTTTTCCATTTCATACCTATTCTTCCTTCCAATCAAAAACTTGTTGTAACCTCAGCAGAGTCTTTTTTTTTAAAATTCATTGTTTCACCTGCCACTTAGTTAAAAGCAGAAAAAAAGAAAAGAAAAAGGTACCTTCTCCAGCCCTTTGTTGCACTCTTCCAGTACAAAGAATACTCCGGCACCCCTTGCTCAAAGGAGCCAACAATATGACAGCCTTCTGTTCCCTTGTGTGCTTTCCAAGTATTTCCCAGGTATCTTAATTTGAGGACTAAATTTACTAGGAAGAGACATGCTTAGTAGACATACAAGAATCAGAAAAGTTCAGAGGGAACTCACTGATGAGAAGCCCAGTCTGCCAGCAACCATCTGTTATGGAGAAGGAAACAAAGCCACAGATTGCTCCCAGGCAGCTCCCCACAGACGCTACTTGAGGACTATTTCTAGCTTGTGGCTAGAAGGTGTCCAATAAATTGACAATTTCACTTCTTCCCACAGAGTTTTCTGATGAGCAGCACTGAAACTGGTGGAAATTACTGTTATTTTCACTTTATTAGTATCATGTCCAAGTGTGTGGGTTTGGTTTTTTCTTTTTTTTTTTTTGGGGGGGGGAATTAGAGCCAGATCATCAGATGCTTAGCCATGTAAACAAAATTTTTCCTTACATATATTCCAAGAATTTTAAACTACTCTTCTCCTATTACACACTACCTTATTTTCTAACTTATACCAGACATTTCTCTGTACGTTATTAAATGCCCATTCCATTTAAAATGTAACATTCCAAGTCATCCTTGGAAACGAAAAACAATCACTTTCTACTAACAAAGACGGGATTAACAGAAGACTATTTCTATGGAAATCATATTGCATAGCAAACTTCTGCATAAAATCTGCATTAAGCCTGAGAAATAACAAACCAGTTTAAACTCACACAGCAAAGCCATCACAGACCAGGCCTGTTTCCGAACAGTTCCTAAAGCACCACGACAATTATGTCCAAGGGATTAATTTGAGATAATTTTTGTGCATTTTACCTAATTCCCAAATAAATCCATTTATCAGCAGTGTTGAATTCTGCAGCTTCTCCACGTAGCGATTTTGAACGGAGGAGGAATACAGCCCTTTGCAGGTGCCGCTGGCCATCTCTATCACGAATTGCTCTATGGAGGAAGGACACTGCACCTGACCACAGAACAACAAAATGAGAAACCTCATTATTTTAAGCACATATAAAATATTGACTGGTTTTGTTGGTTTATTTTTTTTCTCTTTTCCCCTTTTCTTCTCGTGGGCTGTCCTTCATCCCCGTTCCCCTGCACCGGCCGCAGCTGGGGCCCGTCCCGGGCGGCCCCGGTCACCCCGTCGCTGGGACAACCCGGCCGCCCCTCTCCCACCTCACCTCTAACCCCCGAACCCCCGGCGGTACCCCCGCCCAGTGGACCCCGGTGCCGCTTCCCGCCTCCTCCTCCTC
>VWZK01009797.1:41172-68472 GCA_013396935.1 Baryphthengus martii
CGAGGCGGCCCCGCTGGCCGTACGGGCCTCCCGGGCGGTGCCGGGGACACCGGCCCCTCATGAGGGCTGTAACGTCGGCCTCCCGAAAACACACCTCGGCGCGCTGCCCGCCTGGGGTTTTCTGCGCGGCTCGAAGGCCCTCCGGGTGGAGTGTCTCCGGCTTGGCGGCCACTGCGGTGGGCTGTGCTTGTACGGATTCACCTGATGCTGGCTGAAAGTGCTGTTTGTTGTTGCTCAGCTCAGCGGTGTCTGTGTATGGTTAACTGCAGGTAGGATTGGATAACCCTTTGGGAGCTGTAGCTTAAAACTTTACTAGTACACCTTTGCTTCTCCCTGCTTGAGGGGTTTTATCGTTTGAATGGAGAGGAAATTGTGCAGGTGTATCTCTGTCAGGTGGATGGTGGCTAAGAAGTGGAAAGATCTTTGTTTGTTTATGTGAGATTATAAACCTTGTTACAGGTATAAATCGGCCATTATTATTATCTTTATTGGTTTTATGGAGTAACAGATGTTTGGGTGTCTTGAAGAGTAGCATATGTCAGTTGTGTAGCCACAATAAACTGCTTGGCTTTTCAGAGTTGATCAGCCTGTGGCTCTGGAGGGCCATACAGCTGGCAAAAGGTTGAGACTTGGTTCCCAAATTGCACTGCATCTTGTAACTGCTGGTGTGGCTGTTGAGTAATCTCAGATCTAGAGGTTGGGGAAAAGGTCGCTGTGCATTTTAAGGCTGCTGTTTCTTGATGTTTCTGTTCTCTCAGCCCAGTGTCGTTTTGCAGAGCTGGGGTGCTCTTGAGGAACAGTTTTTTTTCTGTGGATGATGGGTGTCTGAAGCTCCTGTGGTACCCTTCCCTTCCCTCACCTCTCTGAGGTATGTAGTATATGTCGTGTAGCTCCCAGCCACATGAAGGTTTTGGTATGCAGCTCATCAGATCAGGAGTGTTGTCTAATCTTGGTATGTGCACAGGTGCTCTTTGTGTATCGTGGATATTAATGTGAGCACTTCTACAGAAGATAAAATGGACGCTTCTATAAAGAATTGCTATTTTTCCAAGTTCAGGTCTTGCACAAGGTTTTATTTTCTTCCTTTATGTTCTATTCTGTAGTCTCCCTCCTAGGAGGAAGGGCTTTCTAAATATTTAACCTATAGTTGTGAAGAAGGTGTGTTTCAGGTCAACATGCACGTTTCTGGTGCTTTGTGGAACCTTCAGGGCATCAGGAACTGGGCTGGAAGCAGCACAGAGCCACTGCTTTTCATGCATCTTGTGATACTGCTTCCTAGGTCAGTGTAAGGCATAAACCCATCTGTTGGCATTTCTCATTCTGAATCAGGAGTTACTCGACTGTTAGGAAACTAGAAATAACGTATATAGGCAATATTTTTCTAGTAGAAAGTCTCTTCAGAGACTCTGAAATTCAATTAACAGGTGAACAATCCTTCATGCAAAGTAATATGAAAACATCTGCTACGAATGTTTAACAGACAAGTCTAGGTTTCTTCCACTTAGGCATCAACTTGTAGTTGATCACTTGAATTTTTTTCCTACGTGAATCTTTTTTCTGTTTTGTTGTGTTTTGTTTTGTTTTTTTCCCCCCGCTGTCTCCAACCCGAGAGCTTTTATCTCCACTTCTTCCCCCTATTACTTTTCAAAACCTTCTGTTCCCTAGCATACAAACGACGGCCAGTTTTTCTTTGCAGCAAAACAAGTGTATTTTTGGTGTTCTGTAAGGTGTAAGTAAACTTCCCTTTATACCCTGAATTGCCTGTAGTTTTAAGTGCTGCCACTTGCCTCTAGTTACGCAAAAGAGGGTTGTGCCAAGAAAAATTGTGCTGCTGCTTTTGTTTATGTAGTAGTACTGTAATAGGAAAAGGCTTTTTCTTGGTACAATGAATGCTGGTACACCAGAAATCCTGCTAATGATAGTGATTAATGGGTGCTGCTCAAAATAGCTATCACTGCCGATATGACTAATTGTGCCATATGAAAAGAACGCCTTTATTCCCAGTAATCTCAAGGTGTTTCTACAGTTTTGGAGAAATGCCTGATCCATATGTGCAGACAGGTAAATGCCCAGTGAAAGGCGGGATTTGCAGCGAGGTATGGCAACTCTTGAAGAGTTTGCTGCTGCACTGCAAAATCACTTGCGGCTGAAAATGAAGAATATCTTCTTGTGGTTACTGTAGGTAGATAGAACATTACTACTGGAATTGGCTGTTAGCCAGAGCAACACCCTACGTGTTGCAAACAATGCCGGGGTATTGTTAGTAGCTATAGAAGGGGTTTTATATCATACATGAAAGATGACATTTCCAGCAGCATGGGTAACCTCATCACAAAACACTGTGCTGGGGCTGGCTCGGAGAGCAGCTGGCTCTGCTAGACTTGACAGAATCTACGTTACGCTCGCATTGAGCTTGGTGATTGCAAGAGCAATCACACAGGAGCTTGGTGATGCGTTTGGATTAGTGTTTCTCAAACTTCATTGGCCCTTGGGTAACAGTAATTTATTAGTAACGTGCTGCAGGCAATCTTGTGCTCTCCAGGCAATATCATATTCCTGGTTCTGTTTAGATTTTTGTGACTGAAAGCAACGCTGGAAGCTTATATGGGGACTGCAGATCTCAAGGTGCTGCTGGTTGCTATCTGTGAAGTCTGAAATTCTGCCTGTAGGTTGAAAAAATATTTTGAAAGTTAAGTAGAATTTGTTAAAGACGGGTTCCAAAGTTGCTGAGGAGAAGCTAGTAGTAGTGGTATCTCCTTGTGCCTCTGCATGGGATTCTTCTCATCCGCTGTTTGTGTACTTCAAGGTAATTCTATGGCAGGAGGCATTAAGATGTTCATCCCTCCCTTCTGCCCCCGAAGAAGCTATTAGGGTGTGTATGTGGGGAGTAGGAGGCATTTGTTTCACAAAGATGCTTTGCAGATTATTAGCCGATTTGGTCTGATAGGATCCCAGTCTTCTAGTTTTCTGTGAATAAACTGTTTTGGTCCAGTATTTTGCAAAACAGTAATCAAAAAAAGGTAAAAAAAATATTTTTCTATAGACCTTCAAAAAGGTGGTTTTGTTTTTTATGAGGTAGTGGAGGTTTAGGTCGGATATCAGGAAAAATTTCTTCACAAAAAGGGTTGTAAAACCCTGGACTGGGCTGTCCAGAGAAGTGGTGGAGGCACCATCCCTGGAGGGACTTAAAAGCCATGTAGATCTGGCACAGAGGGACATGGTTTGGTGGTGGTCTGACAGTGGGTTGGACTTGATAATCTTGAAGGTCTCTTCCAGCCAGAACGATTCATGATTCTTCGAGGTGTGTTTCACTTGCAAGTGCTCTAATGTGACAAGACATACTATTTTGAGGACTGTGGCCTCAAAGTATCAGTCTTGTCTTACTCTGTTGTCTTACTCTGCTGTAATTAATGGAGATTAATATGTTGTTACTTAAGATAGATTTGGGGGCATTGTTCTTATTCAGGTCATACACTTCGCATGAGGCAAACTGACTTCTAGGGACCCGAGTTGGAGCAGCCTTGGAGTACAAGAAAGAGGGTTGTGTGTAAAGGAAACGGAACAGAGGATCTGGAAATGCTGGTTAACCTTTGAAGAATGAAAGAAAAGGGCTGAAAAGGGGAATGGGAAGAGCTCCAGGAGTGGCTGGGGGGAATCCTAAGGTGTCTGTGAGTGAAGATCAGTGTGAGTGTATCTGAGGTTCAAGAGCCTTCCTTTACAAAAGCAAGTGAGGTATTTTTCCAGGGGTGGTGTTGCAGACCATCGGTGGCACGTTGGCTTCGGTCTGATGGTCCCATATGGCAGCTGACCCGGGCAAGCACCTTTTGTAACTTCAACCAAGTATTTCAAGTTTGGAGTGAGGTTTTCTAGAGCTTTCCTGTGAAGAACTGTTTTCACAAAGGAAATAAATACTCTCCCTTCTAAGGAAAGCCCTCACAGGAGAAGATGGTAGCACTAGCAGACAGCATTTTTGCTGTATTATCTAAAAAGCAAACCTTTAAAAACTTTTTAAAAAATTGCTGTAAAGTAGCTGTTTGTGATTTTAAAAATAAATTTTTACCCGTTGCGTTTTCACTGTTCGAGGTCACGTCGGAGAAAATAATTCCTTAGGAAACATCTTTACAGTACCTCCCTAAATTGTGACCAGTTCCTGCTTATGTTTTTTTTGGTGAAATTTACTCCTTGAAATGACTCGTGCATATTTTCTGATTTAGGCTAGCTGGATTTTTCATTGTCTTGCAACATAGCCATAGCCTGTCTTTGTGGTCTTTTTCTTGCTTTTCTAACAGTTTTCTGCTTTTTCAAGTGGTTAGGGTTTTTTTGATCGATGTGACTTTTTTTTTTTTTTGGTTTATCTGGTCATGTTTCAGCAGGGTACTTGTCAGATGCTAATGTTTTTTGGTGAGCATTTCTGTACAATAACATTGCAAAAAAACGGATTACTTGCAAAAATTTCAACACGAAGATCACTTTACCAACTTGTCAGCCCTTTGTTGTAAGGGAGAGGGTAGAAGAGTAGGAAGAAAGAACTGTGATGGGCCTTTTCTCCACTTTTCCACAGGTATCCCTAGTGTGAATCATTTGTGTGAGAGTTATCTAGCAATGAGATGTATCTTTAATCCTGTTAGTAACTGAGGATTTTTAATTTTCCAAGTAGATTGCCTCACTGTGATAACTTGGTGTGTTTGTGAGTTTCTGGATGATACTGGGAACTCCTCTGGATTTACTGGGGTAAAGTTAGATCTTTTGAAGCATATTCACATGATACCAGGATATTCAGGGCAATGTTCTTAGGTATTTTTTTGTTTATGAAAGTTGTACTTCCTGCTCTTCTGTGCAGATTGCAGAATTTGGCCGCTTGTACATTAGAAGAAGTTTGAGTCCAACACAAGAGCTTCCCCAGAGAAAGATAAAGCACCTGAACGTCTACAGCTCACATTCCAGAAAAATCTGGAGATCTTTTAAGTGTTGCTTCCTAAGAGTCTAAGTACAAGGTAATACTTGAAAAAGTTCTTTAAAAATACTTGAAGCTGGCAATCTCCTCCAGAAGAAGCTAGACATTCTTTTTATGTGACCCAGCATACAATAGAAACGCTGAAAGCTAGTGAAAACTCGAGAAAGGACAGACAGAGAAACACTTCTCACTGAAAGATTTTTCTTGTGGCTGTATCCTCACAGTTTGAGTAAAAGACAGACAGATCACTTTGGCTAAATGTAATTCTGTGCCGGACTCCAAAAGATTTGAGGAACATAATCTCTTTCTGTTGAGTATTTCAACATTTTTCTCAGAATACTATCTGCAAGTCTTGCACCAGATGATATTATGTAGAAGGAGGAAGAGGCTACCTAAAAATTGCGTTCTTCCAGGTCTATGTGTTCTTCTGCATGCACCTTGCAGGGTCACCTCCACGTAGAATGAGTTTGTCATCTCCAGATATTCAGAAGAAACCATATTTGTCCAGTGAAGATAAAAATGAATTCAGCTTATCATCATTTGTTAAAGGCACCTGTGTTTAGTAAAAGATGAAAAGATCCTGAGGATATGAGTTTTTTGGCGGGAGGGAAGGATAGCAATATTGTCCGGAGTTCTTTGTCCAAGCAGGAACTGAAGGCCGCTGTTGTGGAATAGCATTAACTAAAACTCTGCAGATGCATCATTACAAAATCCCGCTTCATCAGTGCGTGTTTCATGGCTCCGGAATAAACTTTATTTAGCCTCTTCCCAAAGAGAAAGTTAGATATTTGTGTCTTTTTGGCTGAGCAGCACAGTTTGCAAATATTTAAATAAGGTAATAGGATGTACCTTTTTTCTTCCATGAGGTGAACGTTTACAAGGAAGTGATGTAATCCAGAACTTTGCTATCGTGCTGAAAAATAGGTCTACTGCTAAGTGTGCGTGTATCATTTAGAAAAGCTAAGACCTTTCATTGATTCAATAAAAAGCAAAAGTGTGTGAGATTTGGTAGTGGTTGAAATTTGGTTTATGAAGTTCAGTTCTCAGTAGTGGAAACAAAACCACCAATGGCAGGAAAACAGGGGTTTGAGTGGGTACTCGTATGTTCTTCACCTACAGAAAGCAAACTGGGCGTGCTTTCTTACTCACAGTGGCGTACAAATAAACTCTTCCTGGGCAGCTACCAGTGTAGATACAGAAGTTACGATAGAAGCAAGGTTAAGATTTTGGTAGTGTTGTAACTTGTGCTTCTGTTTTAGCTATTTTTTGCTGAATTTTGTGTAAAGAAGTACAGGGTCTGTTAACTAAAAATGAAATTGCCTGAATTAATGCAAGTGGAAGGGGACTTGAGTTCTATGGCTTGTTTTTCTTAGGATTCCATGCTGATCAAAACTCTGTGGGGTGCTGGGAGGAAATGCCAATTATCAGAACAAAACCCTGAAAAAAAGAGCATATGTACTGTTAATGGGAATATGCTTCATTCTGTATTAAAATGTTGGAAGAATTCTTGCCCTTGCAAGAGCTTTCAGTTTTTTCTACCCTGTGCTGCTTTCAGGAAGAGAATGAAAATTTTTCTCTCAAGCAATCCTATTAGATCTCATAATAAACTTCTTTGTCTAAACATTTCAATAATTTCTAGGGCAACAGATTGTGATGTCAAATTCAGTACTTTGACCTCATTTCAGGTCCAAAGAGGAGTAAGTTTTGCAAAGTTTGAGACAAGGTATTACCAAATAACTTTGGTAGTTAGCAAACTTTATATAAAATTTGGCCATGAATTTAACATGCGTTTGTTCACATGTTTTTCTTAGTAAAGGTATTCTAAAGATTCAAGTTATCGATCCTAATTTACATGTTATCTTTCATCTAATATTTGATCTTAAAACTGAAATAATAACTTGGATCGTGGAACAGTGTATGGTCTAGTTTGGAAGTCTGGTCAAGTGTACTTACTGCTTGATCTGTGTGGAAAAGTGGTACATATGACCTGTGCTATTTTAAAATTAATCTGTTGCTTGGTTTTGTGGTTAGAAAAGATCCTGCTCTGGTTAACTAAAATCTATTGCTTTGCAGATGTTGCTGGACGTGATATCTGTTGAAAACCACTAATGATACATTTTTTGTTTTTATGTAGGTACGTTACATTTTTGTGGTGATGGATTGGTATGATAGAGTAAATCTGTAGTTGACACACAAGATTCAGGGAAATGTTTTTTTGGGAGAAGTACATTTACTTCCTTTGAAGACACAGCAGGAAAAGAGGAGTTGTTTTTGGTTTGGTTTTTTTTTTTCTTTTTTTACATTTTAGTTTCTGGAATGGTTTGATTTAGGAGATTTGATGAGGGTTGTCTGATACAGGCAGACAAATGAGTGACAGACCGTGATTTGCCTGTTAATTGTGTTTCCTCTGAACATGTATTAGAAGATTGTAGCTCTTCCCTCACTCTGCCTTCTCTTTTTGTACCACGGTGACCATGAGGAGGATGATGGAGATCCCCTTCAGATGATAGATGCTGTCTTTCAAGCATCAGGAGGTATTTTTATCACTGAGTCTCTAACACTAGGTTGTTGCTGATCAGATGTCAGAGTTACTACTCCAAAACCTTTCATAGTGTCTTGAATACTGGATGCTTTTCTGAGGAGTGCGTTTTAATCAGATATATTGTTGGACTGAATATTTGCTGTGGCTTGCAGAACCCAGAGTTAATGGTTGAATAGCTCCTCTGGCTTTAAAGGTACAATATATTAAGTTTAATTTGTTCTTAAACAGCTGCACAGAGTTTGTTGCTTGTGTAATATTTTGATATGTGGGATTTCGGTGACAATTTAGTGTGTGTTTAAACTTCTTGAGTTGGTTTCTGAGGAAATTACAGAGAAGCATGTGCTGTTGATCTCTCCACGGTCCTATTCACCCTCTTATTCATGGTTTTGTGTTTTGATGTGTGCTTCTCCATCTCTTGCACTTTAGGGGATTATTCATAGAAAATGTCTGTCAAGACTGCCTTCTCTGGTGTTCCAACACCTTTTGCTCTGTGTTTGTTCCACTCGAGAGGCTTTTGTGGCCCTCAACTTTGTGCATTGTGATAGATGGAGAAAATACTGCTAATACGGCTGATAAAATTTGACTTGATGTGAAGTTGTGGTTTCTTTGTTCTTTTTTCTGAGACATTCACATTTTTGTGGGCTTTTTCAGCTTCACAGTGCAGCCAGTGGATGCTTTTCTCTGTCTGATCTAGTCTGTTGTAACTGATGTTTTAAGTTGTGTCCTGAAACAGGAGAAAATTATGTCTTTCAGACAGTGACTTTCTGCTAAAGTTGTATCTGTGTTTTGTTCTGAAATTGTTTTAGAACAGATGGGACAGCCTCTTTTCAAAAATTGTTGTGGTTTCAGGGAAATAATATATTTTGTCTTCCTTACATATACTTTTTGATATGTCCTGTTCTGGAGCACGAGTTTCTCATCTCTGCTGTCTTGGTTGTTTTTCACTGAACATTAAATCATGTATCAAGAAAAATAAGAGTAAGTATAGGTTATGAAATTTTCTGCAGTACATAATTGCATTCCTTTTCCTTTTAAGGTTTTACAAGTGATACAGTCCTCGTAATTACAAGCATAGATAGGAAGGTATGCTGTGTTTTGATCCAGTTGTTCAGTGCGTTAAGGAATAAACTATAAGATGAATGCAGGGCATCTTGCATGCTTTGTTTATGCTAAATGTTTTTCTCTAAAATGAGTCCTAACATGAGCAAAGTTTAACTGTTTTAAACAGTAGACTGGGATAAAATATATTATGCGACTAGATTTGTGTGAATATTGGTTATAGTGTGTGGTAGCATGTGAAAAACCTGATCATACCTCAAGGCACTTAGCTGATTTAGTGGACTTCTTATCCCTTACTTACCTGGCTCTAAAGGTTTGTGTTGTGAGGATTGGTTTGTTGTTTTGTTTTGTTTTTTTCTTTTACATCACACCATTGACTTAGAGCCGTTGGACTACAGGTCTTCTCTTACCTTACACTGTGACAGGCAAATAGCATTTTGGCCAAAAGACGGTGTTCTGAGGGACAGTACTCCATGGGAAATAGTCCAAACCTGGTCATCTCAGACGATCCACTTCATATATTCTGAAAAAAAGCAGAGAATAGTAGTTGCAGCTGTAGAATATCTGAGAGGGAATCTATACCAATATGTGTCCTCAAATACAAGATACACAACAGTTCTAAGACAAGGGTATTCCAGCACTGATCAGACCTTTTGTATCTTTTAGGTAAGAACCGGTATTTTTAGCGGTAATACTTGGAAACGAATGCTTTGTAGTTGGTGTGGGGAAAAGTATTATTTTTTGTTTTCACTGGTCTTTTTTTTTTTTTTTCCTGAAACTACTTCTTAATGTTCTTCCATCTGGAAGGTGTTGCCTCACCTTGGACTGGTGGTAAGCTGTAGGTTCTGTGGCAGGTACTCATGACTGACTTACACTTACGTCACAATACCTCTCCTGCTTTCTTCTTGTTTGTTTTCTTTCCTCTCTTCAAAGGTTTTGGTTTCTTGTTAAATACCTTCATATTGAAGACTACAGTAAGAAACAGGGCCAAGCAACTGCTCATAGTCATAAACTCTATGAGTAACCATCGGGATTATTCATTGTAATCTTTTAGAATTTATAAATCATTAGGTAAAAAAGCCTTCCATTCACTTATTAACAGCAAGCTTAAACCTGACATAAATGACAATGAAATACTTAAATTTTTACAACATTGGTGTGTGGTAAAAACCTAGATGCCACAAGAGTTTTTTCATTCATGTTTTTTCTTGAGTAGTTATCTTCTAGAAACTTACTAGTATAGATTGCTGAATATAATATGGAAATTGTTTTTATTAGTACTGAATAAACAGCACTTCAATAAAGTTCCACTCTATTGTCCAAAATATGAACAAAGAAATGTCTATTTAAGTGGAGTCTGTTTTCCAACTTCAGAGGCAAAGAAATGCCAGGATAATCACCTGAAAGATATGAAAAGCAGTCCTTGGAGTAGTTTTCTATTCCAGACAGAATAATACATTAGCTGTAAGAGGAGATAAAGCTCGATTTTACAAGTGGCTATAGTGTTTAAAATTATTTGCTGATATGCATACAGCAATTCGAAAAACAGTAGAATGCCTTACTAATATAATTTGAGAGCCCTAAAATAAGGTTTAATTTCAATTTTGAATATTGTCATATTGATACGCTGTAAAGAAAACCCATCGGCTTCATTGGCAAGCCCAAAATCATCTAATTTCCTTATGCTGCTGAGTAGTCACTCTCCTTTTGTCCCTGTAATTATGTTTTTTTACCTACTTTTACTGCCTTTTTTTTTTTCTGCTTCACACTTTAATTCACATTTAAAACTCTCCTGTTTGTATGTATTACACAGCGAGGATTGGAATGTTAGCTGAAGGATGGGGAGAGGAATCGGCCGTGCTGAAAATGCGAAAGATTTCCTGTTGTTCTAAACTCAGTTTGGTAGGAGTGTTAGTGGCCGTGCAGCTCTTCTGCTGCACAGCAGTACATGAGTGGTAGTGGAGGATAAAAATCCCTTGATGTATCAAATAATGCTCCAATTGTGGTTAGTCCTAGTTCTGACTGCAGTACACATTGTTCCTAGTAAAATAATAAATGCAAAAAGTGGTATGGTTTGCTCCAGCTGCAGTGTTACTGGGCACTTTGACGGAAGGTAATTATTTATTTCTCCAACGGAAATTTTGACAAAATGACTCAATGCAGTTCAAATCCCTTAATAAAGGAGAATATACCTCATATAATATGCACGTAACAGGTATTATTAGGTGTATGCAGAAAAACAGGTATTGTGGATAAAGCCGAATACATAAATACGTTAGCATGTAATAAGGATGCACCTCTAATGCTGTGTTTAAGCTGGAGTGAATCTTAAAGTAGGAAATATAAATTGAAAATAGGACCAATGTTGTTGAATTGGAAGAAAGTAAGTAAGATGTATTTTTAGGTTTCAGAAATTCCAGGTAACTACGGCCTTGGTATTATAATAATTTGGGTTTTTTTTTTAAAAGAAGATGCAAAAAAATTAATGCAGCATGCCTGTGTTTATTCATTGTAGTGTTCCCTGAGAGATTTCTACAGATAGATGTTGTAGGTTTATGGAGAATATAGAAGTTGTAATTGCCTAACAGAATAATTCTAGAAATAGAACAAAATCCTTACAGAGCCTTAGAAGGAAGGACTATTAATAGCAGTAGGAACAGAGTTTTCTAGATTTTTTTTTTTTCCGTGTAGCACTTTGGAGAACAGGAACGGATGGCAGTCATTCATGCAAAAGCACATTAATAGTTCTGTTCGATGGTGCAGTAGCAATTTGCTCTTTCTGCTGCTATCTGTGGTTCAGGAGCAGAGTGCACACAAGTTCAGGTTTTTGTCGGAGCTTGCCTAATGGGGAAAAAATGTGGAAGGTGATGTTGTTATCTTTAAATGGAGAACATAGTCGAGAACTGTAGTGGAAGGTTGAGCCTTAGATCTTGGGGTCTAGCAATGGGTTTCTTTCAAAACAGTTAATTGTTCTGTTTGTTTATCTGTGGTGTTCATCTAAAAGCAGATGTAAGGTGTACTTTTTGCCTAAGTGATAGTTTTACTTATCTTCTGAGGCATGTGGAAGGAGTTGTTTCCATAGTACTGATTATGGAGTAGTAGTGCGCATTGAGGTTTGTCCAAAATCAGTCTGGCTGGGCCGTGGCCACTGTGTGACAGTTCCGCTGGCGTTGGAAGAACTTGAAAGTAGTGCACGTGTGGGAATGTCTTGGATGAGGTCTGTGTTCAAACAGCAGATCTCTGTCTGTGCTTCTTGAGAGGTGTTGATTCCAGCAGTGTCTGGCTTCTTGCGGGAAGGAGGGTTTCAGAGCAGGCTACAGGCTCCCTGGACTGGCTCCAGGGTATTGTGGAAGGCTGTGGCAGGTAGCAGTCACAAGTCACATGCCGTCTGTTTTGGCCACTGATTTTATCTCAAATACAATATTTACTAGGACATGTAAATATTCTTGTAGATCTTGTTAATATGCTTAATATTTAAAATTGAATTGTTAAATTACATAAACCCAATAACTATGTTGTTAATTAGGAAGCAAACCAATTAATTGGCCGTTAGAGTGATCAGTGTTGATTTCTTTAGGCTCCGGTGCTGACAGCAGTAGTAGCAGTATTGCTGTTAGCACTGTGATGACTTCACCTGATGATGCTGGTGGGCTGGAAGTGGAAGGCATTATTTTTCAAAAATCTTTCTCGGATTTCAAAAATTTTAAAAAATCCCTACATTTTCAGTGAGCTTAAATGTTTTTTCAGGTGCTGATAGAGTAGTTTGAACATTTCGTATAGATTGTCGTATGTTAAAATGATTGTTTCGACTTAGTAGAAAGTTTATTGCATGCTTTATCCCAAATTAAGGCACCAATTATTGTGCGTCTCCAGCCTGTGTTGTACTGCAAGAGCCCTTTTTTAATGAAGTAAGGATTTGAAAATAGCGTCAAGTGTGGGTTTCCTTTGACACATTGTTGGTTTTCATCCTTTATGACGGATGAAAAAATGTTCTTACATGACTAAAGTCACTTGTGTTCCCACAAGTTTATGAAAGAGAGGAGTGGAAACAGTTTTGAAAAAGTAAAGACTTTCTTAAGACTGTCCTCGGTGAAGATTTTAGAATTGCTCCTGTAACAGTCTTACTAAAATCAGAGACTGGGGGAAAACGCTTTTTAAATTATGTTTACATTGACAAGCAATAGTATATTAATTCTCTAATTATGTATTTTATGGAGACCACAGTAATAAAATACTTAATGAATTTAATATTTTGAAATAGTTGGGTTGTTGGACAGCAGTGGTGAGATACCCTTTTTCCAGTTGAATAACAGTATCCTTTTGAAAACATACTTGCAAATATTTTCCTAGTGCTATGATAAATTTTTGTGGCTGCCGTTTGTTGACATGAGAATCTCAGTGAGGTTTTTTTAAGATGTTTCTGGCCCTTGTTTTGGAGTGAGGTGGAGAAGCTTTCAAACGTTGACACTTAAGACTAAATCAAGTTACCATTCAGAATAGGTTTTATAACTTTTTTTTTTTTTTTTGCTGAGGGAAGGGCAGTTCTGACTTGCAGTTATCATTTATGTGGACAATGTAATTTTATTTATTTATTTTTAAGTAAGGAAAGAAAGTATTGTTACTCCTCCCAGTAGCCACCTAGGAATAAATCTCATGTCAGGCTACTTCAAACTGCACTGCTGCAGTTACCTGGCTAACTTTTGCTTCAGAGTATAAAAGGATCTGATAAGTATATTGATGAAATGAGCAATTTCTGTACTTA
Organism: Baryphthengus martii; assembly: GCA_013396935.1. Lineage (NCBI taxonomy): Eukaryota > Metazoa > Chordata > Aves > Coraciiformes > Momotidae > Baryphthengus > Baryphthengus martii. The sequence goes on from VWZK01009797.1 coordinate 54,490, forward strand.
CTGTTTTCCAGTCCATTTCAAAATCCAGCTCTGCTACTTGAGGTTTTCACACTTGTTTTTCTGTAGTCTGATTTATGTTCACTTACCTGCTTTTATTCTTAATTGCTGGAGGCTGTCCTCCCACTTGCAGTATTCGATTTCTGTGGAACTACCAATAAATTCAAATGATGCCCTGCTGAGAATAGGATGGAAGCTGAAGGAGTGGGAGAGAGAAAGCAGAACAAGCTAATGGTATTTACTAGGGCTGCCTGTACAGACCAATGTGAAGCAAAACGTGTTTATTATAAAACATGTTGATAAGATATATATGAATTTAACGACACGCGTCATAACACTTCATGTCTTAGTTCAAGGATTATTCTTCCTTTCCTAACTTTGCTTGTGTGGTCAAGTTGTCCCATCCCATAACTGATTATGTCTAAAATACAATTCAGAAAGTAATTTTGTGAAATACTAGGTGCAATTTCTTTGCTTTTAGTATTTTAGGCTGACTAATTTTATGATTAATCCGCAGAAAGACGTATCTATATCATAGAAACATAGAATAGTAGGGGTTGGAAGGGACCTCTGGAGATCATCAAGTCCAACCCCCCTGCCAGAGCAGGATCACCCAGGGCAGGCCACATGGGAACACATCCAGGTGGGTTTTGAAAGTCTCTGGAGAAGGAGACTCCAGAATCTTTTGGGCAGCCTGTTGCAGTGCTGTTTTGAAAGGCTAGCTACTAGCTTGGTATAAGCCCTGTAAATATTTTGGTATGTGGGTGCATTGAAACTCACTGGTTTTTAACTTTCACTGCCTAAGTGAAGGTCTTCACTACTTCGCAGTGACCAGATCAGTTCCCCTCTGCAGGGTCAGCACGCAGCCAGCAGAGCAGTCCCACACGTTCCCTCCACGCTCTGTGAGGGGGTGTTTTCTGGGACTGCAGTAACTTATTTTGGGGCAGGCAGAAGAGTGTTAACACACGGCTGATGAAAACACAGACGTGTACTTGTAACTCTGGGCAGGACTGTGTCAGACTGCAACCTCCAGCCTTGGGACGCATCCTGCAAACTTCTTGTTTTTCAGCACTTTGGAGACAGAAATATTTTGTCATTCTTCGGGGAGCTGTTCTGTATCAAAGTGCTTTTGTGGAAGTATTTGTGCGTAGAGGAACGTTTTGCCCTAGCAGCTGCACAAGTTGGGTATAATTGATAAAAATATGCAAGAGCGTTACGAGTAGTGCTAATTAATAGTGTAAATTCTGACTGCTGCCGTTGGGGCCTCATCTGATCCAGTAGGCCGTTTTTATGATAAGAAATGTTTTTTAGTATAAGAAATGTTACAGAATCAATGGCAAACAAATGACATATTTTATTGTTGGAAAAAACCAAACAAGTTTAAGCAAAGTCCTCCTCATAAATAGATGGGGAGACTTCTTTTGTAATAAACCCCTGTAATTTGTAAGACTTCAGCTTAGTGTCCACAGATACTCTGTAAGTATCAGTAATTTCTGGAAGTTAATGCCTTGCTTTGCCAACTGCCCTGTGGTGCAGATCTGTTATATTTTAAGGTCTTTATCTAAACTTTCTAACAAATAAAGCTGCTTCATTGCAGTGCAGTACCGACGGTAGTATTGAAAATGTCTTTTTCAGAGGTGGCTTTTAAACCTGTATTGCATAAATTCTGTATGTTTCTAATGTTCTTAAAAGTAACGTAAAATTGTCCTCAACAAGAAACATGTGACTGTAAATTCTGACGTGTTCTGTGCTATCCTGACGATAGGAAGCAGAGTCTGTGACATGGAAGATATTTAATTTAAAAAATTGGGATAAGGGTCGTGAATTGTATGCTCGAAATAGAAAATAAGATTAGAGGTTATGTTTCAGGCATGGAGCTGTCTCTGGAGGGGGAACAGAACAAGGTTACTTCAAGGTTTGAAGCCTGGCTGGGGGATGGGGAGAAGGGAGGAAATCCAACAGTGGCTAAAAATGGTGCCTAGGGGAGTTTGTAGTAATATATAAAGTAGAAATTACCGGGCATTGCCTTGATGCTGGGTGTTGTGTATTGTAGCCTGCTCCTTACCATCAGTTGCTGGTGCCAGATTAGTCATGGGCAGTGCTTGGTACCCGTGGGGTGGTCCTGGCTGTCAGCACGCCCTCTGCACACACAGGCCTGCTGGCGAAAAGGTCACTTTTTCTAAATCTAATACGCAGGAAATATTTTTGAAAGGCACCAGGCCAGATCTGTAATAGATGCATCAGCTGGTATTGAAACATTGCTTAAATGTATTTGGCATCTTTGCGGTGCCTTTCGGCTGGCAGAGCTTTACTGTGTCGCAATTTCTGCAGCAGAAAGCCCTTTGTCAAGTGGCTGGGAAGGAGTGTCAGCATGGCTTGGCTTAAATCACCTGAACATCGTTTCATGTAAGCTTAGTCTTTCGTGTTAATTTTTAAGTAGAATTGACACATGAGAAGATACTACTTAACATTTTAAATATTTCTTTCCAATCTTCATTGATGAAAAAATTCAGCTCTTTTAATTCGTACTGAGAGATACCTTTGCGTGTACTTCATTAAGTATGAAGTTGTAAGATTTTCCACCGACGCGTGCGTGTGATATCTTGGACTTTTGGTACTAGGTGCTTAAGGGAGGAACAAATGCGAGTTTTCAGAAAGATCTAACAGATAATAAAAGTTTAAGCTTAAGTGTTTAGGTTTGCTTGTGGATGTTTGATTTCTACCGAATAGCTCATTCACATCGTGTTAATTTTTTTTATTATGGATTATAGCGTTACACCTGTTTCTCTTTCAAGATGTGTTATACCTGTATAAATATCCCATTGTATCCTCTGCTGGGCAGAAAACATCTTGCAAAACTCAGTGCGGAAATTTTGGCACATAACCTGGTGATGACAAAAACCTGGTGATGACAGATCATGCCCATAATTGACAGCTTAGTTTTTTCTATAAAACTATCGGTACTTCTACTTTCAGGACATGGTAAGGCAATCTAATCTGATGGCGCTCTATATATTGTCAATTAGGATTGATAATTATTGATAATTTTATTGGGAAATACTTGGAGTTCTTTGGGGAATAACTTTTAAACTAAGAACAATGAATTTTTTATTATTTTTTTTTTTCCCAAAGGAAGAATCACATTACATCAGTCAAATCACATCAGTATTTCTCTGGAGCTCAGAGTGACTGTTGTGTGCCTTTCCACGCCATATACTTAATGTAGCAGTTTAAAGCCGGAAGCTAAAAAAGCTGTGTGCTGCTGAGACGTGCCGCTGGAATTCCATGTATGCATTTGTTAGCAAGTAGCTCTTGTGTGAAGTTATTTATATTCCTTGGTAGCATCTACATTAGATATAAAAAATGAGATATATTTTCCAAATGTGTAAATTTATTTGTGTCGAAAGAAATGAAGCTTCTTTTACTAAGAGTGTTAACTCTGTTTTTAAAGAAGCAGAAAAACAATATCTTGATAAAATAATAAAATATTTTGCTTCATGAAAGGAAAATACCTTGAACCAAGCTAGTCTTTCTAGGAAGAAAGTAGCTAATTGATTATAAAAGCAGAAATTTCTTGGAGCTCTGTCAGTGTAAGGAGTGGATGGAGAAGATGGAGAAGAGCTAGGATTGGTCTAGTATTCCTCAGCCTTTTGAGCAGCTCTTTGATTTTCAGTTGACCTGTGGCCTTTTTTGGCCTTTACATTGTGTGGATAAAAGGCAGCAAATTATTCTGTGGACTGAAATAGAAAACGGGATTACTGAAGCAACTAATAGAAGGCAGTAGATCCTGGAGTCTCGGGGATGTAAGCTGTTACCATTGTGGTGAAGTTGGCGTGGTGTTTGCTGGGACACAAGGGCTTGCTGAAAAAGGGCAAGAGGAGTGTCCTTTTGTCTACAGTGCTTAACTTGCGTTTGAACCAGTTGTTAGTGGCGTTTGCAGAAGATTGAGCAATTCAGGGGAGGATTTTTTTTAGTCGTCCGCTGTGTAAAGCGGGCAGAACAATTAAATAAGCCCTAAACTTTGGGTGTTCTTGAAGGGGAAAAAGTTAGAGTTGGTAAGATTTGGCTATATTTTTCCCTTTTGATTTGTATTAGAGATTTATAAACTGAAATTTGTAATGAAAGATTATAACTAATCATGTTTTGACTCCAGCTATGCAGGATGAATTAGTGCTATTTTAAAAATCTCATCTATATTTAATTAAGACTTTTAAATTCTAGTTTTAATGAGGAGAGGAATGCTGTGCCCAAGACACACAAGCAGCTTTTTTGATTAGAAAAAATGAGGAAAGATTGTGAAATATGCATGCTACTATTCCTACTTTTTTAATCTTTATGATCTCAAATTACTTGTCACCACTGTTCCTTCATCAGCTACAGAAGTCAGTTCTACATAATCAAATCTATTAAAAACCATAGATTTGTTAGAGAGAAAGCATTTTGACAGGTCCAAAAGTCTCCTGTTATGAAGATCTAGTTCAATAATGATTTTTAGAATTAAGATTCAATGTATTCAGCTACTACTGTTTAGAAAATTGCTATTTACGGTAGTACTATGTGATGTTTTTGGAGTATTATGTACACACTAATGTTTGGTTTTGTTACAGGAGGGAGAGTGTTATTCATACTGGATTGCTCTGGTTTATTCATATCCTGTGACAGTGAATCAGATATTGCTGTCTATATACAGACTGAATTGCCAGCCAACTTTGGGCCCAAATATGGTAAACATAATTATGTTCATTTGCAGTAAAAAATGCAGTCTCCTTAGTTTAACATTTTCATGATTACAGTTTTCTGATAATTCCATAATTTTCAACATGAGAGGGATATGAAAGGCCTAATCATGTCCCTCTCTTCAGTATAGTTTGTTTTCCTGGGCAAAACTCCAGCTGCTCAGTGATGAATGTGCTGCTACTCAAATACAGTAAGCCCATAAACCGTTTGGAAAGTCTGTTCTCAGAGCACAGGAGTCGTAGTACGGAGATGGGAGTCTCTGTGTCAGCTTGATGACGAAAAAGCTCATGGCTGCAACTGTCATAAGACAACGTGGATGTGCTGATGTCAGTTTTTCCTGATATGTGCTCCTGTGCCCTGGTTTTGAAAATGAAATTCATATAATTTTAGAATACTTAATACTTTTCCAGTAGGAGACTTTCAATGAATGAGTTGGGGGAGAAGGAAAATGTTTAAATCAAGCTTCTACTGTGTACTGAAGAGAATAAATATTAATAAATATTAGATTAGGTTTTAATTTCAGTCATAAAGAAAAAGTATGGTAATATACTTAAATATGAAAAAGTGAATAGTTCACCTGTGGAAATATCTGTTACTAGTAGCCACTTAATTTATAGAAGTAGGTTAGGATTAGTATAGTTTATGCAACTAAGCAAACACATTTGCAGGGCTTTTTCTTTCTCTTTTGATGTAGTCTAGTATCAAGAGAATGTTGCAGACATTCTGTGACAACTGTTGAGAATTCAGAAGCAGAATAGTAACTTGGGAAAGTAAAGCTTGTTTGTGTTGAGTTGCTCCAAATGTTTTGAAAGCTCTCATCATCCTTGCTGCAAACGGGCAAGGGAAAAAAAAAAAGGAGGAAAAAATCACATAAAGGCTTTACAGGATTTTCTGTACGTAATCTGTTTAATGTCTCTAGTACTTAGAACTGCTTTTTTTCATAGAGGATCTTTACATGTATAGATGATCTGTAATTGTCACTGCCTTGAAATACTACTTTTGCCTAACACTACTAAAATAATTGAAACATTGGTTTAGGGATTTTTTTTTTTTTTGGTGGAAATTCNCCCTAACACTACTAAAATAATTAAAATATATACTGAAGCTACTCTGAGTTGGAGTTTTCTATTTAAAGAGTTACATAGTATCACAAACTCAGTGGAAACATTGGTTTAGGGTTTATTTTTTTTTTGGTGGAAATTCACATGTGTATGCTAATAGATGTGAGTACTGGGGCATTTATGAAATGTAGTATCTGTGTCTACAGGAGCAGCAAAATGGCTGGAAGTCTTGTCTAAAAGTTAACAGCTGATTTATTGATGAAGAAATGCTTCTGTTTTCAGAGCAGTCGTAAACAGTGTGTCATTATGATATACTGCTTTTGATGATCACTTAAGTTGGAGGGAATATAAAGGTAAAAGTGGCCACGCTGATTCAGACTTCAAAATTGATACAACTCAACCTTTTTTATCCGGTGGAGTTTATAAATGGATACTTAGGGAAAGGCATAAACAAGGTGAATTTGTGGGCTGTGCTGATTTAAAACTGTCTTCAATGATTAGCTGCATATAAGATTTCCTGAGCCTGTGATTTGTCTCTTTAGTAAGCCAAATGAGCCCCTCCGGAAGACAGAGTGATAAGGAGACCAGAACTGCACACTAAATTTGAAGTGTGGATAAACCGTGGATTTATGTAGTGGCATAATTATGATTCTGGCTTTCTCAATACAGCCACGCCCTTCCAAATTCCTTTGCTAATAGCTTCTAACTTAAGGTTTACTCTTCTGACTCAACCATTCAGCATCAAGCTGATGTTTTAGCGAAAACAGTCAGTTGTAACACCAAGGTCATCTTCCTAAGAGGTAATGATCAGGCTGGAGCCCATCACTTTCTATGTGAGGCTAGAATTGGTTTTCCATATGTGAGCTGATAAATTTATCTGTAATGAATCTAATCTTTTATTTTACTCTCTCAGTCCTGTGAAGATTACGCCGCTCTTTGTGTGTTATACACAACACATACACATATGTATTAGTGCATGTAGTATGTCATGCCTAAACGCTGTAGTATTGGACTTGGGCTCTTACTCCCACTTGTTTTTCCAAGTCTTGTTTAAGGGCAGTTTGGTCGGGGCAATGAAAACTTCATCAGAAGAACCCTAACTTTTGAAAGAAGAGGTATTGAAGATTGCATTTATAGAATGTCTTTCTCTTATTTCTCCAAGTACTTTGTCGAAGGGTGGGAATTATTCACCTTTTTCTAGGTGTGTAGAAGCTTTTTATGAAACATTTGGGTCCATGGACAAATCATTTTAAGTCAGTGGGAATAAAGCTCTACATAAAGCCCTCTGCTTGATTTCTTAATCTACACTGCATCAGCAGTAACTATGCTCTTCAAGGCAATTTCTGAAACCTCTTTTAGCAGAAATTTTTAGCATGCATTTGAAAGTGTTTATTAAAAAAAACCCTCTTTCCGGTGAATGAAACTGAAAAGTACATACGACATTTGCTTATGCTGGGAAGGTGCAATTCATGATTTTAACAAGGAGATTTACCTCTCACTTGAGTATGTGAGAGATACCAGAAACTTTACTGGAACTAGTCATGTGCTTAAATCCATTGCCTTTTCTTCTTGACTTCCCTCCAGCGGGAAGTGAGATCTAGGGCTGAAAAAGTCCATGTCTAGGAATAGGTGTATCTTAGTCTCAAAACTTTTCTAGAAATTGTCAGTTCTCCATCCCTTCCTTGAAACCATGGCCTTCAGTTTTTCACTGCATTTTGAAGAAAAGCGTATTTTTTCTAGTAGCTGACTGCAAGCGACTGGCTTCCAGTGTGAGCAGCTGTCTCTTCCCAAGCAGTCCTGCAGGTAGTGGCCAGAATCAAAGAATTCTGTAGACGACTTATTCTGGGTGGCAGAGCTGTGCCTTTTCTACAGAAAGGTCATGCTGTTCGTGCTCGCTCTAGCTGTCGGCCTTTTCCTCGTCTTCACACATTTTACAGCTCTGCTGAAGGAGCAAGGGAGAGCGTGCTTGTGACTGATGTTAAGTGCAGCCGTTTGGGAAATGAGAGATGGAGTTTGGAGTCTCGTCTGGCTGGCACTCACATTGCGTGGAAACGTCTCCTGCTGGGTGCCAATGCTGTGTTAGGCTCCTCTAACAAAAGAATGGACGTTATTTGCTTTTCCTTTTCTTCTGCACCCACAGTTCGTTCAAAGGGGAACTGGTCCTGCTTTCAAAATAGATAATGTACATACCTGTTGCTAAGGAAGGATTGAAACAGTGATCCTGATCTGACACAGGCATCTATTTTTGACATACAGTGAGGCACACAAGTCCGAGAGAAGGTCTGGTTTAACACATTCCTTTCACCAGCTTTGCCTTTTGCTGCCATACCTTACTGCTCAGACTTCAGTTAGTGCTATTTGGTGTGTTACGTGTTTTACTTCAAACCAAATGTAGGAAGTGTCCTGATGTGCACTGTAGGCTCTGCCTTGGAAAAATCCGGCTCAGTATTCTGACAACTCTGAATCCGATTCAGAGATACCCACCTTCCAGGTGTATTTTGTAGGGAGTGTAGTTGTAGAGTTCAGGGCTATAGATTCTTTTCTGGAGACTTAAGGGTGGTAAGTGAGGTGATGTAGTGCTGGGGGGCTGAGATCCTCGGTACTTAATATCATAGATGTGCCTCTAGAGGGTTTTTCAGTATAAGCGCAAAAGACACAAGTAAATAAATAGCTTTGTTTTAAGGAGGGTTGTTTTGAAGGAAAAAACCTCTAGAGAAAGACATTATAAATAGTTCAGAGACTGTCTATAAATATTATGTAAATATTTCATCAGTGAAACTGGTCTTTGAGTTAATAAAACCAGGGCTGGAGCCTTCCACTCAGATTTAACAAATGTAGATTTAACTGCTTCTGTTTGCAATTGCTTCACTGGTTAATGAGATCAGTTTTTCTATGTTAGTCAGTTGATCTGTATACATTTGAATGGGATGCTCAAGTTGGTGATTCTAGTTGGACTATGCTAATTACATAGTCCCTGTAGCTACGGTCCCCAACGGGTGGGAGGGAAGACACTGTGGCTATTGACACCTGTCTAACCCTGGAGTAGACAGGAGAACAGGCCAGAGCATCTGCTGAGCTGGTGTTGGGAAGGGGACACCCTGCCCTGGAAGGAGGGTGTTTCCAACAGGAGCTTCATGGGATCACTAGGGATTGGCTTGCCTACTTTTTTTGTTTTGGTTTGATTTTTTTTTTTTTTCCCCTCAGCTGTTCTGGGCAAGCAGCCAAAAAGGAATCCCAGTAAGCAATTCATGAGCTAACAAGAACTAAAATGATACTGGTATAATAGGCTGTTTCTTTGTCTCTTCCCATTTTGTCTCCTGTCCTCCTCTAAGAGGAGATNGGCTGCAACCCACCCAGTCAGAAAGGCTGTCAGCCTTTAAAGGCAAGGTTGGTTTTCCTTTCTGGCTTTGTAGTCTAAGTACAGGCACCTGACCAAAAGCAGTCAGGGTGGTGTTGCCTGCCAGCAGGTTGAGCCGCCAGGACCTGCGTCCTCTCCTGCTGGTGCTCCAAGGCTGCCGGCGTTTGTCATGTGCCTGTGTCCTGACAGCTGTGTGGAGCTAGTCTTGAGAAACTGCTAGCCTCCTTTGTCCTGATGGTGAAGATGATGATACTTGTCAATCTCTTTAAAAGCATTTGCATGCTTTAAGTATTTACGATATGTTGGTAAGAAATTACAGATGCAAAATAGCTTAGTTGATGTCATAGATTGATGTCATTTTCTACCAGTCAGCATTACTTGGAGATAGCTGTTCTTGTTGACTGAAAAGCTGAATTTTCAAAACAGTTTCAGCTCTTATATTATTCTTAAAAATTATATGTCCAGGAGAGTGTTTAAAAAATGCAAACAAAGTTTAAAAGCTCCCACACGTAATTCTATGCATTTTCCCTTTATGGATGGATTGACTATATTACACACTTGTCGTTCTTATGGTAATTTTAATATTAATAGATGTGGTGTGTTAATTGAAGTGTTTGAGATGTAGCTGAAGTCACGATTTAATTTTTCAAGTTACCAGATTTACTGAATTCCTCATATTCTTTGTATGGAATCTCTGGTGTGTGGATTCCAATTTCTTGTATTCTGGAATGGATATGTTTTTTCAAATGCTAAATACACTCTATAGCTGTAGATGCAATCCATCTTCCGTTTGGGATAGTGTAAAATCAATCATCTCACAGTTAAAGATCTGTAGACTACTATATTGATGTCTGTCTTAAAATTCCCTTCCAGAAGTCGTTGGGACCACTTGACTGTTTTTCATAACCTGTTTATTTACAAGGATCCTGAAATTTTATTTGCAGGGAAGAGTTTCCATCACCTGTCTTAGTTCACATGTATCGTTACCTACAGTTAGTAGGCTACCTGTATGGATAAGCAAGAAATAACCTCTTACCCTGCACACAGCCCATGGCTCTGCCCCCCAGATGAAGACATGATCTAGTTCTTTTGTGCCTTGAGCGCTCCCGTACAGCCTACATCGCACAGCCCCTGCCTGGGGCTAGCTCCATTTCTCCTGCACTGTGTCGGTGCTTTCGTGCACACTACTTTCTTTAGCTGGGCTTCTCAGTGCTGCCTTCCCCAGAGTCCCTTGCTGGTGTCTCTTCTCTCCTTGCTGCTGTCGTCTTGCCTTCGCCCTTGCCGGTGCGGTGCTGAGCCGGTTTGGTGGTGTGCTGCGCTCTTGGCTTTGGGTCTGAGCTGAATATTGTTCCCAGCCAGGGGGCCCTGCTTTAGGCCGCTGGGTTTCCTCGGCCAGGATGTTCGTAGTTGTGAGGTGCTGATACACAAACTGATGTTGCTTGGACCTCAGGTGGTATATTTTTTAGTTCAGAGCCAGCTAGTGTGGCGGACAGTGGAAGATTGGTCTTCAGGAAGTAGCGTATGGTTCTGCTTCCAGTTTGCTGTTCAGATGCTGAAGACCATTTAGGGTATTTTTTTTTTTTTTTTTTAAGGTGTCCACATTTGGACTTTGGGTGGCCTGGCCAGGTGATGGATCTGATGTACGTGTTGGTGACAGAAGAACATGAAGGTGGAATGGCATCTTTCATAGTGGAGTAACTTTGGGATTTGCACAAGGTTTGTGTAACTAGATGTGAGAGGGAATCGGTGTGTTCTCGAGAGGAGGCTGTTGGCTCTAGCAGCTTGATGGCTGTCTGGTCTTGCAGTAGGCTTTCTTTGTTCAGGCTCTTCCCTGATCACTAATCTGGCTGCTCTGGGTTATTTCTTTTGGAGTTGCTCTTTGGGGACATAATTTGAATTTAGTTGCTTTCGTGTCTGATTGTTTTACATGAACAGTGTTTGCAGTGTTAAGTTCCAAATCTCAGGATGAAATCTATGCCATAAAATTAAAACAATGTACAATATCTGGAAGTGTTCTTTCAAAAACTTTGGCTAAGGTATTTTTGATGATCTTATGTGTATTATATTGCACATTCACTGAAAGAACAGCAGAATTCATAAAGAACACCTTTGCACACATTTTTTAAAATTGAGATTAGAACCCTTTTTAAAGCATGAAAAATGTTTTTTTTTTTTTGAAACCAAACCTTTTTAACCAGCGTGGCTTGTAAAACGTTAATGTAGGTGGTAGATGAAGTTGGCTAAAAGGAAGTTGGCAGTGTGGGTAATTGTGTAACTAGCTAGTGAGAGACTCGTACGTTTTACTCGCTACTTCCTCTGCTCCATTTCCTATGTTGATTCACGGACAAAGTTGCCTCCCCTTCTAGCAAGATAATCCCAAATGGGACAGATGGGCAGTTAGACCCCTTGTTGCTGGTCCAAAACGGAAACTGAGAAGGGCCAAATTCCAGTTCTTTGAAATTCTTCCATGTTCATTTGTGTGTCTTGCAATCAATGAAGTTGCGGAAAGTACTTCTGATTTTCTGGGAAGTATCTAAGCAAAAAAAATTTGATTCTTACATTAAAAAAAAGAAAAGAGTAGTGAACTTGATTTGCATATGTGCTCATTTTCATGCAGTTTCTGTTTCCTCTATGCAAATGTGGCCATTTTTAGAGTGATTTGTGCAGATGTCTGATACGCAGTGAAAGTAGTAGCTGTTCCTTCACTATAGTATTTGGAATACTTTCAACAGGATAGTGTTCGTTGTGGAGCTTGTTTTTATACTCTATGTTAATTCTATTTATAATGTTTAATAGTATATGAGCAACACTGTTTTGGTCTTGACTATATAAAGGAAGGAATAAAATAACTGGCTTTGGTAGTTCCTGTGCTTGATTTCTGAATATTTCTGTTTTCTACAGAATGAAGTACAAGGTTCAGGTTTGTATTTTGGACTGATAACGTGCTGTTCTTCTGTCACTAGAATGAAACACTTTGATTTATTTATTTATTTATTTTCTAATATGTCAAGAGTTAGCTTGACATAAAGTTCATATAGAATATGGAACCCCCACTTTTAGTCTATGCATGAAGAGCAGCGGAAGAACCATAGCGCTGAGGAAGGGAGGGGAGAGCGTGAGAATGTTCTCTGCTTCACTTTTTCAGGAGAAGATGCAAAAGGAAGAATGTTTATTATGTACATAGCATGTTGGAGATCTCATTATAGGAAGTGTAAGACACGTAGCATTACTCCCATGCCTAGTGTTGAGAACTGTGGCTTTCCTCTCTAAATAAATGTCTCTTTAGATTCTGAAGAAATAAGCTGTCCTCCTTTAAGCTTTTGTGTTGATTTTATTACAAGAGAATATTAAAGTTGAAGAATTGAATAAGTACCTGTGGGTTTGACTATGAAACTGGAAGTAGAACTCAATGGTTTATCACGTTTATTTATAGCTGTAGAAAATACAAAACCAATTTTTTATTATTATTATTCAATGCATTTATATTCTTTGAGGATGTAACAGTTTTATGTATTGACTAAAATGTCAGACTTTAAAATGATCAGTTCAGTGTCTTAGTTTGATCCTGAAAGGCTCGGCGTGTAATCAGAAGCATCAGGTTGTTGTAGATCTCTAATATGCTTGTCTAATTGAGTGCTGTATAGCTTGAAAACCTCTTAGCTGCTTCTACTTTTGGCACTAATTAACATCTAGGTGTTTCTTGATCATTTCTTAAGTTCCTCTGAAATTTGAAATTCATGTCTACTTAGGGTAAATAATCGCTAATTTACTTATATAATGCGTGTAAATTAACTAACTCTTTTGTTCCATCCACATTTATATGTAGTCAAGAAAACTAATTTAATCATGTTTCCACTGTAAGGCACCATAGCTTGTAAAGCAGGAAAAAAGTATTTTCTGCTATGCATATGATATCAAGACCTCCTAGAAAATTCCATTTTTAATAGGTTTTTATTGCATTTTGACATACTCAGTGTGAATATTGAAAGAAGTATAAAGGAGTTAGGAAAGAAAGTAATGAGCTTAGAGTACTTTAATAAGGGATGCTGAAATGCATATGGGAATTTTGGCTGTGTTTTATGCTTATCACGTTTTTAAAAGTAGGAATGCAAAAGAGTATTTGCTCTAGATCTCAGAAGCAGAACTATCTGCAACGAGGACTTCCTGAAAAATTGGATGTCTGGGTTTTTTTTTTTAGTGAGTGTGTGACTCTGCAGCTCTGTATGTTGTCCTGTCCTGCTATGTCTTGCCTATGTCTTTGTGGGGGCTTTTTGTATAATATATATGTGTCAAAATGCATTATGTGAATGAATTGATATCTTATTTCTTCAGACAGTTGAAAATAGGAAATTTTGAGTGAAGGTGAAATCTCTAGTCCCCGGCTGTTTTGACAGCATTAATAGAGGTTTCATATCTTAAATATAATAGCTAAAAGAACATTTTGTTGTTGAATTAAAGGGCTCCTTCCTGTTATAAATGGATTAGTCTTTTAAGTGCTCAGGGAAAAGCCTTGTTATGAATTGTTTGATATTAACCTTGTATGTTGCAATTGCTGCAGTAAGGAAGAGAATGTCCTTATTTGATCAAGTCAAGTTACGTGTATGTGTAGAGAGGGAGAGGGGCCTAAAGTGTGACTGATAGCTAGGACTAGATAAACTGGTTGAACAAATTGTATTTCTCTACATTATACTTCCCTTCTGATAATGTCCTGACATTGTTAATCATATCTTTTTGCAGTCTCAAGAAATCGAATATTTTCTTAGGGTGAGGAACACTGTAGAAAGTTACCTGTTCAGGACAGGTATTGAGGCGGGATGAATTAACGAGCTA
>VWZK01009797.1:68508-82617 GCA_013396935.1 Baryphthengus martii
CGGGGGGGGAAATCTTGTCACACATACGTGTGTCTAAATGTGTATATGTGTCTGTTTATATAAAATGTGTGTATGTAAAGATATGTAAATGAGCTCCTAGGATAACTGTAAGCCCTGTATGTATGGATATATGACTCCAACCCATAAACATGACCGTGAGGTGCCAAGCCCTGTCTAGTTAAAAGCTGTGTTTGGCCAAGGGTAATGGCTTAAAAATCTTCATGCCTTTTTCTAGAAGCTCCAGTTCCTCCAGCCTGGCCTTAAACATCTCCTGCTGCAAACTGACCCTTTCTCACTGCTCAAGCTCTGTTCACCTTCCTACAGATGTCTTAAGAAAGTGCTCTTGGCTCTTCAGCTGCACCAGAGTTTGCCAGTAGCAGCAGGGCCGTACTAGAAGTTGCATTTCCTCTCTACTTTCATGTTTAGTGAGTGTTTTTCAGGCCAATCCGTTAGGCTATTCTGTCTCATATAATATACTGCATGATAGATGCTGTCTGTCGTCCTGAATTGGGATTTGTATGTTGTATTTTTCAGCTAATCTCAGAATTTAGACAGATTTCTCTGCCGTTGTACTGAAAAAAAATTAAAGGCTTTTATCTGTTGATTTAGTAAATTATTAAAATGAATGGGGTTCTCAGATTTCTGCAATAAGTTACGGTGTGTGAAAAAAAGGTTTCATTGCCTTAATTCTTAAATTATTTATAAAAGATGGGGTTAGAAAATGTGATTAACTCCTGCTGAGCTCTGCGTTAATAGCCTTCCACTGTTCTTAACTGCGTAAGGGTTGCACTGGGGATTAGCTATAGTCTTTAAGTTTGACAGTCTAAAATGGGAGAATTAATTAGAAAATACTTAGCAGTGTTGAGTTTGGTAACAGGATGACACCTCCTAACTGCCTTTTAAACTGACAATGCAACTTTGCCTTCCTGTTGATCTTGCGTGCTGTTGAGAAGTATCCTAGGACACTGCAGGAGTTAAAAATCTTAAACCTTCCCATTGTTCCATAACATTTTAATTTTATTTTTTTTTTCCCCTTCACAGGAAATGACCTAGAGGCCTTACAAATACATTTGTGCATTTTTGTTCTGAGTCTACAATTGAGGGCAAATGCAGTCTGGAAGCACCACTTCTTAATGTTACAACGGAAACAACTACCTCAACAAACAAGGAAAGGGGAGGAAGGCTTGCAATAATAAACACTCTAAATTTTAATAGCTTATACTTGCAAAGTCTTCTGTAAACAGAGTCCAGATTTTTTTTTTTTTTTTTCCCTCCAGTATTAAGAAGAGACACTACAAATAAACTAATTTGGCAGACGGGATCTGTCAAGACGTTCGAAAATACTTGATCTGCTGACATAAGGATTTGCTTTTTCAAGGAAGGAGCCTCTGCACTGCTTTTGTAATCGCTGTTGATCAGTGGTTTGCTCCACTTTTCCTGATGTTACTAATGCGAAAATTGCATTAATGTATTGCTTCTAAAACTATTGTTTGCATTGACAAAAATAACTTTTGTAGACTTAACGGCAAGTGACAATAATATGCTCGCGAAGAAATCGTAGGCGATAACTTCTCTGCCCCAGTGTTGCTTTTCTATGTGCAGAGTGGGATACCAAACAAGGGACAGAGCATGATTAAGATACTTCGGCTTGCTTTTCGAGTACAGTTTATAATTGCAGCAGGGCTGCACTGAACACTGAAAGTACGAAGTCAGCAAATCTGCTGCCTTTCTCACTGCTGATACGGATTATACAGACGCTTGCCTTTTTGAAATGCCTTTTGTGAAACCTATGTACACGGTCCTCCGCTGTTACTGTACATAACTATATATTTGAGGAAGGAATTTGACAAGTGATTGTTAATTGAAGAAACTCTTTGGACAAGCACTCACTTATGTATTGCTGTAGTGCACAAGAAAGCAAAATGGACTACAAGCGGCGCTTTTTGCTTGGCGGGTCCAAGCAAAAAGTGCAGCAACACCAGCAGTATCAAATGCCTGAGCTAGGCAGGACCCTGAGCGCACCGCTGGCGTCGACAAGCCCAGCGTCCCCTTTGGTCTCCTCAGCTGCTGCGGGCAGCTGCAACCACCCCGTGTCCCACACTACTCCGATCGCAGACATCCAGCAGGGAATCTCCAAATACCTGGATGCACTCAACGTGTTTTGCCGTACGAGCACTTTCCTTACAGACCTTTTCAGCAGTGTATTTAGGAACTCGCACTATTCTAAGGCAGCTATGCAACTGAAAGACGTGCAGGAACATGTCATGGAAACAGCGAGTCGACTCACAGCAGCAATAAAACCAGAAATAGCAAAAATGCTGATGGAACTGAGTGCAGGAGCTGCAAACTTTAAAGATCAAAAAGAGTTCAGCCTGCAAGACATTGAGGTAAGTAACCTTGGGGGATACTGTTTTGCATGTGAATTTGTATCATTCCTCCTTAATTGGACTTCCCTTCAAAATCACGTCTACATCTTTCCTTAATTAAAACTGCATCTTGCACATAGCTTAAAAAAAGTCAGTATGCAAGATTTATGAGACCGTTTGCGTAATGCGACAAACACTGCATTCTGCCTTTGCTTAAGAGCCAGCAAAATTTAAAGATTTGACACTGACTCACGTGGTTGTTTTATAAGCCAGCCAGGGAGCGTGGTTTCGGTGAGTTAAGTATATGGGCAAGCTAGTTGGGCGACTGTGCCCAGGAAGCAGTTATCAGTTGCTCACCGTTGAGGTGGACCTTGGCAGAAGTCAATCTAGAGAATATGTTTAAGTTTGTAGGTGTCTTGAAAGTAATGATCACAAGTATGCTGGAAGACCTGCTGAATTAAAAATGACCTTGAACAAATGAGTCTTCCAGTTGGGATGGAATTCAGAGGGAAAAACTGAATGTTACAATATTTAAATAGAAATTTTCAGCCTCACAAGTGAAAGCCCACTGTGCAGAAGTTTTGAAGAACCGTTCTGGAGCTTATGGTAGTTGTATGTTGAGTAGGAATCAGTGTTGTGCCGTTGCAAATAACCAATAAGTGGTAGTGTTACTGTGCAAAGAGGCAGTTGTCACATGTTTAGCACGACTATAAGCTGCAAGAACCACGAAATAAGCATTCAACTCTCTTCGCTTTGGTTATTATGGCCCTAAACGCAACAGTGCACCCATGCGCTGCTGCTGTTGCACTTAGAGAAATAGTGAGCAACTGGAGAGACACCAGAGGAGAGTAGCAAGAGTAATCAGACATCTGAGAAACAGACTTCAGAGGACAAATTGAAAAGACTGCCTCTACAGAAGAGAGACTAAGAAGGAAAATCAGGATTGTTCAGGTATGTAAGAAGCAGCCAGAAGACGTGGCAGCGTTCTGTTCATGTCCACATAAGGTGGAGCAAGAAGTAATGAAATTACATTTCGGAAGGAGGGATTAATATTAGATATTGTGGAAATACTTTGTAATGTTAGTGAAGCACTGACGTGGATTTACTACAAAGGGTAGGGAGCCTCCGTCATGAAGGACTTACAGAACAGGTTAAACCTGCATCTAGCAAAACTGACCCAGGTGAAATTGTCCTTTGCTTGGGACAGTAGGATGACCTATTGAGAGAGCCTCTCCTACTCTGCTTTTCTGTGATTTGAAGACTGAGCTATTTATGCTGAAATTTTAATTTTAAAAAGTGTTGTTTGTGGTGGGGTTTTTTCCCCCCTGATGTTTAGGAAAGTAACATTTCATAAAACTATCAGCAAAAACCTCACAATTGAAGCAGAAAAATAGAAAGGGCTTGCGTTTCTGGGCTTGCCACTCCAGAGCCTCTTATTTGAGGGATGGAGTTTGGTATTGTGGAAGCCGCGGGAGGTGAGTTGTAATTGATGGTGGGGTGGGAGGACAGAACTCCAAATTCAGAAGGATGTGAGAATAAGGCATAAGCCCAGCTAAGGAAAATACACTTTTCCTAAGGCTTCCTCAACAAAGGCTGTATGTTTTGTGGAAGAGTGAGAAATGCAAACAGAGCAGATTTGGCTTTAGATAGTTAGGAGAGAGCTATAGCTTTTCTGAGATGCCGCACATTGCTATCCAGTGTAGTGGGCTCTAGCCCCCAGGGAAGGCAGGATCAAGAAAACTTACTTGCAAGTTCTGATAAACGTACGCTGACTTGGATTTAGACTAAAAAAGACTGTGCAACCTGGACTGTAGTGGCAGCGGGTGAGGTTTTTAATTTATTTATTGTTTCTTAGCAGAATAGAGCTTGCTAGTTCGGAGCTGTCTGCCAGGATGTGTAAGAAGGTGACTTTTCTTGATCAAAGAGTTGGTGACAGATGGAGTTTCCCGAGGTTTCTTGATTTCAGAAATGTGAATGTTCATTTTTATGTTCTGCTTTTTTTTTTCCCCTTTTAATAAACTATGAATTCTCAAGTGTTTTGTGCCTGTGTGGGTGAGGAACAGCTTGAAAATCAGGGAGAATGAGAGTGTGGTTTATGTTAAGTTTTCCAGATCTGTTGTTAAGAGTGTTGGAATAATGCAGCAAAACTGCATTTCTGTTAATAAAAGTGTTAAAGGAAATCCTGGGTGGGGGGCCCTGGAAAAAAAGTTTGTGTATTTCCTCATCTGTGAAGCTTTGCAGCAGCCTCAGCACTGCAAAATACAGAGAGTGAATCTTGGTTTAGTTACATGGAGCTTGTGTGTTGTCTTAAAAGGGGTAGTAATGACAGAGGTTGCCTTCCTAAGCAAAATGGAAGCGTGAGTGGGCACAGGATATTTACTTGGATACTGTCTTTTGTATTGAGTGGAGATAAGTTTTGGCTTTTATGTGTATAAAATAACTGAAGATTTTTGAACAAGACGCTTCTGGAACAAGAATATCTGAGTAAATATAAAATGTAACCTTTCCTTAGTCAACGTTGTAAAGCCGAATTCATGTATTATTTTTTTGTTTAATTACTATCTTTCTTGTGATTTGCAGGGATTGCCTTTAGACTTTCCTCAGTTGAGGAACTGTTGGTAGCTAAAAGCTGCTTCAAGTCAGTAGAAAATGCTGTGGCTTGCTGGAGGGCCAATGTACCCTGTACTCTTACTTATAATCTCATGATGTGCTCTCAGATCTGCTAGCATTGTCTTCAGGAATATTTTGTATTTCATTTCAATTTAAAAATACTTAAATGCTTTTTTGCTAAGTTATAGTTTGCATTTTAGTAGCTGTCAATGTCAGATTATCAGTACTGGACTTTTAGGTTGACTGTTAGCAGGAGTCAGGGAGTTAGTTTGCCTGTGTCTCCTAATACTGGAGATGTAAAGGTGCAACTTTCACTGGAATCTGGTTTGTCTTGTAGGTAACTCTTTTTCATTTAGCAGGATTGTGTCTTCTTGGAGGTGTTTTGGTCATGAGATCACTCTCTTGAACTACAGGGCATTGCTACATAGAAAAATTAATATTCTGCTTGCTTGCAGGAATATGTGGGAAAGGGTATTATCTCATAATCTGGAACACCAGTTTGAGTCATATCTCATGGTGAACTTCATTGTTTTGCTATTTTAATCTGGTCTCTTCAGTGGGTAGACAGGTCTTATTGTTACCAAAGCCATTGCAAACTCTGTTAAGGGAAATGTGGGCAGTAGGAAACCACTTGAATAAGCATATTGTGGTGGTTTGGTTTTTTGGCTGTTTTGTTTGTGTAGGGAAATAGCCAAAAACAAAAAAAAAAAAAGAAAAGGGGGTGGTGAAGAAATTCTACTGCATAAAACAGTACTTGGAACTGAAAGTCAATATATAAAGTTTGGAAGACTGATGCTGGTTATTTGCTAACTTTTATTAGTGGTAGTGTTCTGTTTTAAAGAATTGGTTGTATAAGGTTTGCTTGCTAGCCAATTTGCATGGCATCACTGTTTAGCAGTGGAATCTGGCAAAATTGTGTGCACTTGGTCCAGCAAAATGTTCCAAAGTTGAATGTGTGCTCCCATTAGGAGGACAGTAGGAGACAGAGTAACCTCACACTGCATCTCCACCTGATGCTCTTGTTTATGTATGGCCTCTTTGATTTAATTCATCACCTTGTTGGAGTCAAGGAAGTCTGAAGGGAGATTTTCCCAAAAGTCCTGTTGCTTCCAACTGCCCTAACAAGAAGACAGACTCCTTTGGGTAAGGTTACTCAGCTGCTTAGATAAATAGCTGTCCTGCCTGCTAACAGGTTAGGGAAGTCAAAGTGCCCAAGCTGTGTTTCTTGGGACTAAAAGTTTACAGGCTGAAGACAGAATCACAGAATAACTATGGTTGTAAAAGATCTTTTAAGATCATCAAGTCCAACTGTTATCTAACTCTACCAGTGCCACTGCTAGACCATATTCTTAAGCACCATATCTAGACAGCTTTCGAATACATCCAAGGATGGTGATTCAACCACTTCCCTGGGCAGCCTGATCCAGTCTTTGATAACCCTTTTGGTACAGAAGTTTTCATAATGTCCAACCTAAACCCTCCGTGGCGCAACTTGATGCCGTTTCCTCTTGTCCTCTCAGTTGTGACTTCTGAGAAGAGACCAACACCCACCTCTCTACAACCTCCTTTCAGATGATTGTATATGCAATATGAATGATTCTAAGAAACAGTTTAAGAAAACACTACCACTACTAAGAAAAACCCACTAGTTGACACCTGTGATGATTCCAGCTCATCTTTGATTACTACATAGTCTCTAGGTTTCAGTTTGTTCTTATGGTCTGAAGTAGGAGAGTCAAACACTTCTGCATGGGAAGGTAGGTAGAAATGAGCTCAAAAAAGAAGTGGCGTGTTTGTGAAAAAAAAAACACATCCATGTGCTCATATTGTTCTGCAGATTTCGCAAGGGAGATTCAGAATGTTGCTTTGCAGGCGTTGGTAACTGCTGGCCAACTCTGGCTCTATTTGTTCAACTGGTGGCGGTCGTACTTCTTTCCCACAGTTTAGCCAGTTTCAGCTCTCTGGAAAAAAATCCTCAAGAAGTGAACTTTCACTGCAGATGCCAAACTCATTTTGCTTTAGCGTTTAACAGTGCAAAAATCCTTCACCACTTGGATTTTATTTATGCAGTTAAAACCATTCTTACCCATTTCTGAGAGAGACTGAAATAGATTGTTTTTCAAACAAAGTAGAAGTTCAGTGAAGCAGATGTTACTATTTATCTTCACTGTTTAACATTGTAAATTACACTAGGAATGTTGTGCGCTGCCACTTAAAAACTAAATCATTTGTTTATTTTGAGCATTATTCCCAGGCAGGGGAAACTTCAACCTCTGTACCTTAAATATTCTTTGAAACTTAATCGTCTTGAAATTCCTAAGGAGCCCTAGTTTCTTCTTCCCCTGAGAACTGCATTGTTCGTACACAGAAATACTCAGATCACCAGTTGCCTATTCCTGCAGTTTTCTTATAAATCTTTCTAATCTTGTAGCCAGGAAAGTTGCAGTTCTATTCACTTTATCGTTTGCTGACTGCTTTTTTAATAAGGCAAATTCCGCTTTCAGAGGTCAATCAAAGTACCAAAAATGTTTAATTTTATGCCTTGTACAAAGAAGGGAAGTGATTGAACCAGAATGGAATGTCAAAAGGAGTCCGGATGCAATGGAAAAATGCGTTGCCACCACTGGTTCTTCTGAAGTAGATAGTTAATGCATAGAGCTGTTTGTGTGACTGCAGAGTCTTGCCAGTAAGATCATTGCGTCTGAATATTTTTATTCCAAAAGAATGTAGTTGAAAAGAAGCCACATGATTTATTTGCTCCAAGGCATGATGGCTTTCTACATTATCTGTGTATTTTATGAATTATTCCTAAAATGGAATTCAAGCTGAGTCTTTTTTAATAAATCAAAGTCAAATATACATTTTAAACCACTTTGTGTGACGAGCTCCGTAAAAGAAAGAAAACATTTGGAATAGCTTTAAAATACTTTCTGTGGCAATTTAAAAAAATACCCGCTTCTGTGCTGCCTTCTAGTTATGCTTTGTTGTAAGCTTTTGTCCGCTTAGGAGAGCATGGCCCTGGAGGTAGACGGAGCGCTCCTGTTCCTGCCCCTGCTCTCCAGGCTGTCCTTCTGGATGGCTGCGCTCCGCTCCGTTCTTCCGCGTGTGCCGGCTGCACCGAAACGTTCTGTTTGTGTGACCTGGTTTCTTTAGCTTGTAGTGACCAAGGCGTACGTCTGTCTTTGGTCCTAATTCTCACTGATGTTAGTGTGAGACGGGGAGATAAATGGGGAATGGAAACGTGTAGGTCCAGGCTGCGGAGCCCAGCCTTTCCCGGCATGGTGCTGGTGCTCCCTCGGCCCAGCAGGTACGGGGAGGCACCGGCAGCCCTTCGCTTCCCTGCCTTTCCTTGGACTTTCCGAATGAGTATTACGTGACCCGTTTCAGTGAAATATTCCGAAGCGAAGATTTGTGCCGGCGTTAGCAGTTTCTGTCAGACAATGCAAGTGACAGGCCTGCAACTTTGTGTGTGCTTTCTGCAGTCGCTGTTACATTCTAAAAATGGCATTGTGTTGCCGCTGTATTGTGTGGCCACATGTTGTTGACGCTTATTACTGGTTATTACTCTGCTTGGAAGATAGACTGCTGGATTAAACTTCTCTTGATTTTTATGATAATGTTTTAAAATAATTTTTTTTTAGCATAAATTCAGCTAGGTTTCTGTGCAAGTGGGTTTTGCTGTTGACTTTGTCCGTGTGATAATGTGCTGCTCCCATTTTGGTATTGTTTCATATGCTCAATATTCCTAAGTAACTTAACCAGTCTTTCATTCTTCAAATAATCGTTACTGGAATGCAGAAGTAAAGATGACATGGGATCAATTTGATCTTCCCTTATTTCATAGAAACCAATGTGCACTCAGTGTTTACCTTATTTTAAGTAAATAGTTAACTATTTGTTGCTTATTATTTAAAGTGTTATTTTAATAAAAAATATTTACCTTAGTTCCTTACCCCAAACACTAATCAAAAAGGAAGAAGGAAAACTTTCACAAAATCTTCTCTTTCCTTGAAACCGGTCTGTTTCTTCTCCCACAGGTACTTGGGCGATGTTTCTTGACAGTGATGCAGGTCCACTTTCAGTTCCTGTCACAAGCTTTGCAGAAGGTCCAGCCAGTGGCACACTCTTGCTTTGCTGAAGCTGTAGCTCAGGAGAGAAAGAATGTTAGTGGGGCTGGAGCCTCAAATTTAAGCCCCACAAATGAGCTAGAAGATGCAATAAGATCATGGAGAGGAGCAGCGGAGGTATGGAGGTCTTGCTGTAGTGACATTATATTTAGTGAAATAACGGTTATGTTTAGTGAAACCTAAATGCAGCCTGGATGCCATAATAACAGAAGAAAATCTCTGATTTTAAAGACATGCTACATTTGAAATAGGGAGCGTGGTGCTCCCTGTTTAGTTAGTTTGAGATGTTAAAACTGGTTAAAATAGGTTAAAACCTATATGGCGATTATACCATTTCTGCCCTGTGTCGAGTTTTCTCTGTGATGTGATTGTACATAAGAAGAGCACAAACAGTGGAAACAGCTTTTTGTTAGAAATGAATTAACAGTATTCAAATGTGGTTTGGCAGACAGAGCCAACAACAAACAAGTCATTTAAAACCAGAGCGAAATCTCGATGAAAAAAAAATTAGGTAATGTCTATTTCCTTTAAATTTTGAGTACGAATTCTATTTTATACTTTGAAATATTTATTGTAATTTGTAACGCTTTTGTCTTCATGCTGTTAAGCTTGATGTTACTCGATCCGTCAGTTATTGGAGTGTTAACTGTATTACTTAAAAGTACCACTGGTATTTTCTGTGGAATCCTTACTTTTCCTGCCCAAAAAGTACTTTAAAAAGAAGAACAGTTTTATGAACTTTTCTGCTTTCCCTTGCACTATTGAAGTCTGCAGACTGCTAGATCAAAATGGATTCAGACACTGAGTGCATGATTTCCTTAAATTCAAGTAACTTGGAGCTTGTGCTTTTGAAGTCTAATTTGGCAGCCCACACAGGCTTGTTAATCGTCTTGACTGGAAATTGTGTCAAGGTTTCCATTTATCAACCAACATCTGCAAAGTATACGAAAGTAAACAAGTTTACTTTAGAACTATGAATGCAGAGGCATTATTTGTAATTTTTACCATAAATTTATTTCACTAGATAAAGTAGGGATATGGTAGTGCTTTAGTTGTATTACAGATAATTGTAAGAAGTCTAATGCTGATACAGCTTTACTCCTTTTGCATAAAACCAGTTAATTTTATGTTTAATGTATTTCCTTAAAACTGTACTACAGTTTCTAAAAATGCCTTGCAATTGCTCTCAAGTGTTTTTTTAAATATGATTAAAATTAAACTTGGGTTTGCAGAATCTGGGTTCTTTTTTTTACCTCCTTAACAGCCCACTTCAGCTATTGCTGCTAATAAAATCTGGGTTTTGATAATAGAGTTCAGTAGAAGTATTACACTAAACAAATCCTTTATTAAACACACAAGGAGAGGAGAAAAGAGAAAGATAGATTCTCCCTAGTTCTAGAACAAAGATAGAAGAAACTTCTCAATTTTTATGATTGACTAACATAACTAATCTGAAGTGTTTGTATTGGGTTTTAGGACATCATAAGAAAAACGTGTGTGCGCTCTCTCTCATAATTGTAGATAGTCTAATATACAGGTCATTTTGATAGAAGGGAGATTTAAAATACTGAAATCTTTCCAAATTTTTACTCTGTGGAGTGGAAAGCAGTCCATTACTTCCATATAAAATCAGTGTCTTTGGCAGGAGAATACACTGCTGTTTCAGAATGGACTGTGATACTTTGTCAGTAGCTCAAAGCTATTTTTCCTTTTTGCGATTTTTCACTTGGAAAATTCTGTCATTTTGTATGTGTTGATGAGGTGAGCAGTGTCTCTTGTCCATTGGCCGTAGCACCAAAAATCTCCAGTTTTAGAGATGTCCTGCTTTAGAGCAAGACTCCTTCCTAGACTGAAAAAGAAGCCGTACCATAGGCCTTAAATGAAGTTTAGAGTAGGTTTCTATTTGTTTTACTCTGCTCAATAGTGTAATACTTTACAGGTAAAACTAGATATTTGGCACTTCGTGTTTCTGATTTTTTCAAAATCATACTACATTAAGCCTGTTCTTCTACTGTGCTGAGTTGATCTTACAGTCTTGTGTGGCTCTTCTCCAGTTGCACCGCAGTAATCACCCTTAATTCTATAAAATATCATCTTATGTACACAGGAGTGTTTGTGCACATGATTAAATGCATCTTCTGTTCCTGTGGCAAGTAATACCCTTTATGATGAAATTATAAGTCCCTCCTGTGGTAACCACAGTCGGCATGTGGCCTCGGTAACAGGATCCTTGGTCCTGAGAGGGAGCTGTAATAGTAACAGCAAACAATGTTGATTTAAGTTGCTAGCCAACACCTATATGACACACAAATTATGTGAGATTTGTACTTTCAAAGTAGCAGTAGAGGTTTAATAAGTTATAATAAATAATCTTCTCCAGATCCTTTCCACCAAGTGCTGCTGCTTTTCTCCTTCATAAAGTGTTTTAAACTCAGTGGGTTTGTTTGGGTCTTTTCTGGTTTTTTGTTTTTTTTTGTTTGTTTGTTTGTTTGTTTTTAAAAATGTAATTAAGCTTGGCCTAGTTTAATGTTGAACCTCTTTACCGTTACAGGCCACATCTCGGCTGCGAGAAAGAGGCTGTGATGGATGTTTGGCAGGAATTGAAGTTCAGCAACTTTTCTGTTCACAAAGTGTAGCAATCCCTGAACATCAGCTCAAAGAGCTAAACATGAAAATTGACAGTGCTTTGCAGGTGAGTGTTTTTTAAGTCTGCTGCTTTCATGTACATGTAAAACAGCCAGTGGGCCAAGGAATGAACCAGGAAGGAGTATATTAATGCAGAAATATGTACTACAGGCAGCCAGGAGGTATTTAAGAATTACAGTCTTGGAGCTTTACATGGTAAATGTGTGTATGCCATAGAACCCAGTAGGGTAAATCCATGTAACAATGCTTTGATATGTATGTGAACGCAACGTCTGCATGCTTTTACTCACTGCTGATATGCCTCTTCTGTCTCAACTTTTTGTTTAATGTCAGGCTTACAAAGTGGCTTTGGAGAGTTTAGGCCATTGTGAATATGCAATGAAGGCTGGCTTCCACTTGAACCCAAAAGCTATTGAAGCAAGTCTTCAGGTAGGATGTTCTTAACCTGCTCTCTCTTTCATCTCTCCTCACTTTCAAGAGACCAATCTTTTAAAAAAAAATAAAAATTAATAAAAATTGGACTTATTAGGATTTTCTGATGTCTTTATTTCTTCTGATTGATGTGTTCTTTTACACTTTAGGGCTGTTGCAGTGAAGCTGAAGCCCAGCAAACAGGAAGGAGACAGACTCCACCTCAGCCAATTCAGTGTGAACTGCCCACTGTACCTGTTCAGATAGGATCTCATTTTCTGAAAGGAATATCCTTTAATGAGTCTGCAGCAGAAAACCTGAAGCTGAAAACGGTAATAATCCTGACTGTAACTACAGGAGTGAGGAAAAAAAAAAAGAGTTCAACTCCTTGAAATTCAGAGAACAACTGCAGTAGAAGTTCAGTGCCAAACTTGTATTTAAAAGTGCGTATTTTTAGCCTGACTTCCTGTGGAAACAAGATGTTGATAACATTGTAGGTCCACGCCTGCTTCTGATAGTGTTTTAACCACCTGGGCAAATCCAGTCCATTCTGAGAGAAGCGTAGAAGTCTATGAGGTAATGAAGCTTCTATGAACTTTCTGCAGATAGGTGGGGTGGGTATGAAGAAGCACAGAGGAGAGCGAGCCCTTGCAGGTGCTCCAACCAGGTGACACACTTCAGAGATATTCTTAGGTGCTGGAGTAAGTCTGGCCAAGCCTAGTGCTGAGGGAGGTACTTGAAAAAGTATTTTGTAGCAAAGCTATGTTTAATGTCTTCATACAAATTTGTAAATCCATTTTTAAACAAATAATTTATCACTGTGGAGGAGTGAATTGTAATTTTAGTACTAAGGAATGGAAAAGACACCCATTCAGTAGTAATTTTGGCAATTTTAATCAGCATCTTCACTTTTTTTTTTTTAGATAAGCCAAATTCCTTGCTCCTAAAAGAGATGAAACAATCCACCGCTCAAAATGTTGCTCTTCTGTTGTCTTTGCAGTGCTTTTTGTAGTTTTGATTTAAACCATTTTCCAAGAATATAAGCAAAAATACTGTCTGTTTTTGGAGGAGTAATATATTCCAAAGAGCAGAAACGGTCTTTCGTGTTTCTGTTCTGCAGTTGAGCTCTTCTAGTTATACCAGACTATTCAGAGGTAACAGACATTATAGTTGTTGGAAAAATGTGTGGAACAGTGATAAATCCATATGGAAGCATTGGTGTTCACGTTTCAGAATCACATGTTTAGTATGACAAAGTTGGTATGATTTTTTTTTTTTTTTTTTTTTTCCAGCACACAATGCTGCAGTTGATTAAGGAAGCTGGATGCCATAATGGACTTACACCACGGGATGACTCTCCTGTTACCGAAGTACTAAATCAGGTTTGCCCTTCCACTTGGCGAGGAGCCTGCAAAACTGCTGTACAATTGTTATTTGGCCAGGCTGGACTGGTAAGAGACTATGAAAATGCGTAGCAAATAAAGGGCTACTTAGACATCCTGAAGAGAAAGTAGATATTTTAGAGTTTGGAAATTAATTTCCATTGTGTTACTTCGTGTTTCTCCAGTTTTTTTGATTCCATGAGCAAAATATATCCTTGTAGAATGCAAGGAACAGGAGAATGTAGCGTGTACTTTGTAGCCTCCATTATTAGAGAGAACACAAGAAATGAATTGCAGAATCACAGAATGTCTTTGGTTGGAAGAGACCTTCAGGATCATCAAGTCCAACCTTCGACCCCAGACTGCAAGCTCACCACTAAACCATGTCGCTAAGCACCAGGTCCACATGCCGTTTGAATACCTCCAGGGATTTAAACTCCACCACTTCCCTGGGCAGACTATTCCAATGTTTGATAACTCTTTCAGTGAAGAAATGTTTCCTAATATCCAGCCTAAACCTCCCCTGGCACAGCTTGCATCCATCACCTCTGGTCCTGTCACACGCCG